>CM021100.1:240362487-240542327 GCA_007115665.2 Sequoiadendron giganteum | reverse complement strand
AAAATGACATTTCATTTTCCTCATCTGATTCGACCAACTAAATGCTCCCATTATCTGCACAGTTGGAAAACACAATGTCTCGATATAAGGTGTTAAGAAAGAAGCAACCCAAATAGTGTTGTAAAATCCTCTACCTTTTTCCCTTTGTGAAGTCTATGTGCTAAAAGACTTTACTGATTTATAACTTGTAGCCTATTTCTTGGAAGCTTATCGCCCAATGACAAAAGGTGATCTTTTCCTTGTAAGAGGTGGTATGCGTAGTGTGAAGTTTAAGGTAATTGAGACAGACCCTGGGGAATACTGTGTTGTTCCTCTAGATACTGAAATTTTCTATGAAGGGGAGCCTGTAAAGCGGGAGGATGAAGATAGATTAGATGAAATAGGTTATGATGATGTTGGTTGTGTACAGAAATAAATGGCTCAAATACGTGAATTGGTAGAACTTCCTCTCAGGAACCCACAACTCTTCAAATCAATTGTTGTGAAACCCCCAAAGGGTATTCTGCTTTATGGGCCACCTAGTTCTGGGAAAACCTTAATTGCTAGGGCAATTGCAAATGAAACCAGTGCCTTCTTTTTTGTATCAATCGACCTAAAATTATGTCAAAGCTGGCCGGAGAAAGTGAAAGCAATCTCTGGAAGGATTTTGAGGAGGCTGAGAAGAATGCACCTTCCATTATATTTATTGATGAAATTGATTCCATAGCTCTCAAGAGGGGAAAACCCCATGGTGAAGTTGAGAGGATAATTGTTTCTCAACTTCTTACAGTTATGGATGGACTTAAGTCTCGTGCTCATGTTATTGTGATTGAAGCAACTAACTGAGCAAATAATATTGACCCGTCACTCAGAAGGTTTGGAAGGTTTGATAGGGAAATTGACATTGGGTTTCCAGATGAAGTATGTAGGTTGGAAGTTCTTTGTATCCATACGAAGAATATGAAGCTCTCTGATGATGTACGTATTATAGAACCTAAATTGTTTTTTGTAATTCTAGATATAATGTCAAGCAATGCTTGGATTTTGAGAGCATTTATTAATCTTTATTTTTCTTGGTGAGTGTATATATTAATCTTTAGGATTCTTGGTACAGGTTGATCTCGAAAGGATTTCCAAGGATACTCATGGATACATTGCAGCAAATCCTACAGCTTTGTGCACTGAGGCTGCACTTCAGTGTATTAGGGAAAAATGGATGTCATTGACTTAGAAGATGAGACAATAGATGTTGAGATTCTAAATTCAATGGTCATGACTAATTAGCACTTCAAGACTGCATTGGGCTCTAGCAACACATCCGTTGTCTGTGAAACTGTGAGTTTTTCCAAACCATGTCTAGATGTTCAATTTTTCTCATATCGATTAAGTAGGGATTGTTTTTTTTGAACTATTGATCTGTTGGGCCCCTAAATTTTAATTTTCTAAGTTTGTTCCTTTCTGATGATTTTAATAATGGTAAATTTTCTTATGAATATTGGGAAAACATTGGCAGGTTGTTGAAGTTTCAAATGTCACTTTGGAAGATATTGGAGGGTTGGAAAATGTCAAGAGGGAGCTTCAAGAGGTATATTGAGATACATGGTTCGCTATATTTGTGCCTTGCTTTTCTTTCAATGCAGAAAACCTGCTTTTCAAGGAGATATCAACTAACAAAATTTATTATGAGTTTGGTGTAGACTGTTTAATATCCAGTGGAGCATCCTGAGAAATTTGAAAAATTTGGAATGTCTCCTTCAAAAGAAGTGCTATTTTATGGGCCATCGGGTTGTGGAAAGACATTGCTTGCAAAAGCTAGTACCAATGAATGTCAGGCCAATTTCATCAGTGTGAAGGGCCCTGAATTGTTAACAATTTGGTTTTGAGAGAGTGAGGCTAATATGACAAATTTTTGATAAGGCCAGAGGGTCAGCTCCTTGTGTCCTGTTTTATGATGAGCTTGATTTTATTGCTACACAGGTGTGTTGCTTTTTTATAAGTAAAAGTTTAAGGTTGACTATAAATGATTGGGAATTTTGTTTGACCTTTTTGAAGTAGGCTCTAACTTGTGATGCATAATTGGTTTGCATGTTTCTAGCATGGTAATAGTGTTGGGGATGTTGGTGGTCTTGCAGACAGAGTCCTTAATCAGTTGTTGATGGAGATGGCTTGTATGAAAGCCAAGAAAACAATTATCTTTATTGCTAATACAAATAGGCCTAATATCATCGATCCTGCATTGTTAAGGCCTGGCCAACTTGACCAGCTGATTTATATTCCCTTACCTGATGATTCCTCATGTTATCAAATCTTCAAATCTTGCTTGAGAAAGTCACCTGTATCAAAGGATGTAGACCTAATGGCACTGGCCCATTATACCCAAGGATTCAGTGGAGTCGATATCACTGAGATTTGTCAGAGGGCTTGCAAGTATGCTATTAGAGAAAATATTGAGAAGGTGAGTTCCAATTGTGCCGTCTTTTGCAACCTAGATCTATTTATGGATTTCTAATGGTTTTTATTTTGACTGTTATGTTACTAATTTTTAAGATAGAGTAGTAGTCTACCTATTTAACTGAACTCAACTTGTAGCTTGTTATTTCAATTCATCATACTAGCATGTGTTTTAATTTTACCATAACCTCTCCCCCCACATTTTCAAGAAATTCAATGTGAACGAAAAAGAGCCAAGAATCCTTAGGCAATGGATGAGGATGATAGTGATGAGGTAGCTGAAATGAAAGCTGCTCATTTTGAGGAGTCTATGAAATATGCCCGAAGAACTATCATTGATGTTGATATTTGGAAGTATCAAGCCTTTGCACAAACACTACAAAAATCTCGAGGCTTTGGTTCCGAGTTTTGATCTCCAGACAGACCTGCTGGTACTCCTGTTGGGGCTTCAAATGTATTTCCTACAAAAGATAATAAAGATGATGATGACTTATACAGTTAGGAAACTTCATACAAAACTGTCATCTTAATGAAGAGACAAATGTGTCTTTTCTAGCAGGGACCTTCCGCTGACAACTAGCCAAAGCTATTAAATTTGGCTCTGCTTTGCTTGTATGAGTTTAATATTCATATGTTCTAAAATTTATTTAATTTAGCAGCCCTTTAGTAGTGGATTGAATACTCTTTAGTAACTTGTAAGTTTTTAGAGCAAGATCAACTTTATGGAAAATAAAGTTCCTCAACTATGGAAACCTTCGTTCAACTGGTAGATAATGCTATGGAAACTTTGCTTTTTCTTTATGTTGTTATAAAATATGTTTTACTAAAATAAACTCTGCAACAAAGAAAGCCTTGTTCAACTCTAGTAGGTATGCTATAGAAACTTATTATTCTAAAGCCTTGTTCAACTCTGGTAGGTATGCTATAGAAACTTATTATTCTAAAGCCTTGTTCAACTCTGGTAGGTATGCTATAGAAACTTATTATTCTAAAGACTTGTTCAACTCTAGTAGGTATCCTATAGAAACTTATTATTCTAAAGCCTTGTTCAACTGGTAGGTGTGTTATTTTTCTTTATCTTGTGAGGAATATTTTTTCACTAAATCATTTTACAACAAAACCTTGTTGAACTTTTGTTTATATGCTATGGAATTATGCTTTATACTAACCCTGTTAGGATATAGTTTACAATAAAATGTCAATTTATGTTCTTACATTTATTAATATTACTATGCGTCCACTACACTTGCGATTCAAACTATCACAACCAGAATCACCTGTATTTATTGCACAAGGTTCGCATGTCCTGAAGCATCCTTCCCAATCTACCTGCCCTTCTTTTGTTCAATTTTCTTTCCTAGCCCATATCAACCACCTGGAAGAAAGACAAGTGTTAGTGATATATTAAATTGGAAAATTAAAGATAATTGGTGCTAGAAATAATTTTATTTCTTCCAAATTTCCCCAATATACAATTTATATGTTCTGCTTAGTGCAAAATGCCAGCTTGCACAGACAATAAACAAACATATTAAACTATACATTGGGAATTTAATTTCCCATTTAACCTATCGCTAACACTAGTATATATATCAGCAATCATATGTGTCATTTATCCATTTTTCTAGAACTGTGAAGCAATGAACATTCATTCTGTTGGATAAATTCATTTGTTCCAATCAGGGATCAGGAGAAAGCTAACTCGTAAACAAAAAGCACCTATGTATGTAACATGAGATAAAAATGGCATTTCATTTTCCTCATCTAGTTCAACCAAATAAATTATCGCACTATTTGCAATGTTGGAAAATACAATGTCTCCATATAAGGTGTTAATAAACAAGCAACCCAAATAGTGTTGCAAAACCCTCTACAACAGAGAGGAAACAGTGTGTTTTCCAACTATGACGTCTCATCATGTTATGTATGTATCCATGTATGTTTTTCATGCGTTTTTCGATGTACATAGGTAAATTTTGTCTAGGAGTTAGTTGGCTCCTTAAGAAAGAAGCAACCCAAATAGTGTTGTAAAACCCTCTGCAATAGAGAGCAGACAGTGTGTTTTCCAACTGTGCAAATAATGAGAGCAATTCATTTGTTCCAATCAAGAGAAAGCTAACTCATAAACAAAAAGCACCTATTCATGTAACATGAGATCAAAATGGAATTTCATTTTCCTCATCTGATTCGACCCAATAAATGCTCACATTATTTGCACATTTGGAAAACACACTGTGTCGATATAAGGTGTTAAGAAACAAGCAACCCATATAGTGTTGTAAAACCCTCTGCAATTGAGAGGAGACACTATGTTTTCCAACTCCACAAATAATGCAAGCAATTTATATGTTCCAATCAAATAAAGAAAGCGAAATGACATTTTATTTGTAGCAAAGAGTTGTTCAAAAATGCATGAAAAACATACATGGAAACATACATAACATGACGAGACGTTGTAGTGCAGGGCCCGCTAGACCGGCGATCAACACAAAACTAGTAGACAGAACAAAATGTCTGAGCGATGTTCAAGTGGGATTTAATGGTGCCATCAGGTGGGTTTTCTCGCCTGTTGCCAGGCAAAAAAATGGGTGGGTTAGCTTTATGGACAAGTTTCTTTTGTCTAGTGCAACAAAAGTGGAAGGGAATGACGTGGGCCTTTTCTGTTTCAAGAAAGAAAGGTGAAAATATTATTTGTTTCCTGCTATTGGGGCCTTTTCTGTTTCAAGAAAGAAAGGTGAAAATACTATTTTTTTCCTGCTATTGGGCCTTTTCTATTTCAAGAAAGAAAGGTGAAAATGTACTATTTTCTAGCAACAAATAGTCATTCCTTTCTTCAGTGTTCATGGTAGAATGGAAAAATGGCACATACATAGAGCAGATATACATACCTTAGGGAGCTCCGAACACCTGGAACTCTTCCCATTACTATCCACCAAAATTTCACTGTCCAAAAATGGAGAAAATTGGAGCTTGTCTGGGCTTTTTGATATTTGCAAATAATGGTTTCGAATGCCACGTTTTAGGCTTTTTGTCCATGTCGATAAATTATTTTGAAATCCCGCCAACACTGACATGTTTTCTCGGCAACGGTTGCAAGTATTGGGCCTTTTCTGTTTCGAGAAAGAAAGGTGAAAATACTATTTTTTTCTAGTCTGCACATTGAAAGGGAAAGTTGAACGTTTCAGTGCACGTGGACAAGTTGGAGGAGAAATTAGACCAAATTGAGGTGACACGTACTATCCAATAGTGTTGCAAAGGGTTTTACAACATTATTTGGGTTGCTTCTTTCTTAACACCAAGGGTTTTCCAACATGAATTGTTGCAAAACAGAATGAAGTGAAGGCAGGCTTCAAAACACATTGTGTTTTCCAACATGCACTACCCAATGTGCACACCTAGATATACTGGTTTAAAAACCAGAAAGGGTTTGGGTATGTTGTGATGTGGAGGTTGAAAAATGCAATGTGTTATGAAGCATGCAATTTTTTATATACTTGGAGCTTAAACACAACAATGGAAGGTGTGATCTAGAAGACTTTCATACTGTTTTCTAGCATTCCATCTTATAAAACAGTGGGTGTTAAGAACCAAGCAACCCAGCACGAGACGACCCTTTACATCTAAACAGGGAGATTAAAATAATTGAAACCCAACACTGTGTTTCCCATTTAGAATACTTTTTTGCACTCTTTTTTTTCAATGTTGTGAAATTTAAACACAACAATGGAATGAATGAAAAACATGGCCATTTCAAGATCAAAATGGGAGAGAAGGAGTCATTTTTGGTTTGGTTGGTCAATATAAATGTGTTACGCTTCATGCCCAATGGAGAACATAACGTCCCTATGGACACTAGAGGCAAGAATCTATCAACGACGGTAACGCATCACATAGACGTTCATGTGTCGTGCTTATGTGCCCAAAAAATATTCCCCCATGACACATAGTACAAATGCTAAGTGGATGGAAGGCAGGTGGGTGATATGGAATTTCACCTTCAGGTTTGATTTTCTAAGGTGAGGGTATGCAAAAGGGGAATTTACACAAGGGTCGCAAATTTTCTCCTATACATTTTTCCCCCACTTTAGCGAGAATGAGTATTGATGAGTGTTTGGAAAAGTAGATCGAAGAGTTAGAAATGTATACCTGAATTGTCAAGGAAGTAGACCGTGATTTGGAAAACTCAAAAGTGCAAGGCAGGAAAAGGACTCCACAAGTACTCTCTCCTAAGGAGGTTTGAACAAAATGGTTATAAATCTATGGAACTACGAAGTTGAACAAAGCACATTGAAGGCCCGCAGACCAATGATGGACAAATCTTGTAGGATGCAAGTGCTTCACATGCCCTTAGACCTACAAAGAAGGTGCCCCTCAGGTACTCTCTCCTGAAGGAATCCCAATGTAAGGGGAATCCACAGAGTCATACTGGAATGTAGCTTTACAGGTACACTTGCAAAGCAACATGTTAATCCACAAATAAAACATGTTAGAAACAAAAAGAAGCCATGCAAACAAAAAAGCAGGTAGTCAAAAGATTGAAGAGCTTTCAAAGGGGTCCCTCGGGAACCCTTCAAAAGAAGAGGGGTCCACTCAAGGGACCAACTATTTGAAAGAGAGAGAATTTATTGCAAATCAATTCAACATCAAGGAATCCTTTCGAAAGATGTTCATTTCATCAAGGAATTCAAAAGGAATAAAATACCCCCTCACTAGGGGAAGGTCGAGGCTTCTCCCATAATAAAATTTGATCCCTCCTCAAAGGACAATTTTTCAAGTTCTTTCTTTGCAAACCCATGACAAAAGAAACACGTTCCACTAGGGGGTCCTTGTTGAGAATGTGATTTTTGAAAAAGTTTGAAAATATTTTTGAGAAAAGATACGTTAGTCACCGAATACATTTTCAAAAAATCAAAGTTGATATGATAGCCCCCCCTTAGGATAATGTTTGTTGAACACAAAGTCACATGGCATCCTAAGGAGAGAAAAGAAAGAATGAAAAAGTGATTTTATGGCCCGCAAGACATACCGAGATGTCACTATGGTGATGTTTTCATGGACATGAGGGAAAACACATAAGAACCACAACATCACAAATCAAGAAAAGAAGAGAGAAAGATAAGCACAACACAAAAAGAAACAATAACATCACAAACAAGGGACATAGGGGCGATCTGATATTTCAGGGTCGGAGCTGCTCATAAATATATATAAGTATAATAATAGTATATAGATGAACTGTCATCAACCCCCTACTATATCGGACCATATGAAGAATGCACGAGAAAACAAAGTAAAAATAAAAATTTGTGTCAACATGGAAGGGAAGCCTAAATGCCCCCAACACTTTGCATTGTCCCCAATTTGTTGAAAATCAATACACATATAACAAAGGAAGATTGATGTCACAAATAAGGAATTTTTATGACACATAATCACTCATGTATCCAAGTACCTATGAGGGTGAAAAGGGTCATCTAGGAACACATAACGCAAGCATGGGGAACACAAACACACACACACACAATCTTCACAACAAATAAAGAAGAGGTGCCCTCCTAACACTCATCAAGTAAGAGGTCATCAACCTCCCAATATAGATCATTATACGGGGAAGGCAGATGAGCCTGTAAGGGAGGAATGTCAAGGGGGGAACCCTCCGACCCTCCACAACAAGAGCTAAGGAAGAAGGACTTGCGAGGTCTTCTCCACTTGGTTTCTATGGAGAAAAGGTCAATGACTTTGTGAATATTACTAACAGGACCGAGACATCATCCAAAGATTTGAACATGCACTTCACATGAGTTCCATGTGTTACCTCAACGGATGAGGAAGGCGAGGCTCATCGAGTGACTCAAGTGCAATGACAAACTCCGGGGATGCCATGACTTCTTTCATCACTAGGATGACACATGCTAACACAGGACCACCCTTTGGAGGTAGACTCCTCTTACACCCCCCATTGTTGGAAGGTCCAACCTCCATCTTCCTCTTCGTCAAAGGATGTAAGTTCCCCATGGCTGAGGCAGAAGGCACAGAGGAGGAGGAGTAAACCATGGTAGACACCATCGAGGTGTTTAGAATTTCCATGGATTTATGGAATGGCAGGATGTCTAGGAGGGACATCAAAAGAGG
The DNA here is from genome assembly GCA_007115665.2 of Sequoiadendron giganteum. Taxonomy (NCBI): domain Eukaryota; kingdom Viridiplantae; phylum Streptophyta; class Pinopsida; order Cupressales; family Cupressaceae; genus Sequoiadendron; species Sequoiadendron giganteum. The sequence goes on along the minus strand of CM021100.1, from coordinate 240,533,765 downwards.
GGTCTTGATCGAAGGAGAAATAAACACCTACACCTTTTTAGGGTTAGGGGTGTTTACACTCGTACTAGGAGCCAGAAGCAGTACTGAGGTTGATTGAACTGAAGTAGAGGGGATGGGAGAGGAGGACACAACAAAATCCCTAAAATAGGGGCCATTGACTCCCCTTCCTTCCTCTACAAAGCAGCCTACTCAGCCGCTAGAGCCTTTCATTGAAGCTTGCGCTCACGTGCAAGGCAATTTTTATGACTCTGAGAGCTGAGATGGGATAGAGGGCTCCTACTCAACCATCAAAGTTTCCATCACAACTAATTGAGTGATTGAGAGGAGGTTGAGACAACAATGAATGGAGTCAGCTCTAGAACCTCAATGATGGGCCTCTTCCCATTCATTGTCTTGGAAGTAGGAGTGGTAGGAGGACATGGAGGCTGAGACATAGAGGACTCCCCACAAGGACTTTTCCTTCTACCATATAGGTAGGGCCAAGGTCCAAGAGGCACAGTAGGAAGGTCTGATATCTGAATCTTGGCTTTACACCAAGCAAGCACCATCGGACTTCTTATGTGAAATCCTAGGGTAATCATCCAAAACACTTGTTCAAAAAGGGTGATAGAGGAGGCATCTTTTTGTTGCACTACCAAAGGGGTCACTTTCGGTTGTCCCTTCCCCTGATTTTGTACTTTACATAGTTTTGGTAAAGTAGGTCTATTCTAGGGTGAAGCAGACCGACCAAGGCAAGCCAAAAATGATCCAATGAATAACCCCCATGGGATACCAATTTTTGATATCTAGTGTCATGCACGACATTCATAGCACCTTCATGGGAGAAATTTTAACATTTATGAATAATGGAAGTGATTTCATTCATAGAAGTTAAACATAGGATACCCAACTTCACCCTGAACAAATCAGATTCTAAAATAACATCAAAGATTGTATCCACAACCCTAGGTCCAGCTAGGACAGAAAGATTTATAGATCCATATAGCTTAAGAGAGAGACCACCATGCATACGAATGGTAGACTTTGTTTCTTCATATTCCTCCCTTTGTAATGAATTTATCCATAACGTCTCTACCATAATAAAATTCACTCAGCTCATGGGGTCAACGAGGACTCCTATAACAATGTTCCCATTTAGGTGAGTAGGAATATATAGAGGATAGGGCTTATTATTCAAGGGCAAGTCCTACGAGGTGAATTTCACATCTGGTGAACTAGTCGTAGGCTATGGGGGAGGAGTAACTAAGACCATGTTAATGTATGTCGAGGGTTGAGGAGAAGCATCAAAGGGTTCAATAATCAAGTTCACAGAATGAGACGAAAACGGGTTCATGTAAATCTGCAACTCACTATTGGCCTTCACTACCAATTTATTTGTATTTTATTTCTACCCATCGAGACGGATAATACCATCATCAATGTGATCTTGTATCTCATGATGTAGGTGTATGCAACATGATGGTACTGTAAAAGGCATTCACATCATACCATTCAGGATAAGGTTCCTTTAGAGGTCGAGGGTTTTCCAAAATTATGATCTTATCCTTCAAAAACTTTTGTAAAATGGAAGAATAAGATTCTGCTAACTTTGTAAACTTCTTGTTATGTCTGACGTCATGATCATTGGTTGCAGTGACTACATTCACAATAGCTTCACCTTTTCCTAAGATGGACACAATAGAATTTCCTTCCGAACGGGAGCGCAAGGAAGGTCCCTCAAATTGAACTATTGTTTGTTGATATTTTCACAAGATGACACACAGATGCACAAAGGAAGGGTATTTCATTAGGGAAAATTTCTCTTGTTAGGCTTGTTATAGGTTTCATATGAACACCTTCTACACATCAAAGTCGGGCAGCAAGTATGAGATCTATGAAAAGAGCACTTAGTATCGCACTATAAATTCAGCTATCTTCTCATTATCCCCCTGCTTACATCAGATTAGATCTAAGAAGGTCATCTTCGAACTGATGTTAGCCTGGAACTAACAAAGAAACTGATTAACGAGCTAATCAAATAAAAATATAGAATTATTTCATAAGGAATAGTACCACTTGAGTGATGTATCCTTGAGAGATCGAGGAAATATTTTTTCCATCAAAGCATCACGATGAAAGAAATATGTACAAATGGCATTGAAGGCTGACACATGTGTTTTTGGATCCCCTTTACCACCATACTTTTCAAACTTAGGAATCTCCATTCCCTGAGGGAAAGGAGTCAAAATTTCCACTAACAATGGGCTATGTCGAAAGAAAGGTTGAAAAATAGGTTGGGTGGAGGCCTGGGAAAGCCTTGACAACTGGTTTTGCATCCATCCCATTTTCTAAAGAAGAGCATTCAGAACAAGGCCGGATGATGACAAAGGCCCAATGGAACCTCCAGAACCACCACCACTAGAACCACCTCCAAAGCCACCATCGTGACCACCACCAAAGCCAACACCACCAGTAGGGCCTCTGGCAGAGCCACCTCCACTATCAAAGCGACCACCATGGCCTTCACTAGAGCCACCTACGCCAATACCACCCCTGCTACCAAAACCGCCACCACTCATTCCACCAAATCCCCCACCACTAGAGGTAGTAGGAGGGGTGAAACTAAACCCAAGAGGTATTGTGCTCACCTTGAGAGCAGGGGGATTTTGAGAAGTAAAGGAAATGATGATCAAAGGGTCTATCTCAACCATGCATACAGATGTTGTAGGCATTAGGATGCCTATTTTTCTTTCATAGGCATCGAGCACCTCTCCTCAGGTAGTACCCAATCTATTCTTATACAAGGGGATATAGGCTTCAATTAGATCAGTAGGCCATGTAATAACTCTATGCATGTCTGATCCTTTCCTAATAGATATCTCACCTCACTAGCAAGTCTAGCGGATCTCACCATGTTCGGTGCTTTTTCCAAATAATTCACAAGGTCTAATAATTTGTTGTCCAATGCCAAAAGTTTTTCTAGAGGGATATGCACAACATCATCCTTGTCTATGGAAAAATCCATAGAGGATGCTAGAGGGGTAGGAGCATGAGTGGTCTCATCTATGAAACTCATCTCATCAATAAAACCTATAGAAAAACCAATGATATAGTCAATATCTAGACTAGTGGAAAAACTGGAGGTGAAACTAAAAGTGACCTTCGTCTTTTCCATCAGTAGGTGTCACACATCTCTCCTTAAAAAATAGATAAAATTCATGGACTAGGTTGTGATGCTCACAAACCTTCACAACACTCAAGTTTACAACAATCACCAGGTGCGAGGAAAAAGTCTCAACACATGAAAATGGATAGACGTTGTTCACGTTAGGTTCACCAAAAATGTAAGGTAGGGGGACCAACCACACCAAGGCTCTAGGTCATGGAGAGACAAGAGCAGAGGGCTTCCCTATCTTACCTCAAGCTAACAAGTGTTTAGGACAAGAATCAAGAATGAAGAGCATTCTCAAGTTCTTTTTTCACTCTACGGATCCAAAAGTCTAAATGAGGCTAGATGAGCCGATTTCTAGAGTCCAAACTGTACCTCAGATAGCTCTTTGTCTGAGGATAGTAGCACGGCTCTCTAGGATGACAACACAATGCACTGGTGTCTCTCTGGCATGTTGACATCCATGTGGCCAAAAAATGTGAAATACAATACGGAAAGCAAGAAAACCTACTAACTGTCTAGCTAGTTAATTTTAACAAAATAAACAGAATGATGAAATAAGAGAAATAGCTACATAAATGATAAATAAGGTAGATGAAGACAAGGGTGATGAATATAAACTCACTAAATCTCTAGTTTTCCAGTGAGTGATGAGTCTATTTTATGGTCTAATTCTTGATAAATTTTATTATCTATTTGTTGCAGTTGTCATAGACTTTGATGCTTGGATATTGACCTTTCTATAATATTTCCTTAAAGCCATAGACTTTGGACATGAGTTTATTTTCATAACTTTTAATGATATTGACATGCTATATGAACCATCTGTGTTAATTTTTCATGTGATTAATGAATGCCACTTTGAGATAGTTACATATATGTAGTTGTTGTGCTTAATAATATTGTCATGTAGATATAATTAGAAGCCTATAGCTAGGAGAGATTCTACCAACTGGAAATTCGTCATACCTATCAACAAGGTGGTCATTTAATGGAGGGAGGACTCTCAGTGGCAGAAATATTCCTCATTCAATTCAAACTATAACTGCCTTGTAATGGTCTTAATTGTTGTTGAGCAGTTATAGGTGTTACCGTTCGGTCAGATTCACGTTAAGGCAAACATGCTTGACAAATTTTGTGCGTATGTAGCCGCCTCTCCACTTTTTGTGCTTTCCCTAATGTGGCATCATCCACATGTGCTGGAGTTGACCACCTAGCTAGGTGATTAGATAAATAAGACTATGATTCTCCTCCTAGGGTTTGAATCATAGGTTTCTCAATCTAATAATGTACTCTCACTCTTGATTTTTCCATAATATAGTAATGATGCTCAATTGTACTCATGTTTTTCAAAGAATGAAATGAAGTTATAAGTTCGTGCATCTGAGTTTACATTATTTTTAGGGGATACTCATCCAAGGGGACCCACTTGGTGATTATTTCATCTCATACCTTAGTTTATTTTAGTTGTTATTTTCTATTCGGTAATTAGTTAAGAATCTGGCATTTTTTGTTCCTACAACCACTAGAATTCCATTTTGTGACTGTTCCTACAACCAAAGCGGATAGAATAGTTTCCTATTTGTTTACTCAGATTTTCATTTTTGTCATGCATTTCAGCTTAGTATAGTTGTTGATTGATGCTCAGCACTTATGTTATTTCCTTACAAGAAATTTACTTTTAGCATTGCATCTTTCTTAGCTGTAGGATGAATATGGTTACTTTGGATTCTTAGTGCACATACAATGTTGATCCATTTCAAGTTTGCATCCTTGGGTTGACAATTCAAATGCACCTCCATGATGATTGAAATAGCTATTCAGGTTAGATGTCCAATCTCTAAATCACAACTGTGAAGGCTTAGTTGTTGAATCATTGTAGGAGGCTGACATTTTTTGCGTCGTTGTCAGGGATGGTGTCAAACTGGGGTGTTCTTTGGATTCATTGATATTTTTCTCGTTGTAATGTTTCTAGAAGTTGTTCTTAGTATACCCCTCATTTAGGAAAGTAATGACCCCCCTATTCTTTTTCCAAATTTTTGTGTGAGCTGACTGATAGTGAGTTGATACCGTATGCATAGAGAAAGGAGAAGAGATGTTCATGGGAGATTCCTTCCTAACAATCCTGATCTATTTTAGATAATTGAATATCAAAACCTACTTAGAGATGAAGAATAAGAAGAGCCACACCTCTTTGCTGATACATTTCTAGATCTGACTAGTTTTGAAGCTTCCTCTGAAGATCAGAATCTGATTGAGAATCCCCTTGCTTTGGAACTTCATCAGCTAGGCATGGTTGATGCAAACAGAAACAAACCTAACCAACCATATTTTCATTTCCCTATTTCTCATCAAAATGAAGTAGACAACTTCAAAAATATCCCTGCTTTAGTTCTTCCTAAGTTCTATGGACTTGTCACAGAAGATCCTGATACATTCTTGTTCGAGTTTGATATACTCTACAAGATTTACAACTATACCATTGATTCCCATAGGCTTAAGATATTCCCTACCACCTTGAAGGAAGCTACATTAAGATGGTTTATGAGCCTAGGTGGAGATAGTGTGTAGAAAAAGTTCCTTGTGAAATATATGAAGACAAAGTTCCTTGAGAAATACAAGGAGTATTGCAATGGCAATGACATGAGAGGAGGTGAAATTTTTAGGATGCAGGAAAAGGATGATGAGATCCTGGAAGATTATATTTCAAGATTTCTATTTTTCCTACAAAAATATTCACACCATACACTCAATGAAGAATCACAGAAGTTTCTTTTCTTGAGATGAATTAATTACAGATGCACAGATGCCTTGGACCTGATGGGAGGAGGAGATATTACCCAAGTTCCTTGGGAGGACATTAAGAAGATATGTCAGAACTATTCTAGGGAAGCTTGAAAGAAGGGGAGAGCTTACCAATATTCCATGCGTAAGTCATTTACCAGTGGAGTTTCACGGATGAAGATTACTCAAAAATTGGAAGACTTCAAGTGAGACATCATAAACAATCTAGCTACTCAGCTGGATACACTTCAAGCCAAGGAGAAACAAGAGGAGGTAGAGGCAATGTTGGAAAAATATTGCCCTCATTATAGACAAAAGAAGAAGGACTATAGACGTAAGATGATAGCTAATGTTGACACCAAGTAAATGGCACCTGAGTTCAAGCCAATCCAGGGTGATGAAGATCAAGTCTACCTTGTTGCACAAAGGAGGTCATGGGCCCAATACAAGTCATGCCACCATATCCACTATCTTTTGTTGGGCCATATTTCAATTCCTATTCATCTGGTAACCAATGGCAACCCCCATATCCATCCACTTATTGAGGATATCCACCACGGCCTTGGAATAACCCTCCAAATGCCTGGCCCAATAAACAGAACTCCCCACTCCAATGGCAGCAATCCCAGGGGAATTGGCAGTAGTTTTAGAGAAATTGGCAGCCACCTCTGGAAACTAGTAGCAAACATCCTAATGGAGGGGAGGACGGCAATGGCAAAACCAAACAACCAATTACATGCAGCCACCCTCTCAGCCCCAGCAACCTACTATAATGCCTCCTCCTGCTAGTTCAAATTTGAATGCACCTAAACCTACTTAGCTCCTAGCCTAGCCCACACCTAACCCAAATAATAAACCCCGGCAGTAGCTGGTATACTCTGCTTATCCAAATCAATTCCTTGCATATGTTGTGAGTGTAAGTAACATCTCCTTGTGTTCAGGAACTACTTTTCCAGCTCCTTCCACACCCATCATCATTGGGATTCTTGTAGAAGAATAGGAGCCTCTGAATGTCCACATTCATCCAAGTGCACCTAAGAATCCTCAACCAGTCCCAGTCAAGAAGACTGAACCAGAACCGCCATTTCCCTAGAGGTTGGAAACTGTGAAAGAAAAGGAAGAAAAGGAGGACACAACTTTTGACATTCTAGATCAATTGAAGCATATATGTGTCCAAATACCTCTATTTCAGGCCATAAAATATGTTCCCATATATGGCAAGGCAATCAAGGAAACATGCCTTAAGAAGCTAGGTAGGAAGAAGAAAGACCCCACTATGGTTCATGTGGTGGGATAGTTGGCTAACATCATGCTTGGGAAAGTGACTATCCCCAAATATAATGACCTAGGGAGTCATGTGGTAGGATTTTTTATAAATGGGATCTAGATAAAGAATGCTCTGATTAATTTAGGAGCGGCAATAAATGTGATGACTAAGGACATCCTGCAGCATCTAAATGTTGCAAGCATGAGGCCTACTCCTACTGTCCTGCAACTTGCTGATAGTTCTACTATTAAGCCTAATGGGATAGTAGAGGATCTTGTAATAACTGTAGACTCTTGGGAGTACCCAATGGATTTTATGATTCTTTCTCCTAAGGCCACACTAGGCAGGTACCCCATTCTTGGAAGTCCATGGTTAGCAACAGCAGACGCCTATACTGGATGTCAGACAAGAGACATGACCATCTATGATGGAAAGAGCACCAAAAATATTGTTCTCTACCCTCCTACTCATCCCTCCCATGATAAGAATGATCCTGTATGGCCACATGTTGGTGAAGAGGGAGAGGAAATTAATTCGGTGGCACAACTTATGATGTTCAATAGAAGTCCTTTCATGCAGCTTCAAGATGAAGATTAAATATTATCTAACATAATTTAGAACATTTATGAGATTGAGGAAGTATCATCCTCTCATACATATGATCCTACTGAAACAGTGAAGACACTCATGCCTGCTCTTCCTACAGCCACTTGTCCTGCAGACGCTCTTCTTGCAGCCAACTTTCCTACAGCAACAAGTATGTCTCACACATTTTTCCATATGAACTCAAGGTACCAAGCATTAGTAAAGCATCTATGGTAGATTTAACTACACAAGTAGAGGTGTCAAAAGGAAAATATCTAAATGTTAACAGCAAATTGAATGAAGAACATCAGTTGTCATTGGAAAACTTGCTAAGGGCCCACCAGTGTGCATTTGTGTGGGATTATCATGATATGAAGGGATTAGACCCTAAGCTTTGCACTCATAGGATATATATAAGAAATTATTGTACACTAGTTAGGAAGCCACAAAAGAAGAATTAACCCTGCATTGAGAGAAATAGTAAAAGAGGAACTACAGAAATTGCTAGATGCGGGATTTATCTACCCCATCTCAAATAGCCAGTGGGTGTCCCCATTGGTGATTGTGCCTAAAAAAGGAGAGAAGTGGTGAGTTTGTGTTGATTACAGGGAACTTAATGTTGCCACCAAAAAGGACCATTTCCCCTTACCTTTCATAGATCAAGTTTTGGACTCACTTGTAGGAAAGCAGTACTTTTGTTTCCTAGATGGATTCAACGGCTATAACCAAATCCAAATTGCACCAAAGGGCTAGGAGAAGACCACCTTTATCTATTCATGGGGGACCTGTTCCTACTTAGTACTTCCATTTGGCTTATTTAATGCACCTGTAACTTTCTAGAGGGAAATCATTAGCATATTTTCAGATATCTCTATTGATTGCATGAAAATCTATATGGATGACCTCACCACTTATGGTACTAATTTCAATGAAGCATTGGAAAATTTCAAGAGAGTTCTACAAAGATGTGAAGACCACAATCTATCTTTAAATAGTGAAAAGTGCTTCATGATGATGCAGGAAGGTGTAGTTCTTGGCCACCACATCTCTCACAAAGGAATTCAAGTAGATCCTGCAAAGGTTGAGGTGATCACCAATCTGCCTATCCCTGCAAAACAAAATGATTTCAAGATTTTCTTAGGACATGTAGGTTATTATAGGAGGTTCATCAAAGACTTCAGAAAAATGGCAGCACCATTGTATAATCTACTAACTAAAGATGTTGAATTCCAATGGATAGAATACTGTGACAAAGCATTTTCTGATTTGAAATCAGCTTTAACTCATGCTCCTATACTAAAGGGTCCTAATTGGGAGCTTCCTTTTCACATCCATACAAATGCATCAGACTATGCCATAGGAGCAGTCTTAGGATAGAAAGAAGGAGCTGCTATTTATTTTGTCAACAAAAATTTACAAGGAGCTGAATTCAATTATACAATGATAGAAAAAGAAATGTTCCCAATGATCTATGCCCTAAAAAAATTTAGGCACTATATAATAAGCTACCAGATCTTTGTGTACGTTGATCATGCAGCCATTATATGCCTCATGAATAAACTCTTGATCTCAGGTAGGCTGGCCAGATGGTTATTGCTGATGCAGGAGTTTGACGTGACCATTATGGATAAACTAGGGAAGGCTAATTTTGTTGCATATTTTCTTTCAAGGCTGACTACATCAAAGTACAATCAAGTTGTAGATGACTCCTTCCCTAATGAGCGTATATTTTCCATCAGTGTACAGACACCCTAGTATGCCGATATAGCTAATTACCTAGTCATAGGGAGAGTTCTTCCTTACTTCTCTCCAAAAGAGAAGAGGGTGCTCATTGAAAAATATTTTATTTTCTCATGGATTGTTGGATGCTTGTTCTACACTGGACTAGACCATGTCATGAGGATATGTGTGAGGGAAGATGAGACATATGAAATTTTGCATGCATGTCGCAATGAACCATATGGAGGGCAGTTTATAGCCAAGAAGACAACAATGAAGATTTTGAACACAGGATATTACTGTCCCACACTCCACAAGGATGTAGGGATATATACAAGGAAGTGTGAGAGATGCCAAAGGATGGTTTAGCCAACCAAATCTGATGAGAGGCCACTTCACCCCCAGGTATTAATCACTCCATTTGAAGAGTGGTGATTGGACTTTGTAGGACCCATTGATCTTCCATCACATGGTAAATCAATATATCTTGGTATGCATTGATTATATAACCAAGTGGGTATCAGTTAAGGCCATGAAACATGCAAGAGACAATAAGGTTGTTGAATTTCTTTATGAGGAAATTTTCACACGGTATTGAGTTCCAAGAGAGATAGTGACTGATCAAGGGGATCAATTCACTTCAAACCTTGTTACAGCACTGGTCAATGAGTACAACATTAGGCACAAGAAGTCTACCCCTTATCACCCTCAGAACAATGGTCAAGTTGAGGTGACCAACAGAGAAATTGAAGCCATTCTGACCAAAACAGTGGTTATCCATAGAAAGGATTGGGCAAGCAGACTACTAGAAGTTGTTTGGGCTTACAGAACTACATGGAAAATAACTATAGGATTCACTACATTTGAGTTGTTGTATGGAAAGACAACTATGATGCCCATTGAATTTGAGCATAAGACTCTTAAGACTGCAGTGGACTTGGGGATGGATAATTTAGAGGCACAAAGGGACAAAATCATGCAATTGAATGCTTTGGATGAGATGAGGAAGGCAACTTTGCATCACACAGAGGTAGTGCATAATTAGAGAGTAAAATGGCATGACCAATTCATCAAAGATAAGAAATTCTAACAAAGAAATTGGGCACTGCTCTATGACTCAAGGTATCAAGACAATGCAAGAAAATAGTAGACAAGGTGGCTAGGACCGTATGAGGTTGCTGAAGTATTTCCCAATGAGGTCATTCATCTCACTACCATTGACCTTGTCAGATTTAAACTATTGGTGAATGGTCATCGCCAGAGATTGTATCACAAGCCAACTTCTAAGGAGGAGTTCTTACAACAATTCACTCAGCATGTAGCACCCGAATTTCCTACAACCTAAGGAAGTGGACCTGGTGTCCCTCTTAGCTAACTAAGGTATGAAACTTTTCATAATAAATACTTCCACTTCTATGGGGGTCCACTTCTTCACCCATCTTCCCATACATTACATCTTTCTCTCTCTTACACCTCACCATCATCATTTCACTTCACTTCATTCCATTCCACCTCATTCCGCTCCACTTTCATTAATTTCTCAAATGATTTTCTTGAAAAGCAACTGATAGTTTCTCCATAATCTTTGTAATAAATCTTCCACAAATTCAGGGACATGTGCATCAATTGTTATATCTCAATTGTCTTTCAATAAATTCATTTAATTGTTGTAAATTAATATGGACGTTCACCATAGCATACATGTAATTATTCCTTGCCCCTATCAAATCATCATTCCACATCGCATGTGAGGACACGTGAAAATTTAAGTTGGTGGGGGGGGGGGAAGTGCAAACACCATGTCCACATGTATTTATGTACTGGTTCACGTCAGCAAAATTTAAGTATTGAGCCAATTCAAATTTTGAGTGAGATGACGGCTCATATGTATGAAAGGACATCAACTATTGCCATTTTCTTTAATTATAGCCTATATTTATTACTCCTTTATTGCCTTATTTTCTCTTGTCACAATCTTAAGCCAAAAAGTAAAATTCAATTGATACAAGCATAGGAAATTTGGAAGCATTGCAGGAAGGAGAATTTTGGTTCTCAAACGAAGATTGCAGGAAAAAAAAAAATTGCAGAGTGATTGTTCGATTGTAGACAATGGGAGGTGGGTTAATTCAGAATGAACCCATGGTTCATGATGTATTACTATAGGATGCGCCTTGCTTGGTTGAGTTTAGAAACTGCAAATGGATAGACTATTTCCTAAATTTGAATTGTTTTGATGAAGATTTTGCATTGAAATCTCCCAGACATTGTCCGAAGGAAAGGCCATAGTAAAGGGGTTGGAGGTCATGGCCACTGAGGAAAGGATTGCAGAAGTTATAGGGTTTCCTATCGATTATGAACATTACCCTATTGCCAAAGATGCTAGGTTGGCTAGGGCCAAATTTACAAAACCTGGTGACCCTCCGTTGAGCGTGGACAAACAAGGAGCGAAGAGAATTTCTCTGCCCGAGACATGGAAGCAGGTAGTTATTTATGTTGTGAAGTATATTACCTATGAAGGTCATCAGTAAAATCTGAATTCCATGCATTTCAAACTCCTAAACCACATGAGGCACAGGAGAAGAATGAATGTGCCCAATGTGTTATACCACCTTCTTTCAATCATGGCGGTCGAGACCCAGAAAGGTAGGGACGACTCTATTTCCCACCATTTTTTGATCAAATTGATAGTTGAGAAGTCTCTACATGATGTGTTAGATATATCTTGGGAGGAATTTTTGAATATTGATCAAATTAAACCGAAGCATTTGTGACCTAGGGTTTTGCCTCAACCTCATAGAGTTAGTAGGAGGGCGACCAATATTTGATCCGCTTCTGGAGCAAGCCCTAGTGTCAACCCTCCTGAATTCAAGCAAACCATGGAGATTAGTTCTTCTGAGCATGAACATTCAGAAAAAGGGAGTTGCTCTCTAGATTCTGATGATGATGTACCTCTTAGAACCCTAATGAGAACGAGGGCATAGAAGAAGAAGGCACAGATAAGAAAAGGAAAGGTTAAAAATAAAACGGAAGAAAAAGAAGTGTCAAGCTCAAAGAAATGGAAGGCTGACACTTTTCTTCCTACAGCAAAGGAAAAATGAAGAAATCCTCCTAGAAAACCAAGACCAACTGGGCCAGCCATTGGCGTATCTCCTGAGGGAAGCCCTAAACCTAGAGGAACATCACGGGAGGGTACAGAAGCTCCAATGGAGTAGGTAAATTTCAAGGAAAAATACATATTTGAGGAAGCAGCAAACTTAACGTTGGTAGACCTTGCTGACATCATAGAACAAGTTGAAAGTCGAGGGCATGAGGAAAATCGGGAACTCTTGCAGCAAGAGCAGAAGCTAGAGCTCCTGTAGCAAGAACAGAAGCAAGAGTTCCTATAGCATGAGAAAGAACAAGAACTTGAGGCCCTACAACTAGAACTGAGAGAACAGTTAGCACCCCTGCAACCAGAATTGGCTGAGAAAATAGAAGCCCTACAGTTGTTACTCTATGAAGAACAAGTAAAAGTGTCAAGAAATATTTTGATAGGAATACACAGGCCCTCTGATTTTTTGATGCACAAAGTAGTGATGAACTTATGGAAAGAAGTGCAGAGGAGGGAAGAAGAATGGAAAGCAAAAAAACACAGGCTAAAGAAGGAAATTCAAAAGAGAAATGAGGATATTGAGGATAAGAATGAAGAAATTTCTACTTTAAAGAAAAAGGTGGATGACATGACAGCTTTAGTACCCCATATATTAGAGTGCCAGGCTCCTCTGAGGGTCTATTCTCTGTATTTGAGGGAGAATCACCTTTCTTTCAAGCTAGCAAGGATTGTTTTAGGTTTGAATCCCTCCATTGAGACCCCTACTATATTTTTCAATGCTTATCGGATTGCTCCTCCTGAAATGAAAAATTTGTTGTGTGAATTTTATTTACATAATTATGTTGTGACCCAAGACCATGATTGGGATCCACTGTTGTATGTTGGAGATGTCCAATTAAGGGCATTCATGTCCTGGATACAGAACGAAGTAAGTTGGGGAAAGCAGTACAGGACTTATAGGCAAACTGAATCCAACATTCCCCTGCCCATTAGGGCTGAATCTAGAAATCTAGGAGACATTTTCAAGGATTGGTACAAAATTATCTACCGACCAAGTTATGGCACTGGGATCTTATTTGAGAAAGAGGAAACTTACAAAGAATATGATAAGGTAGCAAGAACCATAGAGGAATATGTAATGGCATACCTGTCACAAAGGTGGGACGATCTAACTAATGATTTGAAACAAGTCGAGCCTCATTCCATGCATAAATATGTTGTAGTACTCAAGAGAGTTGATAGATATATATAGATTGGAAGGGAAAAGGGATAATTTTTGCTTCCACTAACTTTTCAACCACCTATCCTACTGTGTCATGTGCCAAACTTTAGATTCTACCGATATTACATAGTTGCAGAGAAACTGAGATGGGGCAGGTTGGATAGGAAGTAAGGGTTCTATTGGGATCCTAATTCAAACACAATAGAAACTGATGTAGGATAGTTGGCGGTTGAAAATTTTAGGGTATTGACCAAGAAGAAGCACAACTCTCCCTCTGTTGGAGGACCAGCAAGATCTTAGGCTGGGGGGAGTGATGAGTCTAGTTTATGGTCTAATTATTGATAGAGTTTATTATCCATTTGCTGAAGTTTTCATAGACTTTGATGCTTGGATGTTGACCTTTCTATAATATTTTTTTAAACCCATAGACTTTGGACATGAATTTATTTTCATAAATTTTAATGATATTGACATGCTATACGAACCATCTATATTAATTTTGCATGTGGTTAATGAATGCCACTTTGAGATAGTTACAGATATGTAGTTGTTGTGTGTACTAATATTTTCATGCAAATATAATTAGAAGCATGCAGCTAGGAGAGATTCTACCAGCTGGACATTCACCATACCGGTCAACAAGGTGGTCATTTAATGGAGGGAGGACTCTCGATGGTAGAAAGATTCCTCATTCAATTCAAACCGTAACCACCTTGTAATGGTCTTAATTATTGTTGAGCATTTATAGGTGTTACTATTGAGCCAGATTCGTGTTGAGGTAAACATGCCTGACAGATTATGTGTGTGTAGCCGCATCTCCACTTTTTGCGCTTTCCCTAATGTTGCATCCTTCACATGTGTTGGAGTTGACCACCTTGCTAGGTGATTAAATAAATAAGACTCTGATGCTCCTTATAGGGTTTGAATCAGAGGTTGTTCAATCTGATAATGTACTCACACTCTTGAGTTTTCCATAATACAGTCATGTCGCTCAATTGTACTCATGTTTTTCAAAGAATGAAATGAAGTTATAAGTTTGTGCATCTGAATTTACATTAGTTTTAGGGGATACTCATCTAGGGGGGGCCACTTGGTGAGTATTTCATCTTGTACCTTAGTTTAGTTTAGTTTTTATTTTATGTTCGATAATTAGTTAATAATCTGGCATTGTCTATTCCTGCAACCACTAGAATTATATTTTTTGACTATTCTGGCAGCCAAAGAGGACAGAGTAGTTTCTTGTTTTTTTAATCAAATTTTCATTTATGTCATGCATTCTAGCTTAGTATAGTTTTTGATTGATGCTCAACACTTATTTTATTTCCTTACAAGTAATTTACTTTCAGCATTATGTCTTTCTTAGTTGTAGGATGAATATGGCTACTTTGGATTCCTAGTGCACATATAGTGCTAACCCATTTCAATTTACGTCATTGGGTTAACAATTTAAATGCACCTTCATGATGATTGAAATAGCTATTCAGGTTAGATGTCCAATCTCTGAATCACAGTTGTGAAGGGTTAGTTGTTGAATCATTGTAGGAGGCCGACAGTGAGCTCCACACACACATTCACCTACACATAGCCAAGAGAGGGAAAAAGGTTGGGTTGTGGTGTTTCCTCCTCCACGGATAGCTAGAAAAGCCACGAAGCAGAAAATGCGATAAAGGAAAGTGTTGAACACTACAAAAGATACAATGCTACTCTATCAAACCACAATGAGAAAGAGAAGTGATGCAATTCCACCTCCACCCAAAGGCTCTTAAGGCCAATGAAGGGAGAATGCAAGGAAACGAGCTTGGAAAAGTTGACACAGCCATAGTAGTGACGGAGGGGGGTCTTGCAAGACTCTAAACTTGCAGCTTCTATGGTAGCACAACACGTACAAGGATAGAATTTATGGAGTAAAAAGTTGTTGCAATACTCAATGGAGTTGTGGAAAATTTCTTAAGAGATCAAGTAGAATGCTAAAGAAAATATGCTCAAGAAATTGTAGAGGATAGAATGAATGAACAAGATAGCCATTTCAAGATCAAAATGGGAGAGGATTCATTTTTGGGTTGGTTGGTCGACATAGAGGTGTTACGCTTTGTTCCCAATGGAGAACGTAACATCCCTACGGGCACCAGATGCAAGAATTTGTCAGGGACGGCAGCGTGTTATGTAGGCTTTTGTATGCCATGC
The DNA here is from genome assembly GCA_007115665.2 of Sequoiadendron giganteum. Taxonomy (NCBI): domain Eukaryota; kingdom Viridiplantae; phylum Streptophyta; class Pinopsida; order Cupressales; family Cupressaceae; genus Sequoiadendron; species Sequoiadendron giganteum. The sequence goes on along the minus strand of CM021100.1, from coordinate 240,517,765 downwards.
TGGTGTCCCCGACAAATATTCCCCCACTAACACACATGAAAAATGCCAAGTGGATGGAAGGCAGGTGGGTGATGTGTAATTTCACCTTTGGGTTTGATATTCTAAGTTGAGGGTATGCAAAAAGGGAATTTACACAAGGGGTGTAAATTTTCTCCTATACAATTCCCAAGGTGGAATATGAGTCCCAAATCACTTGATCTAGAACACATAACCTCAAACATTGAATTATGATTTTCCATTTGTTAAATGTCAGGATTAAAAAATGCATTTAGTTAGGTTCATGGATGCAAAATAGGACCAATTAAGGCATAAAAAAACCAAAATTTTAACAAGGAGGGCCCAAACAAGTTTGAAAATGTAAAGGGGTAAATTTTCCTACACTTCATTTAGCCCCCACTTTATTGAGAGGGGGAACTTGCTTCAAACTCGCACTAAAGTAGACAAATTTGCATCAAGAGGGGTCCAAGTATACTAATGTGGATGGTATAGGATGACAAACATCCAGGAGGTGGCCAAGCCCCCAAGATCCAAGATCCTATGTCAACCCAACATAAGTACAAAGGGACACACAAAAGGTGTATGATATGCAGCATCAAGATACACAAACATATAATTTCAGTGACTAATAGAAAGAAAATCAAAAATAAAAATAAAAGGGGGTGGATCAAGCCTCAACTATTTGTCCAAGATGATGTGGATCAAACCTCGGCTATTTTTCCAAAATGCATGTTCACTCTGAGGCAACAAAACTTCAGGTTGTCTGTTGGATGAGTATCCAAAAAGGGTGGCTTAGTGAGAAATTTTTTGTGCCTCTATATCGGCTTCTCACCATATAATGAGGAATCCATCCTCATGTTTAGGATTCTCATCATACTAACAATACCAAATCTATCCCTCTGATAACTTCAATAGGGCGCCATAAAATGAAACTTCGAGCTTCACAAGGCCTAAAAAGTTCTATTAAGCACTTATGAACATTTATGCATGTAAAGGATTGTTCAAAGGGATCTTTAATTAATTCGTGTAAGGTCTCTTCTTAGGGAACATCATGCCTAATGTATGCAAGAGAGGATAAATCAAAGAAATACTATGCTCTCAGAGGAAATCAAACCCAATGACACCAACAAGAAAAGGATGCATCTCAAGAAGAAATAAAATCACACAATGAAACATGAGAAGTGTCAAACGATAATGTCAATGTATGCCCCCACTTTAAAGTGGTTGCTAACACCATTGTTGTGAGAAAAATAGTTTTAAACTAGCCAATGAAGAAGACATAAGAGCTTATTCAAAATCCCTATGTTGCATGAAACTACATCATGAATAAAGGGTTTCCCCAAAAATTTAATGCTAAACATAGAGATAAAATTACGTCACATGTGAGCCAACTTAAAAGCATGTCATCCACATCCCAAGCTTTCTCCTATATATACATGGAAGGCAGTCAACTAGCCCAAAGAGACAATGACAAGTACAATACAAGGACAAGGCTCCCTAACCCCTTTCCCCCACTTAGTGTAGGACAAGGATGAGCCGATATGATTGATGAGAAACATGAAAATCAATATCAATTAGAGGAACTAGGTGCTTCAACACAAGGAAGAGCACCACAATCCTTAAGATGTTAAATTTTATTACTCAAAGCCTTACATTCGTTGGTAGAATGACCATGAATTCTATGATATACACAAAATAAACTCTTGTTGTCAAATCCTTGAATCGACAAGGAATCAAGTTCAATTCTTGATTTATCTATGCCAAGCTTATCCAAAAGTGTTACACTACACACATTAAGGGTTGACCCATTGTCAATAAGGGTTTGTTTTATCCCTATCCTATTGAAAATAGCTATTATCATGAAAGCTTCATTTTTTTCACACTTCTAGTGGAGGTAACTCATCTTGATGGAAATTAATGTCTAACTTGATCAGAGTTATAGCTTGAATCTAGGCTGCCACGTCATTTGATTGCATGCTAAGGGGGTAGGAACTTGTTGGAAATAACTTTGAATCATGTTATGATAATGAGGGGAGGCTTGAATAAGGTCCCATAATGATATCTTAGCAAGAGTTTTCTTAAGTTTTTCAGCAAGATCATACTCCTTTCCATTATGTAAAGGAAAATGAGGGGCACTAGGCAAGATAGGTTGAGGTAATGGGATGGATGTTGGATTTGTTTGTCTTGGTTGTGGATTTTTTCTAGTGTTATATGTATGAGCAACAATATTGTAATTTGACTGCTATAACATATTATTCTTAGGTGGTTCAAGGATGACGATGGGTTTGTTTTGAGTTTGTGGTTGGTTTGAGGGTGGGTAAAGGATAAGTTTAGGCTCGGGAGAGTACTTCAAGGGATATATAATGTGCATAACATCATAAGACTTATCCTTATTTTCATTATCTCTTAGTGAAGGGGAGTCTAACTTCCCTTCATCATCTTCATGTAAGGAAGTCACATCACTATTATTAGAAAGACATGTGTCAATGTTCTCATTTTCTTGCACAATGATATCCTCCCTATTAGGAGAGTTTTTAGGAGAACTACAAACTAGATGTTCATGATATTCAAAGGTTTGTTCTTCTAGAATGACTTCATCACAAGTAAGGGAGTTACCAATAGTTGGATTTTCTTTCTTATCAATGATAGCAGTCTCTTTTTTAATAAGATTCTCATAACTCTCATCGATTAGATTTTCTAACATCAAAATATCTTCTTTACCAATATTAGAGATATTAGGAGAAGGCCCAATTTGATTGTTATGAGTGTCCATGATTTCATCCTTTTTATCTAAGGTATCATTCTCTTGTGCTATAATATCTATCCTATTAGGAGGGCTTTTAGGAGAGGAAAAAATAAGATGTTCATCACATTCCATGGTTATATTTTGTAAATTAACCTCATCACCAATAGGGGAGGCATTTAGAGAGGAAAAACTATCATTGTCATGCTTACCAATGATTGGATCCTTTTGTTCAAATATACCTTTCCAAATTTTAGGGACATTAGGAAGGAGAGAAATAATGCTATAACTTTCAATCATTGGATCTCTTAACATGAACATAGCCTCTTCACAAATGTGATAATTGTCCACGATTACATATAAACTATTCTCACAAGTAGGGGAAGTGTTGGGAGAGGAATGTAGACTAAGTAAAGTAGTGGAATTAATCTCATTTCCTTGTATCATATCTTCTCAAGGGGGAGGAGGAGAAGGACGAGCAAGACTTTCATGATTCTCAATGATTGCATCTTCTTTCACCAAGAAAATTTCATCACTAATAGGAGAGGTATTAGGAGAACAACTATGATTTTCATGATTGTTTACGCTTGCATCTTCTTCTATCACATCATTCCCACAAATAGGAGTGTTAGGACGAGGTGTGGAATTAAGGAAGGTATCAACATTTTCACTCTCTTGCACTAAGAGACTCTCATAACTAGGAAATATATTAGATGAATGACTGAAATTCTTATTGATTAACTTTTTATGGCATACTTGGAAAGGAAAGATACTAACATTGTATAAAGTGATCTATCCAACTTATGCAATGCTTCAAAATGTAATCAATTGTTCAACAGATCTAGTAATTTGTAATACTGAAATGAATTTTTTGAAATTCTTTTAAAAATGACTATATTAAATGGATGACTTGACCTAGATACATAAAACAAAAATTATTGGAACTTTTCAGACTAATACAGTAGGTACCAACAAGCCTAGGAAGTACAGAAAAACACAAAAGAGCTCAAAAAAAGTTGATTTTTGTAGGCCTCCAAGGACTTATTTTCCTAGATGGGTGTATGAGTCCCGCTTAGGGTTTTTGATGAGTTAAAATAGTGAAAATAGACAACACAAAATGCCCATAAATCAGGAGAAAAGACCTATACCAGGACTAAATCACCCAAATGGGCGAATGAGTCTCGATTAGGGTTTCTAAACCTAAATCAGAAAATTCTAAATTGATTCTAAGGTTTCTAGGTTGTATGTTGACTTGACTATTTGCAATTATAGATTTTTAGTGAAATTGAATGATTTAAGATGCAAAAATGCAACCTATATGCACTTTTCACTAATGAAAAGTTTAGAGGCACTAAATGCAAATTAACTAATCCAAGATCTAATGCAAAGTTAATGTAAGATATATCTAGGACTACAATGTTCTTCAATTCAGAAATAAAGGGTCCAAAGGTTGGGTTCACCAAAATGATTGAATGGAAATAGGGTTCCACCTTTTTGGAGATGGAACTAGGTTTAGGAGCTATTTCACTCTTCAACCATTAGGAAACCAAGATCCCTCAACCAAGTGACTCAATTGAGGGAAGGGGACTACTAGGAGGTTTCCTTAGGTGTGATTAAATGGGGGTTTACCATTAAAATGAAGTTTCAAAGGAGAAATGCAAACACTAATGCACAAAACCCTAGAAACTTGAAAGCATGTAATCAGACTGATAAACAAACAAACAAAAAAATGTACCTGGAGGAATAATGGAATCAAAGCAAGGTTTGAAACCAAGAAATTCTACTTTTTGAATTGCACTGGGACTCATATGCCAATCTGGGCAATTTAGTCCCAGTCTAGGGTTTTTATGTAGAATCTGGGATCTCCTGGTGACTGATCTGGATCTACAGAAGGCTATAAAAAAGGGTATAGTGGGACTCATACATCCAAATAGTTGCAAAGTGTCCCAAAAAAAGTGAAAAGTGTCTTAGGAGCAGAATTTTGAACTGAAACTTTGTGAGCCTCTAAAGATGGATTAAATAACCACTTTCCCACTTGTTTCATGTAAATAAGTTGGATATCTTGCTCCAGATTTGAGTTTTTGAGAGCCTTGACAACTTCTTATAACAAATTTTGCAACTTTGTCCTCAAAGGGATCTTCAAGCTCCAGTTCACCTAAATCTGCAATCACACATCAAGGAAGAAAAATGTTGTTATGTTAGGGAATAGGGGTTTTCCTTGGTCAAACCCTGTTTTGGTAATTAAACCTTGAAATAGAATATAAAAGCATGAAGGAATGATGAATGAACAAATGCAATGTCACAACTCACCAATCCTCAATTGAAACCTTGGAGTAAAAATCTGCAAACTTGCATGAAGTAGCCTCAATGAATGTAGATCTTGATCACAACACTTGATTAGAAACAATGCTCGAATGGGATCTTGAATTGATCTGAAATGCTACATCACAACATTAGCTCAACAGCATGCATGATGTACTAAATCTTTTACATAGTGAAATGATTCTTGATTGTTGTAATAATCTTCTATAAATCCGCCCTTGAATGCCTTAGAAATTCTCTTGAATGCTCTTGTGAAAGTACTCTTGATTTCTTATGAAATTATAGGATGAAACTATGTGAAATAACCTTTTATTTATACTTGTTTATGCCTAATTTCCTGAAATTAAAACACTACAAGTCGACATCATATCTAGGATAATAAAATCTCGCCAAGAATTTAATTTCAAATAGGTCTTGGTTAAAGTAGGACTCATACGCCAAGTTGGGAATATGAGTCCCAGTGGCTTAAACATAGGACACAAACTCTGAGAAGTGCTAAGTTCAATGTAATGTTTAAAATTAGGCCTTGAGACCTAGGTGGGACCCATATGCCCAAGGTGGCGTATGAGTCCCAGATCACTAGATCTAGAACACATAACCTCAAACATTGAATTATGATTTGTCATTTATTAAATTTTAGGATTATCCTCAAAAAAAAATCATTTAATTAGGCTTGTGAATATAAAATAGGACCAATTAAGGCATAAAGAAGCCCAAATTTTAACAGGGAGGGCCCAAACAAGTGTGAAAATATTAAAGGATACATTTTCCTACACTACAGCACCAAAATGTTCACATAGGCTATTTAATACTATCGGAGGCCTCATTTCACTTCCCATACATCTTGATCCTCCCAACCTACATTTATCTAACAATGTATCTTAAGAGCCCTAAGAGCGAAACAATGCCAAATTTGACATGAATATTCTCTCAAAAAATGTAACCTATTAATGTTATATCTAAACTTATAGCTAAGAATTGGGTAAATCTATAAAATAATCTCTTAGTTTCTCCAACTCTTAATAGTTTTATCATTGTGGCAACAAATTCAATATTTTAGATACTTCATTTCTATTTAATTTGCACATACTAAGGCTAATATTTAAATTTCAACATCTATGGCACCAAACCAATATTCTCAAAACATCTATTTCTATTGGTAGATGCTAATGGAAATATCATTTTCCTAAATAATAATTGTAATTCTTCTAGGCTACATCATTCAGGTGATTCTCTTAAGATCCCTAAGAGGAAAAATTTATCAAAATTTGATAGAACATTCTTGAAATCCATGGTCCCTAAGAATAATCTATCTAAACCTGGGTGATCCCACAATAGTGGGTTACACTTTTTGGCCAAACTTGACATTGAACTGAACTTTTTTAACTAAATCTTCACTTTAAGACACCTATAGCTACTAAACCATGAGGAATTTGAAGATGATGAAAACTAGTGATTTGTGATAAAAAAAATTGTAGATTCTAAATATATATAAAAAAAATGAATCAAATTGCATTTTTTTTCATCTCGTTTGATAACTAGTTTTTTAACAGTAAACACCATTTTTAAAGAGTGATGTTTACTCTATAACACAACTTTTTTTCTATGAAGGATAAAATTCTTTTTTTTTCAAATTTAGATTTGTAACTACGATATCTAGCTCCTCCATTTGTTTTCATAGTGTTTTATTGATTTTTTTTAATTAAGTTTTGAAGTCAAACCAATTATAATTTAGACATAGGTTTAATGTATAACACATAACTTTTTTTGTATGTATCCAAATTCTTTTTTTTTGTTGGATCAAGGACATCAATACCAAGAGCATATATATTTTTTAAAATTTATTTTTGGTAATCTGCTATTTTTCCACATGTGCAAAATAGAGAGTTTGATTTTTGGTGAAAAACCTACATTCACAAAAAATAAAAATAAAAATATATTTAAAATTATACTTTTTGGGAAGCTTATAATAATTACTACATATTTACAAAACATAAATTTTTAATGAAATCATTTGATCCATCAAAAGGTAAATCAAAAGTGGTTTTTAATAAACATTTTGATAGGTGTAGATGAGACTCCATTATAGGTATGGTTTAAAACTAGCGGGGTTCAATCCAAGGGGGTTTGATCTAAGGTTTGATCAAATCCTCTTCAATTAAAATCCTTTAAATGGAACCTTTCAAGGTTTAAATCATTATATTTTCTAAAAATATGTGATTTTAGCAAAAATCAAGATGTCCCAAAAAGTGTAACCCATTATTGTGGCAACACCCACCTATATCTAGTCATTAATAAAACCTACAAAATCATCTCTTAGTTTCCCCCAACTTATTATAGTTTTCTTGTGGTTTCTACTCGAACATAATGTTACAAAAAGCATCAGTTTTCTTCAATGACAGGGTATCAATAGTACTATCTTAAAATCTACACATATTGAAATCCCATGAAATAGGGTATACATATTGATTCACCTATGTATATACATATAAAGAATAGAGTGTTTTTATTAGGTATTCTCCTCTAGAATAATATTACAAAGCTCATATAAACCTTTTAAAAGAATGTATAAATGAATATTGGAGGGTGAAAAGGATTTTAAAATAATATACAAAAAACATTTTATGATTAAAAGGGCCTTCCATGAAGAAATGGAGCATTATTTATAGAGTGGTATGAGGGAAGTGAAAGAATCCACTATGAGTAATATTCATGACTTGATTTCACCATTCATACATTATTATAAGTGATAAATTTTTATAAGCTTCCCTACACTTACATAGTTTTTAGTGAATTTAAATATCAATGCATTGACTATATGGTCAAGATTCAATAAAAACATACAATCTTCTATATTCTATTATCATCCTTGACTACATAAAATAATGGGAAAGAAGGTAATGCTTCTAGCTAGATTCTAGCAATAGTAGTGTCAATGATATAGTAGAAAAATCTAGTAATGGCGTGAAGATAAATTTATTCATAACATTGGAAATGGCGCGGGGTCAGGGAGGTCTATAACAGTTTGCTTCAGAGTATCATTTTGCGAGGGCCCAAGATGGCTACAAAAACAAGTGATAAGTGGGTTTTGATAGAATCTTACATCTGGATAGAAGGGCCCACCCAGATAATGGTCATAATATTGACCCTCAAGCTGAGAAAAGGGGTTGTGAGGGTCAAAATCTTGAAAGAGATGGTTTAGGTTTCAAGGGTCGCCAAAGGATAAATGGTTATAGGAATGATGTGTTTCATAGAATGCATAAAAATGAGGGCAGTAATAGATCTTATGGTGGGAAATCAAGGATGGAAGATTCCTAAAGCAAATACAGAGACGATGAAGCCAACTAATGAGGAAAATCCCTTAGATGTTCTGGTAGCTGCAATTGATAAAACCTCAGTGTTGCTTGATAAGCATATTAACCCTAAAAAGGAACAGGGCATGATCCACTCCCAGACTAAACAAGCAACTCAAGTTGATTCTGGCTTTAGGGTCAACTTGGATGGGGAGGAAGAATGGTTGGAAGATCAAAACTTATCCCTAGATGAAAAAATCTCAGAGGCATTGAACATCTTAGGTGGGGATTGTCGCATAGTGGAATTGGACTCTCTGATCGAGGTGGGTAAGGAATTGGTTGTTCTGGGGGAGGAAGCCAAAGCAAATTATTGGTTTTTTTGCAAAAGCAATGGAGGTGGAAGGTTTGGGAAGGGATGAAATGATAGATGGGGTGTTGGCAGGGTTAGAAGGGGGGATTTTGTAGTCAGCTAAGAAGAGGAAAATCTACCAAGGCTTGGTCAAAGCCAGAGTGAATCTGGGTATTCATCAGAAAGACATGATAAAATCTTCTCCAGATTGTGGTGAAAACAAGAAGAGAGGAAGGATTCCCAAACAGGAAAAATGGAAGTTAGATGGCGAAGCCAATGGTCAAACGAAAATTGACTCCATGATGAAAGTAGGGAAGAGCGATGCTCTTCTCGAACGACAATGAAACTCATAACCTAGAATGCTAAGGGCTTGAACACCCCTAACAAATGGTGCTTGATAAGGCACATCATTGAGGCTAACTAGGTGGAATCATGTCTCTTTCAAGAAGAAAAATTAGGAGAGCACGATCTTAACAAATTCAACAGAAGATTGAAGCATTGGAAATGGCTTGGGTAGGGGCTGAAGGAGCTTCTAGAGGTTTACTAATCATATGGAAACCTCAATCAATTTTGGTGGAAGAATTCATCTCTCGAAGGCATTGGTTAGCATGTCAGGTAAGAAGTTTAACTTCCAATCTTCATTTTTTACTTATAAATGTTTATGGTCCCTCTTTGTGTTTACACAAAAGAAAAGTATGGCAAGATCTAGATGAGGTATTGAATGGTTTAAACCAGATGTTTTTCATTATGGGGGGTGATTTCAATGCTATTCTATACTCTGAATATAAGAAAGGTGGGGTGGGAAGGGCCCTTCAATCACAATTAGATTTTCAAAATTTTGTGGAAAGAAACATGTTGATGGAGGTTCAGACTGGAAATGGAAACTTTACATGGACCAATCGTAGAAAAGGGTTTTGTAGTATAGCTGAAAAACTCGAAAGATTTTTCTTTAAAGGGAATTTGAGTCTTTTCCCCTTCAAGTTAGACAGCAAAATCATCCTTGGGAGTGGATCTAATCATTTCCCAGTGCAATTGTCTATTGGTGGAGATAAGGGGCCTGTTAGATGTCCCTTTAAGTTTGAAATGATGTGGTTCAAGGATCCTAATTTGTTGGGTTTGATTGAAGCTTGGTGGAAAGAATTTTGTTCGGGTGGCTCCAAAATGTTCAATATTGTTACCAAACTAAAATATGTAAAGCACCAATTGAAACAATGGAATAGAGGATGTTTCAAGAACATTTTTAAGGAAAGGATTGGAATGGAGGAAGAATTGGAATCCCTTTCTGAATTGATAATTCAGCAAGGCATGGATGATGTGCACTTTGTTCAAGAGAAGGAATTGACAACGAGATTGAATGATTTGTTAGCTATAGTAGAAATTTTTTGGAGACAAAATTCAAGAGCCCGTAGAGAAGTGAATCGGGTAAGTTGTATAAAGGCAAATGATGGTCACCTTTTGGAGGACCCTGTAGAAATCAAAGTCTCTGTTGTGGCATATTTCCAAAATCTTCTCAACAATTGGGAAGGATCGAACTTAAAATCTCAAAGTGAAATTATGGTGAATATACCGAGTTTGGTCTCCCAATCACAAATGGAGCTCTTGAATGATAAGTTTTTGGAAGAAGAGATTAGGGAGGCGGTCTTTGATCTTCAACCTGAGAAGGCACCTAGACCGGATGGTTTCCTAGTGGATTTCTTCTATAAATTCTAGAATTTATTAGGAAATGAAGTCTATGAGGCAATTGAAGACTCAAGATGCACGGGCAGGGTGTTGGGGGAAGTGAACAATACTTTGATTGCTCTAATTCCTAAAAAGGAAAATTTGGAATCTTGGGATGAATTTCACCCCATATCCTTGTGCAATATATTTTATAAGATCTTGGCAAAAGTGGTGGCTAATCGTTTGAAGAAGGTATTCCCATTAATCATTTTAGAAGAGCAGACAGGCTTCGTACCGAGTAGGTTTATTTTTTACGGTGTGATAATAGCCCAGGAGGTCATTCATTCACTGCAAAAATTAAAAAAATCTGCAATATTATTGAAGTTGGATATTAAGAAAGCCTGTGATAGGGTAAATTGGCATTTTCTCTTCAAATTTATGGAAGTATTTGGTTTTCAAGTAAGCTTGGTTGGATTGGATTTTTGGGTGGATTGCAAGCCCACGCTATTTGATGTTGGTGAATGGATCCCTTGAAGATTTATTTGTAGCATCAAGAGGTCTAAGGTAGGGAGACCCTCTCTCCCCTTTCTTGTTTATAATCATCGAAGAATCTTTGGGTCAAGCCTTGGAGAAGGCAAGGAGGATTGGTTGGGTGGAAGGAATTCAAGTAACTAGCAGCCTCCCTTCAATAACACACCAGCAGTTTGTAGATGACACAATGTTGTTTGGCTCGGCTTCAACAAGGGAAGCCAGGAGGCTTAAGGGTATTTTGGATAGGTATTTCCTTGCCTCAGGGCAAGAGGTTAGTGTGGCTAAGTCAGAGGTTTTCTTTTTCAATTCTTCATGCTTACAAGAAATGTAGATTCTGAGGATTCTTGGGTTCAAAAAAGGCTAGTTACCATGCAAATATTTGGGTCTTCCACTTGAAAAGGGAGTTCAAAGTGGGAGAATTTGGAACTCTATGATTGATAGGTTTAAGGAGCGGCTTTCTTTGTGGAAAAGCATTGGTTATCATGGGCAGGGTGATTAACAATGTTGAAAAGCGTGATCTCAGCCCTCCCTATTTATATGATGTCATGTCTACATTTATTAGTTGGTATCAAAAAATCTTTGAATAGAATAAAGAAAGATTTTTTTCTGGAAAGAAATTTCCGACCAAAAAAAGTTTCCCCTAGTTAAATGGCAGAAGATTTGCGAAAGGAAAGAGGAAGATGGAGTAGGTTTGAAAAACCTTCTTATACAAAACAAGGCACTTGGGGTGAAATTGGCTTGGGTGATTCACTCCCAGCCAGATCTTAAGTGGGTAAAAATTGTTCAATCCAAATACTTGGATGATGATCCAAATTATTTTTTATAGCCAAGACCCTTCCTAATGGTTCCAAAATTTAGAATTTCATCAGAAATTGTAGGGACCTCATTTTGGATTATCTAACATGGGAGGTAAAAGAGGGAAAGGAGGCTTCATTCTAGGAGGACTCTTTGGAAGGCCTTCCTTTGTTAGCAAAAAATCCAGCTTTAGCCAGAATCAAAGAAAAATTTGTCCAAGCATGGGGTTCAAAGGTGGAGGATTATTTTGAAGATTCTACCTCAGCCAAAAATGGTTGGCACAAATAGAAGTCCTTTTGTCAGCTAGGCCTAACAGATGAAGAGGTAGAAACAAAGGAGCGGGTATTGTCGGAAAGGAGAATTTGGCAAAGGCAAGGAAAAGATAAGATGAGGTGGAATCCATTGTCAACCAGAGTGTATTTAGAAAAGATACCAGAGTGTATTTAGCAAAGATAGGGTATGTTATTATAGCTTCCTCAGGGAAGAGGAATTCAATTTTCCAATTCACCTATGTTGGAATAAAGCATGTCTTCCAAAAGTGGGAATATTCACTTGGGGCGAAGCTCAGGGAAGAGTGTTAACAGGTGATAGATTTGCCAAATTTGGTTTTTATGGCCCCTCTAGATGTCCTTTATGTCATGTTGTTGAAGAGACTGCAGATCATCTATTTTTGAATTGTTAAGTCACGAAGGAAATTTGGCAATGGTTATATTTTAAGTTTTGTTGGAAGTATGTGCTTCCTAAAAAATTACTGGACTAGTTGAAGTCTTGGTCATGTCAGTCAAAGCAAGCAATGTTTGGAGATTTATGGGTGTCAATTCCATCGATTGTCTTGTGGGAAGTGTGGAAAGAGAGAAATAGATGAATTTTCCAAGAAAAGGAGCTTTCAATTCCTAGGTTGCAGTGCAAAATAGAGGCTTGTATAGTGGAACTTTTTAATGCCAGATTGGAGATGAATCCAAAGAAAGACAATTTCATAGAATGGGATTCTTGGGTTTTAAAAAATTGGTTCGATATAAAAGCTCCAAATTGTGGGGGCCTTGGTGGAGCTACCAGTTCGGAAGAATGTAGTAAGGTGGTGTGGTTTCCACCAAAACTAGGATGGGAAAAATTGAATTTTGATGGGGCCTCGAAGGGAAATCTTGGGCCTTCAGGTGCAGGGTGTATTGTAAGAGATAGTAAGGGAGAGACTCTAGGGATATTAGCCAAATCTTTGTTGGAAGGCATGAATAATGTTGTTGAATTTTAGGCTCTTCTTCTGGGTCTGGAGTTGTGTAAGGAGTTGGGAGTGAGAAGAGTATTGATCGAAGGAGATTCTACATTAGTGATTAATCCTCTGAGATCCAAGAAAATTCATAATTGTAAATTAGGGGATAAGTTGGATGTTGCTCTAGATCAGATTGTTAAGTTTGACCAGGTAATGTTTAATCATATCCTGAGGGAAGGAAACTTAGAGGTAGATCTTCTCTCCAACTTAGGTGTTTTGGGACCTGATTTAAAATAAATATGTGTGAGAAGGAAATTAAAAATGTGGGAGGAAGGGTAGATGCCCCTCCAGCTGGCGAAGGGAGGTGGCAACCTATGCCACAACGGCAGGGGCTTTGGGCTATGTAAGAAAGGATCTAGCATCCACCATGTTTAAGTTGCTTGTTTGGTCTTTTCACTTGGAGTGCAGAAGGTTGCAAAGAATAGCTACGACCCCCACTTCCATGCATTGGAATAAATGAAAATTGGGCCTTTAGGATTACCTGCAGAGGCAAGGACATCTTGCACACTGATAAGCATACCATTTTCAAGGGTGGCGACGGCCTTGTGAATGATGAAATTATTAATGGGTGGAGTGTTTTATTTTTGTCTATATTTTCTTTTTCTGCAGGTGCAAAATGGAGTATGAAAGCAGTCTCCATCTCTTTCTGGGAGCGATCGGTGTAGAGTCAATGATGGTGAAGAGCTCAAAATTTATCATAGAGGTATTGGTGGAGGGCCTCGCTAGGTTTGGAGTAGACACGTCGATATCGTTGTGGTCTAATGCAAGACAAACCTCCTTTAGGGAGATAGCTGATTAGAGACTGAAATGCATCCTTCTCAATTATGATCCCCTAGTTTTGGTGGTTGTGAAGATGATCCTGGGGTCAAGCCATTTGGAAAGCAAGGAGTACGGGAGGGATAATTTGAAATTTTCATCTCGTTTCCTTGCCTCTCTGTTGGACAACAAGGTACCCAAAGCTGCAGCGAAAGGGTTGTTGGTCAAAATAATTAAAGAAGATTTGGTGGAAGGTGTGGATGAAATTCTAAGTGTGGTGATCGAAGGCTAGGGTTGTCCAAGGCCCTATAATGTGGACTGGATTCGCATGGAGGAAACTATGAAGATACATACCTTCCTCCTGGATTTTTGTGGGTCGGGCCTAATGAAGCACAAGATGATTGTTGTAGTGGAAATCAAGTTTCTAAAGAAATTCTTTGATCTAAACGCAGTCGACTGTGTGGAGTGGACTACAAAATTTAAATTTTTTGCAAAATTAAATGGTTTTATGTAAACTGGATGTTGGTTGCAATTTTTTGGCTTATGGGGAAAGCTAGTTTATGGATTTTTGTCGACTGGTTATAGTCATAAAAAAACTTTGATGGTTTTTTATGATCGAGATTACTATGTTAAGAATTGGGTGGTTGTTTATAGACTGATATAAATGGGGAATTCAAACGTTGGGTAACTATATTGTGTTTTATGGTGATGCTTTTCTCCTGCTATACAGACAAATGTAGTTTCCTTTTTAAAATTAATAAAATAATAATCTTATGTATCAAAAAAAATATATTCATAACATGATTTAAAGTTATAATTTGAATGAAGAGGAGGTATTTATTTTCAATTACTTAATTTACCCTTTGACCTTATTTGAAAATATAATTATTAGAACAAAGAATAGACTAGTGAAATTCTAAGACAAGCTAATACTACTTCAATAAGGCCATGAAGGTATACATAATGTCATTAAAAATCCATAGAGTGTGATAAGGCCTATGATGTCATATCTATTTTATATGATGAATGTATAAATAAAGACATATGGGAGTATAAAATTATATACATTAATAAAATACAAATTTAAGTCTATAAATCCATATAGGTGTACAATGATATACATTGAAAAAATATAAATATATACATACATGACTTACACGCATTAAAAAATATGTATACATAAAACCATGAAGTCTCATTGAATAATTAGCCTCTATCACATTTTTTATCTTCGCCTATTAATACAAATAAATAATATACACATTAGTAAACCAAAAATGGTATATTAAATGACATAAGTAAATAATCACTTATCACAAGCTTATAAACCTTCTCAAGTGTCCTTTTCTTATCATCATCCACCTAAGAAATAAGGACCCAAATTGGAATTATCACCTAGAGTAAAAATTGTTGGGACTTGAGTGATATTAATCTAATAAATAGCTTACAATCTAAGAAAAAGTACTATATGATTATGTCTTTGAGATGTTTTTATGAATGCATTTGATAAATAGACTCATTTATTATGGAAGAAGAGAAGTATGTTATATTAGTCTAGGAGTCTAGCCAATTAAATTGTCTTAAAAAATAAGTATTATTCTCTAAAAATGAGAGAAAGAGACTAACTAACTAATCACTTTAACATTTTTAATATGTCTCTAATTCAACTTGTGTAAATAGGAATCAAAATAGATGAAGAGGATAAGTTAATTGCATTGCTTTGTTCTCTACTTAATTTATACGAAAACATGATAATTTATATCAGTAATGATGTTGAGTCACTAAAATTGAATAATGCCATATAAATTTTGTTAAGTGAGGTTCAAATTAGATAGAAGTCCACAAATGAAACATATTTTGATGTCCTAGCTATTAGATTTAGTCTAAGGATAAGAAAGTTTAGAAGAGGAATGGGGATCTAAGAAGTCCAAGGGTAGGGATATGTACAAATTTATAAGCAAATCTAAAGTAAAATTATATAATTATATAAATAAAGGTCACATTAATAAGGATTGTAAGTCCAATAAGAAGGATGATTCTTATAATTAATTATCTAGCAATGATGAATATAGTTTTGATGCCTTAATGTCTAGCAATGTTATTGATGTTGACTCTTGGTTGATTAACTCAATTGTATGTTAATGTTATTAATGGTGACACCTCCTAGAAAAGGCACCCTAAATACATAATGTGTAATTAAGTTTGGGTCTTTCAAAGATGATAACAAATATTTGAAGACAATTATTCAAGGAAAGGTGAAGATAGTCTTCATCACTAGAATTCTATCCCAATTTTTGCTAAGAAACTTATGTTTATGTCTAAAACTATTGACCTTGATATATATGTTACCTTCTATGGTAAAGGTTGTAGGTTGGAAATTTTGGATGTTGAGGATGTTTTACTGATATGTGGTTTTCATTGATGTCAACACTATTATCATTGATGATTCTGAAGGCTATATATTTCGAGGAGATTTAGAAAATTGTAATAAATATATTGCAGGCAGACAGTGAAGCTGAGAAGGTCAAAGTGATGGTAAGTTTTGTGCATTGATGATCAGAAGGTGCGCACTAAAAGGTTTTTTATTGAGCCTATATAGTATGTTGTCTAGAAGTTTCAGTGGTACGCATCAAGATTGAAGGAAGTTATAAAGTATTGTGTTCCTACAGTTATTCTGTTACTGTAGCAAGCGTTTCTGAGAAGAAGAGAATGCATTTCTGGTGAACTGAATTATTGTGTATGTTCCTGAGATGTTCAGTGATGTTTCTAGATCATGCTTTATCAATTTGGTACATTTGCATTAATCGACGTGTTCGTGATTAAATATTTTTTATTGTGTTTAAGTTTTTCATGTTCTTGGCCGACATGATGGTGGTAGAGTGTTGCAGATCCTTAGGGATTAATATTTTATTATTTGGCATATTTGAGGATATTGATTTAGGTCCTCACTATGTTGTGACAAACTTAGGTTGGTATGCATTAATATTTATTCATGTATTGAGGCCGACAGTTTCTAATTCATTCATTATTTTGTGGCCAACAGAGTGGTTGATGAAAATCCATGTAACGAATATATAAGAGTGATTGTTTGAGAAAATTCAAGTGTGCCAGAATGTAAGAGTGTGTGTGTGTAGAGTGCAAGACTTGAGCGAATAAAGATCAGATCATCTGAATGTAGAGCAGAGTGTGAAGAAGATTGAGCAAAGTATATTTGTGCCTAATCGGAACTGTAATCAGGTTTATGCAGAAGCTAATTTCTCAGTTCATATTTGTCAGATGGATTTAATCTGATTGTCTTATGTAAGGCAATGATCCTTCCTTTTGAGTAGTGAGCTCTAAGCAGTGTGCCTGAATGCAAGTGCATTCTTTATTTCATTCTTCATTATACTTTTAACATGGTATAATCTTGTGGACTAACATCCACCGTGGTTTTTCCCCTAACAGGGTTTCCCCATATAAAAATCTTGGTGTTCATGTGTTTTTGATGTATTGTTGATTTATGCTTGCACTGTTAATTATCAGATCTGAGATTAAAGGTTGATTAAGTTTGAATAAGTTTAATTTTTGCAACAATTGATTCACCCCCCCTCTCAATTGTCTATCCTTTTTTTGCCAACAATTGGTATCAAAGATAGTTCCTCTGAAGAATTCTAACAACTTGAGGTGATCTGAGATGGCATCATACAAGAAGGATAGTCCTAGATTTGATGGTACAAACTACTCTCTGTGGAAAGTCAGAATGGAGTGTCATTTGAAGTGCATTGGTGAGCCTTTCTAGAAGATAACAAAGAATGCATATACTATTCCTCAGAATGGTCCCTCCTCTACTGATGAGATCAAGGAAGCAGAAACTAATACCAGGGCTATAGAAGCATTGTTGAGTGTGTTGATAGATTCAGAGATGACAAATGTGATAGGATTGAGACTGCACATGAGATCTAGAAAAAGTTGGAAACATTGTATGAAGGAGATGCACTAGTAAAAGTTGCTAAGCTACAAAGTCTAAAAGGCAAGTGGGAGAACATTAAGATGAGTGAAGATGAAAACATCTTTTCTTTTGCACAAAAGATAAATGAACTAGCGATAGACATTAGATGTGTTGGTGGAGTCTTGGAAGAAGATGAGATTGTGGCTATACTTAGATTTGTGCCTACTTCTTACAAAATGAAATCTCATGCTATTGAAGAGCTCAGGACAGTAACAAATGTGACAAGATACATGTTGATTGGAAAACTTGCCTTTGAGTTGAATGAATTTGGTGAATCTTCTCCTAAAATAGAGTTTGCATTCAAAGCTACTGTATCCAGAAAAAGCCAACAGAGATATGATCTGGGAGAGAGTTTGAGGAAAACATTCAAATATGAAGAAGAAATGAAATTGGTTAAAGATGAAGAAAGAGAGCTAGAAGAAATGGAAGCGGTGATTGTGAAAAGAGAAGGCATAGGACAAGGCAAATACAAAGGAAAATTGTCTATAAAATGTTTTTCTTGCAATAAGATAGGTCATTTTGCATCAAGGTATCCTGAAAGGGTTTCTAAGTATAAACCTGATAAGTCTAGATTTCAAAAGAAATGTTATTATTTTGAAGAAGGTGTTACTGATGATGAATCTGATAAAGAAACTGGAAATGAAGATGAATGGGTATTCATTGCTATCAAGGAAAATAGTCTAGTGTCCATTAAATCAACTAGTAATCAGAATATTGAGAAAGCTCTTGCAGCCAGAATTGATGAGAACGATGAGTGGGTGATTGAAATCAGACGCTCACATCATATGATTCGTGACAAAAGCAAGTTTCTAAGCTTGGAAAAATATGATGGTGGTGTTGTAATATTTGGAGATAACAATGCTAGTGTGCTTTGTGGCAGAGGCACTATTCCTCTTGGTGGAAAATACAATACTAATGATGTCCTATATGTTGAAGGTTTAAAGCACAATTTGTTTGAGTGTTGGACAGATGGTTAACAAAGGTTACAATCTTCAATTCAAAGATGGTAAATGCAGGATACTGGGAAACTCAGGAAATGTGATTGCTTCAGGTACAAATACAAGAGGTAATATTTATCACTTGAATGCTGCTAGTGAAACTTGTTCGATTGCTCAAGTTGATGTTAGTTGGTTATAGCATAGAAGGTTGTGTCATGTGAATTTTGATAACATTGTGAAAATAAGCTCCACACAAGCAGCCAGAGATCTACCTAAGTTAGTGAAGCCTACTAACACTATATGCAAGGAATGATAGATGGTAAATCAGACAAGAATTTCATTTCGGAGCAAACAACATCATTCCATTGGAGTACTAGATTTGGTACATACTGATCTATGTGGTCTATCCAGAATCAGAAGTCTACAAGGAGAAAGGTATTTCATGTTGCTTATTGATGATTATTCTAGAATGGTTTGGGTTGCTTTCTTAAGAGAAAAACATGAGGCATTAGAGAAATTCAAAAGCTTCAAGGCTATGGCAGAAAATGAGACAGGTCTGAAGATCAAATGCTTGAGATTAGACAGAGGTGGTGAATTCACTTCCTGGGAGTTCTATTCATTTTGTGAAGAACATGGAATAAAAAGACAGTTATTTTTTCCCTGAACCCCACAACAGAATAGAGTTGTTGAGAGAAAGAATAGAATAATTTTAGATGTTTCCAGAACTATGATGTTGGAAGGTAATGTTCCTCATACCTACTAGAGAGAATTTGTAAGAATTTTTGTATATACTACCAATCAGGTGAATGTCAATGGTAATTCTGATAAGACCCCTTTTGAGCTATGGTTTGGTTATAAGCCTACTGTTAAATATTTCAAAATCTTTGGAAGTAGATGTTATATCAAAAGAGAAGAAGATATAGGAAATTTTGAAGCTAGAAGTGGTGAAGGAATCATTCTGGGTTACTCTACTAAGAGCAAAGCCTACCGGTGCTACAATAAAATATTGAAGAAGATGGTTGAGAGTGCAAATGTCAGAGTTGATGAGGATATTGACAAATCATCTAGGTATTGTGGATATTATTCAGATGACCAACAAGAGAGTACTGAGAATGGGAAGAATGCACAGATACAGAATCAAATCAAAGTTATTCTGGTGAATCAAGAAAGTTTTGAAGAAGAAGATAGTGGAAGTGTAGAAGAAAGAACAAAAGAATCCAAAATTCCAAGGTATGTAAAGTGAAGTCATTCTAAAAGTCAAATCATAGGAGACAAGAACAAATATGTACATACTAGAAGAAGAATTTCAGAAGAATATTGTCTGATATCCAAGACTAAGCCTAGCAATGTCAATGAAGCATGTAAACATGAATATTCGATGGAAGCAATGAAGGAAGAACTAATGCAGATAGAGAAAAATGATACATGGACTCTTTTTCCTAGACCTCAAGACAAAAATGTGATTGGGACCAAGTGGGTCTTTCAAAATAACTTGAATGAACAAGGTGAAGTGATCAGGAATAAAGCAAGACTAGTATGTAAAGGATACTCACAAATGGAAGGTATTGATTTTGAAGAAACCTTTGCCCCTGTTGCTAGAATTGAAGTGGTAAGTTTATTTCTTTCTTATGCTACTTTCAAGAACTACAAAGTATATCAAATGGATGTGAAGTCAGCATTTTTGAATGGTGAGTTAGAAGAATAAGTTTATGTTGAGCAACCAGATGGATTTCAATTGACTAATGAAAAGGACATGGTGTGTCGGTTGAAGAAAGAACTATATGGACTCAAACAAGCCCCTAGAGCTTGGTATGCAAGACTGGATAAATATTTGTTGAAGCTTGGATTCAATAAAGGAACTATTGATAGCAATCTGTATTTCAAAGTGGATAAGGATAAAGAATTTATTATTGAAGTCTTTGTTGATGACATTATTTTTGAAGGTGATGATGACCTATGTATGAAATTTGTTGATGAAATGAAAAGTGAATTTGAAATTTCAATGATTGGAGAACTGAAATTCTTTTTAGGATTGCAAATTACTCAGTTAGATGATGGAATCTTTATATCTCAGTCTAAGTATGTGAAAGAGTTACTAAAAAATTTTGGCATGGAAGATTCAAAGCCAGTTGGTACACCCATGGTAACCGTATGTAATCTAATATAGAATGATGATTCTCCTAAGGCTAATCAAACAAGATACAGGTCAATGATTGGTGGATTGCTATATCTAACTCAAACCAAACCAAACATTATGAATGTTGTACGCATGGTTGCTAGATATCAAGATGATCCAAAGGAATCACATGTGACTATAGTAAAGAGAATATTCAGATACTTGAAAGGAATAGTTGACTTTGGGTTATGGTATCCAAAGGATGATGATATTACTTTAAATGCCTTCACATATGCAGATTGGGCAGGAGATGTAAATGATAGGAAAATAACAAGTGGTGGTGCATTCTTCTTGGGGAAGAAGTTGGTGTCTTGGCTAAGTAAAGAGAAGAATTCCATTTCTCTATCTACTGTTGAGGTAGAATATATTGCTACAAAAAAAACCTTACTCAAGTGTTGTGGATGAAGCAAATGTTGAGAGACATGAAAATTGAGTATGATGAACCAATTGCTATATTCTGTGACAACTCAAGTTCCATAAACATTTCCAAGAATCTGGTGTTGCATTCAAAAACAAAGCATATATCTATCAAGTATCACTTTTTGAGAGACAAAGTGAGTGAGAAAGAAGTCAGACTGGAACATGTGCCTACCAAGGAACAAATTGTAGATATTTTCACCAAACCGTTGCCTAAGGATACTTTTGAGTATATCAGAGAAAATTTAGGGTTAATTTCCTCTCCTAATCTAAATTAAGATGCAATTCTTTGCATCAATCTGTGCACTCACAGTCAGATCTTGTTTCGGATTGATGTTTTGGTGGCTGCTACTCAGGGGGAGTAGTCAGAAGATTCAGATATGTGGTTCAGAGAATGTGTACCTTTGCCATTGATGTCAAAGGGGGAGAAGATTAATGTGAAAAACCCTTGAGGAAGAAAGGGGGATAAAATTCATGTAAGGAGGAGAAAAGAGCCATGAGAAGAAGAAGACTATTGGAGAAGAGTTAGTCGTGTTGATGGTATTTTTCACATCATGTGTTTCCATCAATGCCAAAGGGGGAGATTTTTGGATGTTGAGGATGTTTTGTTGATATGTGGTTGTCATTGATGTCAACACTATTATCATTGATGATTTTGAAGGCTATATATGTCGAGGAGATTGAGAAAATTTTAATAAATATATTGCAGATAGACAGTGAAGCTGAGAAGGTCAAAGTGATGGCAAGTTTTATGCGTTGATGATCAAAAGGCATGCACAAAAGGGTTTTTTCTTGAGCCTACCTAGTATGTTGTCCGAAAGTTTTAGTGGTACACATCAAGATTAAAGGAAGTTATAAAGTATTGTGTTCCTACAGTTATTCTGTTACTATAGCAAGCGTTTTTGAGAAGAAGAGAATGCATTTCTAGTGAACTGAATTATTGTGTATGTCCTTGAGATGTTCAGTGATGTTTCTAGATCATGCTCTATCAGTTTGGTATGTCCGCATTGATCGACGTGTTCATGATTGAATATTTTTCATTGTATGTTTAAGTTTTTCATGTTCTTGGCCGACATGATGATTGTAGTATGTATCTTATCCTTAGGGATTAATATTTTATTGTTTGGTGTATTCGAGGATGTTGATTTAGGTCCTCACTATGTTGTGACTGACTTAGGTTGGTATGCATTAATATTTATTCATGTATTGAGGCCGACAGTTTCTAATTCATTCATTATTTTGTGGTCCATAGAGTGGTTGATGAAAATCCATGTAGAGGATATATAAGAGTGATTGTTTAAGAAAATTCAAGTGTTCTAGAATGTAAGAGTGTGTGTGTGTGTAGAGTGCAAGACTTGAGCGAATAAAGATCATATCATCTGAATGCAAAGAAAAGTGTGAAGAAGTTTGAGCAAAGTATATTTGTGCCTAACCAGAACTGTAATCAGGCTTATGCAGAAGCTAATTTCTCAGTTCATATTTTTTAGATGGATTTAATCTAATTGTCTTATATAAGGCAGTGAGCCTTCCCTTTGAGCAGTGATCTCTAGGCAATGTGCCTGAATGCAAGTGCATTCTTTATTATACTTTTAATAGGGTATAATCTTGTGGACTAACATCCACCATGGTTTTTCCCCTAACAAGGTTTCCACATATAAAAATCTTGGTGTTCATGTGTTTTTGATGTATTGTTGATTTATACTTGCACTATTAATTATCAGATCTGAGATTAAAGTTTTATTAAGTGTGAATAAGTTTAATTTCTGCAACAATTAATTCACCCCCCTGGCCCTTCCCCCACCCTCCCCCCTCTCTCACTTTTCTATCCTTGTTTTTCCAACAGGAAAGTAGAAAATTGACTCTTGTAAAAGGAATGTGGAATAGTACTATATTTAGGTTAGATGCATCAAAAAAATTCTAGTGTGTTGATGTAACACAATCTAATTCAAGGTTTTTGTGGCATCTCAAAATGGTCTAATGTTTGAGTGAATAAAGTTTACAAGCCTTGATAGGTAAATATTTGGTGGATGGAGCTATTAATATTTTTGAATTGGAATTAAATTTGTTTCCACCTAAAAGTGCAAGGAAATGAAATATGACCATAAGGGAAGAGAAGATAATATAGTATAGGAGAAAATAAAATGATATGATCGACAAAGAGATAATATCATGTAAATGACTAAGATATAGCACATAAGATAGAAGAGTGGGAGTGCAGTAAAAGAGATAATAAATGTATAGGTGTTTGAAATATGTTTATAATAGTACCATAATAATATATAAATTACAAATATAAACATGTGCCCATGAAGGACAACAAATAATAGACAATAATAATTATATAAATTACAAAGATAGAAATGTTCCCATGAAGGGTAATAAATGGTAGATTATAAGTAGAGTGGCCACATAAAAATGTGATATAGATAATATGGGTGCACTCTAACCAGTTAGGAACAAAATACTAGGAGAAGTAGAAATTAAAAACATGAAAATGGGAGAAAAAAAAATTGGAAAGATAATGTCAACAAGTGAAAAGAAGGATTGGTATAAAAGACACATGCACAAAAGCTCAAAGGATTTTATGTTCTTTTATTTGGTCCTAAATAGGATAGTAATAGTATCATCTCAAGACTATGATCAACACCGTAATTTTTCATAGAACAACTCATACATGTAGGAAGTAGGTAGTAGGAAACATGAAACAATAGTGGTGAGTTGGGACAAACATTATATATTTGGGTCAAAATGAGAGAGTTTTTTTCATCATTCACAAAATAATCAAAGAGTAATGAAATAAAAAGTGAAAATAATAACTAGGAGAGACTGTGTGTAGTAATATGATATATAGTAAAATATATAACAAGCCTAAGATATTTGAGTCACATTGAGAGCATTAAGTACCCCTCCTCTTTACACTTAAGCTATCATTGCCATATATTTTACATGTGAGGAGTGACATTGAGAATTACCATTTTACTAATTATCACACCTTATTGCCTTACCTAACTCATGATGACCTCTTATTTGATACAAGTCTTCATAGTTACATTCTACATTTTTGCACTCACCACTCCCTAGAGTTACTTGAGTCACATAAAGTGGCATCGAGCTTCCCTCTTTACATATTTTTCACACTATCGTATCATTTTTCCCATATGGTGTATCCTATTTGATATAGGCTTTCAAACTTCTATTTCACATTGTTAAGATCACATGAACGAATTGATTGCCTTTGTGGTATCAAACCCTCCATTTTATTGCATTGAATGGAATTGAGCCCTCTTATTCAAGATCATTGTGCTAAGAACCTTCCAAGAGGATGATAAATCCTCCCCCTTAAAATGTAATCAATATCCTCTAAAAATATTATGTCTTCATAGGACATATATTTCTATTCAAGAGAATTTCAAGTTGGTCCATTTATCATGGCATCCTGACATTGTACTCACATGGGTGTTTTTGGTCACTAAGGGTTGTGCTACCATCTTTTTCAAATGTTGGGAGAAAAATATATTATGCATCGATATTATTTTTAATTCATGTTCTTATGTATATGCATTATTCCCAATAATTTCTATAAATACTTTAATGATTTTACAGATGATTGCATGCTTACATGCCTAGATTACATTTACTTTCATGTATTATGCTTCCTTCATTGCAATATTTTTTATTGCAAACAATTGTAAGGGGGCATATCATATCACTGAAATTTTGAACTTTAGATATTCAAATAGTTATATGTCGTTATAGAAACTCATATGATGGGAATACATACACAAGAAGAATTCAAATGACTATATCCTCATAGGATCCATTACTCTATATGGACCCTATGATAATATTCTTTGATTGTCTAAATATTTACTTTACATGTATGTTTATGAGTACTACTTACTTTTAGATGCACGATCATTTTATTATTCACTTCAATAACCTTTTAGAATTGTAATGGTAATATCTTCATTCTAATGTAGAGAATAAACAATTTGACAAGAACAAATGTGTTTCAGGTTCTATAACCCTACCTTTGCAAGATTTCTACAAGCTTTTCCCACTAGGCTCAAACCCTTAAGAAAGACCTAATTGGGTGATTATTGTTTCAACACTCTCTTTTTATGCCTTCTTAGGCTTCTCAAACCTGCAACACACTCCACAAGATCTTAACAAACTCAACTTTGCTATGGTGAACTCAATACAAATGAATTTTCCACTAAACCCTCAAATACCTAGGGTTTTGACAATTTTGTTAACAATGAACACACTCGGACCTGAATAACTCACACATACATTTGATTGGTGCATTTTCCTTTAGTCGGCATCTAATCAATAGCCTGAAGAGGGATTTCACCAAGTTTCAGCAATTTCAATAGGATGAAATAAAAGTTATGAGTTTTCTTTGCTCACTAGAAACCCTAGCTTTGTGACAGGGATGTTAGTAGTATTTTTTCCATATCTTAATCAAAACAACATGAAATCAAACCAAACAAATTGTATTAGATTCACAAAACAAAATTATAACTTTCCATCCACCTTTAGACCTGAAATTGTTCCGTATAGGGTCGTACAAGACTGTTCTTTGACTATATTTGTAGAAAATGTGAAGGAAACAAGGTGTTTTTTTAATCAAAAATATCCTTTAACAACTTCTTGGAGCATTCTTCCTTATTTCTTTGATGTGAATGAGTATTAAAAATAGTTACAATCAAAATTACATGACTTTTCTATCAAAACCTAATGTAACTTAATGTCCTTTTTGCATCAAACTTGCAAAAAATGCACCTTTTCACAACCTAAACTAAAAGAAACAAGTAAAGAGACCTTACAAGGTCTATCATGGGCTTCTAAAACCTTATTAGACTCAAAAAACTCAAAACTAGAGTTGAGAAACAAACCCCAACCTATCAACAAGCCAAAAACACTTAAGAAATTCAAATTTGCACTTTTGGCGAGAAAAACAAATTTTGAATTTCTAGGCCTATTTACACAACCTAAACTATTGGAAATAATCCCAATGGACCTCCTAAGACCTACACTAACTCAACAAAGACTCCTGACATCAAAATGAGCATAAAAACATCACTAGAGTGATGCTCCTGCATCACATTCCCACGCCATTTCCATTTAGTTGTATGTCTTGTTTGATACAAGAACTTAAATACATACATAATATCCATGATTTGAGATGTATATTCATCTACCATTTACATCTACACATCCTAGTTGGTGTACTAAAATAAGTCTAGTTCTACACAAGCATTTGTATGACTAGGCATTGCTATTTTTAATTATCCATACACATTTCTTTAGGTTGACATATAGCAACATGTCCCTTTATGACATACCAACAACGCCAAAATAGTATTTTAAACACTACCAACCCTCAACTATCAAGAAATGTGGAAGAAGGTTGAATTAGGTGAGTGAAGTAAACAAGTTTGGAGATTACACAATACAATTTTGTAGGTACAAGGCACATTTGTGGTCATGTTCCTTGGACTTGTCCTACACAAGCAACAAATTACTCCAATTCCAAGGTGACTTCAAGTTTGAGATTCATTATTCTTGATACAAATGCATAACAAATTTACTTTATTCATTTGTCATAGGGACAAGTGCATCCATTCTATTTATAATTTCCATTGCTCAATTATTACAAACTATTTAAATATTCAAAGCTTGACACTTAATAAATTAATGTAAATTAATTGTGCTTGAGTGTGCATTTTATTGTATTATTCTTGACTAAGCTTACAGATATTTTATTTTCTCTTACAATAATAAACATATAACTAACATATATCTATCTAAAAGATACCCGCATAACTTTGTATTGTAAGATTGATATCTCTTGGTGTCTTTGATAGATATATATATATATATTTATAACATTACTAATATTATATTTATTAATAATAATAAATAATTTGAAATTTATGAATGACTAACGACATCAAGTTTCCACAGTCATACCATTAAACTTAACCCTTACTACTAATGTAAAAGGTAACATGGTGAACATATATTAATTTTCACTATGTAAACGTTGATTTTATAGTTGCTTGCATGACATGGCTGAAGCTATATTTGTTCATTGTACGTCTGTTTGCATGTCATCAGACCTTATCAGCAGGACAGGAAAGGAAGCAAAACCAGCTGCAAGCAGACTAAATAACCAAGCAAAAGCAGTAGCCACCAATTACAACCAGAACGAAAAGAATTGCCATTCAACCAGGGATCTGGCTGATGGCAATTTCGTCGCCTGAGAGATTCGAACTCTCGCGGGGAAACCCCATGTACTTAGCAGGCACACGCCTTAACCACTCGGCCAAAGCGACTGATGTGCTATAAGTACGAGGGGTTTTATAATTTATCCTTTAGATTTTTATATTAACATTATATTATGTATAATTTTTGGCTATTTAAATTTTGGAGTGTATTTCATGATTTATTATAAAAAGGGGATAAAATTGATATAAATTTTTTAAATTAATTAGTTAGAAAAGAGAGAAAATAATGACATTGAACAAAATCTCTTACAGGTAATAAAATAAAAATTCACATAATATTATGATGCATTTGCACAAAAAAAATTATGAGTATAATATTCAAAATTTAGAATATGTTTTTACCCATTTAGATATGTTTTTGATTATATTATTATAGTTTTTTTCAATATTATTAAAAATTTGTATAAATAATTATTAAAATAAGATTTTTTACTAGTGATGAAATGTATTAAGAGGAATTGAACTCAAAAATAGTATTATCTAATATAAAAATTAAAATTATGAAAGTAATTATCTTAATGCTTACAAATTTCAATAATGACATATTTGTAAAGGTGGGTGTCAATTATATCTAGTAAGAAGGTAATATCAAGTTTTATTTTTTATAACATTATAATTATTGAAATTTTAGTTCAAATAAAAAACATAAATATTGATATGTTCAATATTTTTATAAAGTAGATAAATGGAAAGAATTGAAAAGAGTACAAATGTTAAAAATAAATGAAAGTCATATAATGCTTACTATTGTATAAATGTTTGTATAGATGTTATTAAATTTTGGTTTGATGTAACTCTCAAATTTATGTTTGTATAATTCTTACAATTATAACAATTGATTTGTTATGATGATTATATCAATAGACAAAAATAATTAAATTCAAATAAGCAAACAAGATCTAATATGATTATTCAATGGAATTTATTATAACAATTACTAAGTTCTTAGACGAGGGAAGTGCAAGGCTAATAAGCATAACAATTTTAAGTTATTAAAATAGCAAAAAAATATTGTGATAATTATTATAAAAAATATTATATTGAGAGTATGTTATAAAATTGTAGACATCTCAAAATGACTATTACATTTCCATCTTGTCATGTTATCATTGTCTTATGAATTCTTCTATTCTTATTATTAAATATTTTGTAATTATTTAATTAATTCATCACTTATCATTTCTCATCCAATATTTATTAAAATCAAATTCAAATTATCTTTGGTCCACTATAATGCAATAATTTTCAAAAAAGTATTTAATGAGTTAACAACTCTCCCTCAAATTAAATAAATTAAAATAATTTATTTAAGTTAAAAAAAATCTCTAAAATTAATAAATAAAATTAATATTTTTTTTATTTCTCCAACTACACTTGAATTAAATAAATTTATTATTTCATTTAATCTTATATATTTACTAATTTTAGCTCCTAACCTATCCTAAATTTTCATATCCATTGATATTTCTAATTAATCTCTACCATTGATCGAAAATAAGTGAAACATATAAATAAAACTCTTCATTCACTCATATCCCTTGGAACATTAGTATTATCAATCCTCTAGCAAAATCTTGAGCAATCATTTTATTAACAAGCTATCATTATCAAGAAAAAGTATCATCCATCTATTATCTTTGAGAAAATGTTATCATATCATAGTTGGGCTATCATGGTTATGTTATTTTGAAAATCAAACCACATATCAACCATTCAAACTACTATTAAAAAATAATAGGGAAAATCAAGGTTTTTGTTATGGTATAATTTTTTATTATTTTATTTGTGCTTGGATCTTGAGCTTTATTAAGTGATTGTTGAGTGTCAATTTGATAATTCCATTGCGTTGTTCCTATTTACATAGTTCATATTTTCATCAACCACGAATATGAATTAAAATATCATGTTAGAATAATGTTAAATTATTGTAGGAGCAAAAATGGTGTAGTTTTATTATAGTTAATATAATTATTAGAGACTTAACCAAATCAATTAAAATGATTATTAAGAATATGAATAGTAGTGGATAATGTAAAATAAGATGAAGAAATCATACATCTAACCATCTCCCCCCTTTCTATCTTTTCAAAACGGATGTCCCTCTTTCAATAAATTCATGTTGGAATTGGAAGGAACCATTTCTTCTCTTTTTGATAAGCTAAAATTAATCAATATTAATCATCTTGGTTGTAATTTTTAAAATATAGTGGGTTTTGTATTCAGACTCCTTTATATGGGCTTTTTGTTGGAGTTTTGAACTTTCCACTACCATCATTCCTTTCCTACAACCTCCACCTTCTCTTTCTTTTTTTAGGTCATTAAACTTGCCCATCTAGACATATTTTCCATCTTGTGGCGTTGTAATTGTCTACCCCAACAATTTTACACTAGGTTTAGCTCCCCCCTATGTGTTTGGACCTAATTATGCCCATGCTTGTTTTAATGTCATTTTTAGGAAATCAAAATAAAATTAGAAAATAATATTATATTCATTTAATAGTATTGAAGGCCCTAAAATGGGTCTAGTCTAGGGTGCCCATACCCTTGAGCAACCTATTTTGGTTCAAATTTAAATATTTTATTGTTGAAATTTTTATATTTATAAATTTAAATTCATTTTTTTTCTTCTCATAATTAATTTTGTGGGAAACAAATAGATACATATTATGTGCAGGTGTTTTTTTACTTCTAAAAATGCAAAACAAATGGAAATGCAACAAGGAAAATACACATACAAACACTCAATGATTAGCCATAAGTTGAATCTAAACAAACAACAAAAGCAAATGGAAAGTTATACCTTTCTTGCTTAGATTGATGAGTTGGTTGGCCCTTTGATGATGCTCAGATGTATGCTCCTTGATGACAAATGCATGCAATAATGGAGGTGGGTGTAGTGATTGAAGATGGTAGGTGAGTGCAATAATGGATTCAAAATGGTTGTAAATGCTAAGAGAATAAGTGCAAAAATTACTTGAATGCAAAATGACTTGAATGTTTGTCTCTCTAATCTCCTTAACTTGAGGCCAAGGCTCTCTATTTAAAGAAGAATGAATGGTTGAGATTAAGCCATCATGGACAAGATGGAGGGTTGTGGTGAGCTAAGAACTCACAAGCCCTCACATCTTTCCATGTGGAAGGTGAGATGAAAGAAGGACAAGTGACATGGAAAAGGGACAAGGTACTTGCAAGTACCTTTGGATTAGAGAGGATTTCCTCAAAAAGGAGTTATTTGTCCCCATATGGGGTTGATAGTGATAAGTGACGACTTTTAGAAAGTCCTCTCTTGTCACCATGAGGATTTGAGATGGTGTTGGAGAAATAAACTTGAATTTTTAATTCACATGTTTGGAAGAACCCAATGGATAAGACAAGGTCCTCCTAAAGGAGGTCCTTGTCCCATGTGTCTGATGTGACCTATGAGAGGTCATGGGGAAGAGAAATACATGGGGGGAATAAATGTGAATTTTTAATTAATTCACATGGGGAAGAGGTCAATACCTAATAAGGTAAGTACCATGAAAGGTTGACTTAAGGACATGCCAAAAAAGGAAAATGATTATATTAAGGTTGTGCAAACAGGTGATTAGGAAAATTAATGAAGATTAGAGGCAAGTGGATAAATATGGAGGATGTGACATTAATCCTGATTAAGGATATGCACATCTTAGTCAAGATTAATTATATTAATCTAGATTAGTGAAAATGTTATGGAGGATGGGACAAGGAAAGAGAAATAATGAATTTAAAATTGAAGAAGATAATTGACTAAATTAAATAGATTGATACATTTATTTAATTTAGAGAGGAAATGGTAAAGGATAAAGTATTTAATTAAATAATTTTAAAAACCTTAGAGAATGGGATAATATTAATTAAATATGTCATTTAATTAATATAGATGAATTAGATGAATATATGATTGGATTTTGACTATATGGGAGTGGTCAAATTTGGATGTCTACACATATAAATATAATTCTATTTCATCTTTTGAAACTAAAAGGAAACCTAGACATATTTGAATATCAATTGAGCATCCTAAAAGGAATCACGAGAAAAACAAATAAAATTATTATAAAATTATTTTAATCGAGCATCATGTTAGCAATGCATCAAGTTTATATATGAGTTTGTTAATATTTTGTGAAGTTTTTTGAGTACTAACCTTTACAGGACCTTCAATGAAACATCTAATTATCCTTGTTGAGATTAGTACAATGAATTTGGTCCATCGAGGAAAGCAGATCTCAATAGTAAGTTGCAACAATTGTTAATTTATCAATTGTTTTCTCCATTCTACCTTTGTCTGACCAAGGGTAAGCACTCTTTACATCGTCATAATTATTGTGGAGGTGGAAACACCAAAATGGGGTTTGACTTAGAAAAGCCCCTATATGGCATAACCCTTTCTCTCCTTTCTTGTTTGTGTTCAACAAAAACTGCCTAAGTCTTGGCAGTTTTCTTTTCCTTTGTGGCTACACCTTAATTTTGTATGCTCACTGTCCTCGGAGCTCGCCACGTGGCTGCCTCGCGAGGCTTTTTACTTTGAATTCGCTTCACTTTTCAGAAATCTCTGTCTACGTGCCGCATGGCTCGTACTGGCTACTTTTTTGAGTCGGGTCCTCCTCGTTCTTTACTTTTTCTCGGAGTTCTCCACGTGGATCTCTCTCGCAGCGTTCTGCTGGGCATTTTTGTTGCTTTCTTCCGGGCTCCGTCTGGGTGACACGTGGCATTTTTGTTCCTGCACCGGTTACCTTGGAAATGCCGATGGATCTTTTGTGCTTCCCACTGCCATGTGTCCTCTCCTGTTGCTGCATGGTTTTTCATTTAGTATCGTGGCCTCGCTGGCATGTTGATAATCGATGGATGTTTACTATGGCGGCTCGAGATGATTTGGGCCAAGGATCACCATGCGTGGTCTGCTCTTTCATGATGCGTCTTCAGGCGGTGGGATGGCCAATAAATGGGGCCTTGTTTTCTTTAATGAGGTTGTTGATTAAGTTTATGAAAAACTCCCAAGCACTGGGAAGTAAGCCTTGTGTAATAGTTGCCTTTAATTCAAAGACTTCAGACTGTGCCAAATAGATTCGGCCTTTCTATTTTCAAGCATTTGTTGGAACTATTGACCTATGTTGTTATCTTCATTTTGTATGAATGCCTGTTCTTCAGTTTATGTAACCTCTTATAGCTGGAATGAATACAGATCATGTTTCTACTACTCTTCTATGTTAATAAAAAGTTATGCTTGATTACATTATACAAATTAGAGGGTATTTTTGCATGACAAGTGATTTTGAGAAAATTATCTTAAATAATAGCAATTTAGTGATTCCAGCCTTTGCATTATGCATTGTGCTCTGATAAAGTTGTCTAAAGATTTGGCGCACCGCCTGTAGTGTAAATTTTACATTCTTGCAATCTCCCTTACCATTTACTTCACCCATTAAGCGAAGAGTCGACTTCGGTAAGATCTCGGAGGTCACTTAGCTAACGCATAACGTCCCCCATTAGCTAAGTTTCCCATAAGACTGTTGCTACATGCAAAAATACTGCGTCAACAATTTTTTTTTGGCACACCCAGTGGGACCATGAACTAGCACGTTCACCTATTTTTCATAAGTGTGTATGAACCATCGGCCTGTAACTAGGTCTCAAACTTCAAGAGTCCCTAGCCAGCTTGTATCGCCTTTAGTTTCTGTGCACCCGAGAGGTCACCGAGGTAACCCTTCACCTCCTCCATCTCCACCTTCTCTAAGGTCACCTAATCCATCCGCACCTATGGCTACTAGAAACTACATAGCCTGGGACTCCGGCAGTCCATTAGTAGCACCTATGCCTCCTGCAGCTTGGGCCCCTATCCCAGTTTCCACTCTAAAGGCTATCCCTAAATATTTTGGGGATGAATCAAAGACGCTGACGGAGCACCTACAAAATGTAGCAGACGTATGTCTGGTACATGGCGTATCCAATGAAAATGTAGCCCTCAGATTGTTGGCTGCCTCCTTCCGAGGAAAGGCACTAAATTGGTACAGAACTCTACAAGCTGGTACTATTGCTACTTGGGACTAGCTCGAGACTCTGTTTTACGAGTGTTTCTCAAACGTTGGCGACAAATATTTGTTGTATCATCAACTGGCAAATATCAAGCGAGCCCCTCATGAAGCTCTACCTAACTTCAATGCGAGGTTCCATTCGACTTGGCAGAGAGTGCCTATAGGCAGTCGACCACCTCTGTATTTAGCGTTCATGTTCTACCTAAAGTCGATCAACGTTGATATCTCCATGATGTTACAAGCTTTGAGTGGAGACA
Source organism: Sequoiadendron giganteum (assembly GCA_007115665.2). Lineage (NCBI taxonomy): Eukaryota > Viridiplantae > Streptophyta > Pinopsida > Cupressales > Cupressaceae > Sequoiadendron > Sequoiadendron giganteum. The sequence continues at coordinate 240,483,928 of CM021100.1, read as the reverse complement.
CTCTTCCTAATGCTTACGCCTTAGTTGTCACTGTAGAAAATAATTTGATTGATGTAAGAAAGTTGGCACTGAGACCCATCATGCCATTGTTTCCTGAGTGCAATGCTCCAGAAGCCAAAGTCCCTTCTACCAGCACTCCTGCAGCCCCTCCCCAATCTATGTATGTTTATCCCGGAAGTGTTCCAAGCATGGCCCCAATGGTAGCACCCGTGGTAGCTCTGGTGCCTAATCCCATGGCTGTCGAGATGAATGAGATGAGAGAATAGATGCGGGTTGTGACTAATAAATTAACTACTTTGAAGTGGCAGCAATACAGCTATCAAAAGCCTGCATACCAAAATTACCAAGGCGAAAAACCTCCGTACCAATCAAACCAGTGGCAGGATAGGTCACGTGGGAATACTTCAGCTCAATCAAGTAACCAGGTGGTTCTGGTAACCCTATCAATGTAGATTGTTCATCCTAGTTTGAATAAGGAGCTGGTGGTGGGACAGAACAATTTGGTCGAAGATGCTAACTCATGGTGTTTTCCTTGCAATGACGCACACATGCCGCGAAACTATCCACGGGGAAATTTGCAACAACAAATCACAGATCAACATAGCCGAGGCAGCACATCCATTTCCGGCAACTCACCATATGCTTCTCAACAAATGGACAATGCGGTCCTTGCCGCACAAATGCAGGGGATGTCTATCCAGCAAGAGTCAGACATTGTCCCGGACAAGGCTCTCTTTTCTTGGATGGAAGGAGAAGAGTCAGCGTTTCCGAATGACATCCCTATTGATAAAGTACCCCGAATGCAATCTGACTATAATATGCATTCTAAGCGTAGATTTACCGGAGAGTTTACAGCATTACCTACCAAGGCTACGTCACAACCAATGCCTAGCCCAGGGGCAGGCCTATTGCCAACCCCACCACAGTTAGAGACGATTGTTCTTAGCCCTCTGAATTCACTTCCTCCTAAGACAAAGGCTCCGCCGGTCACTTTTGTTGTTACCAAACTGTCGAATGTACTGACCGCGAAACTAATGACGACCGCAAGACCTAAAGAGTAGACAATCGCAACTCACCAACCGAAAGCGCAATTCAACATAGTGGAACAACTAAAGAAGCCATCTACTAACACTTCTCTGTGGGACATCCTAGCTATTCTAGAGCAAAAGGTGCTACTGCAAAAGGCATTGTCAAATGAAGAGAATGCGAAGATCCCTGCTCATTCTAATGAGGAGGATGTATCTAAGCCGGACTTGCATAAAGTGCTAACAATTCAACTAGAGGAGAAGTTTGAGTCTGGAAGGGAAAGTAATCCTAAACCTAAGCCTTTCTTTCTAACACTAATTATTGGTGACAAGCTACTGCATAACTGTATGATTGACTCTAGTGTCAACACCACTGTCATGCCAAAGCAAGTAGCTGACGCTTTGGGTCTAAAATATGAGCCTCTAAATAAAGGAGTCATGCAGCTTAATGGAAACAAGGTTGATACTGTCGAGATAATCAAGGGATTAACTATGACTTTATTTGCCTGCCTCAGTATCACTATAAATCAGGATACCGTACTCATCGATATCCCTCCCCTGTTCAGAATCTGTTTGTCTCGAGAGTTCACTGCAAATGTAGAAAGATATCTAGTGCTAGACTGGTCACATTTGATTCTAAGGACTAAGCATGGGACTAAGATGAAACTCTTGTCGAAAACTCTGCATTTCGAACATGTTGTTGATGAAGCTCTGCTAAATTTTAAAGTAGCACACACTTCAATCTCTCAAGAGGAAAGGTACAATGTGGAATTTCTTGAAGAAGAGGAGGCTACTAGCTCTCGGACATCTGATGAAGAAAATTTGTTGAATGAATTTATTGATGCAGATCCTTTCGATAATTACCATGCAACTGGCCTCAGAACCTATGTGATACATGAAGAAGGGAAGATCATGCCCAAAGTTACTAAAGAACCCGAGGGGGAAGAGTCTTTGGAAATATGGACATTATATTTTGATGGAGCCAGATGTAGGGTAGGAGCTGGAGCAGGGATTTGTTTGATATCCCCGACTGACGAAAAGACATTGAGGTCTTACCGTTTTCAGTTTGTGTGTTCAAACAATGAAGCTGAATATGAGGGTCTCATCCATGGTTTAAGCTTTGCAGAGCAAATGGGTGCAAAGCAGATAAGTGTCTTCGGAGATTCTGAGCTGGTGGTCAACCAAATCCATAGAATTTCGACCACAAAGAACATCCGTATGTGATCCTATCAACATAGAGTCTAGTATCTGATCGACAGCTTTGAGGCATTCAATATTCAGGCTATTCCGAGGGAAATGAATTCTGAAGCTGACAAGATGGCAACTATTGGGGCTCAGTTTGAGCCCGCTACCGAATTACTAAAAAATAAACATGCGGTGAAGATAATTGTAAGACCCGCTATCCCAAATAACAACCAAGATTGGAAGGTATTTGATAGCGATGCTCATATTGCATCATTCCTCTAGTCATCTGGAGAATTCACCAATTAGCTACAACCGAAGATCGCCAAAGCTTACGGAGATCAAATCATCTAGTTGAAATCCAACAAGCTCCCAAGGGGGCTAGTCACTCTAGAAATCTTGTTCGATTCCGATGATGCAATAAGAGATAAAAGGAAACTCGTGGCTGATAGAGGCGATTATACCGATTTGCACATAGGGGAAGATAGGAAGATCAAAGTGGGGAAAGAAGTCTCGCAAAAGAATAAAGACAGACTAAAACACTTCTGCGAAGAATACCCAAGTCTAGTAGCTTGGTCATATAATGATCTTAGGGGATATGACCCCAGAATCGTCGAGCATACCATTGAGTTGTCGGAGGGGGCGAAGCCAGTTCGCCAAAAACAAAGACCTATGAACCAAAAGATAGAATCCCTAATGTCAAAGGAGTTGAACAAGTTGATCACATCTCGGATAGTGTTCCCGATCAAACACAGCACTTGGGTGTCAAACCTGGTACCAATCTGGAAGAAAAATGGAGATATACGACTATGTGTGCACTTCTGAGACCTAAATAGAGCATCCTTAAAGGATCATTACCCCCTACCTTCAATGGAGGTAATTCTGCAGACCGTAGCTGGCTCCGAAATGTTCTCAATGTTGGATGGTTTTTTCGGGCTATAACCAGATTCGGGTAAAAGAAGAGGACCAATACAAAATAACATTCACCACGAAGTGGGGAATGTATGCATATGCTAAAATGCCTTTCGGGCTCTCAAATGTCAGAGCCATGTTTCAAAGAGCTATGGACATTACTTTTAAAGATTTGATCCACAAGATTATACTCATCTATCTGGATGACTTAATAGTATTCTCAAAATTTGTTGATGATCATTTTGATCATCTGGAGCTTGTTTTCTAGAAATGCCAGGAATTCAGGATCTCTTTGAATCTGAAGAAGTGTGTGTTCGGAGTTCCCCAAGGGAAGCTATTGGGATATGTCGTCTCTAAGGAGGGCATTGCTATTGATCCAGAAAGAGTTGATGCAATCCAGGGACTTCCATTACCTGTTAACAAAAAGGGTGTGCAGTCTTTCCTAGGTAAGGTCGATTTTATTAGTCGATTTATTACAGATTTTGCAGGCATCATTCGTTCTATTACCTTAATGCTCAAGAAAGATCAGATTTTCAAATGGACAACAGAAGCCAGAAAAGCTTTTGAGCTTGTGAAAGAGGCTATTTCTTCCGCCCCTGTGTTGGTTAACCCGAATCTGTCAAAATATTTTATTATGTATGTTTTTGGTGGTGGAAACAATATTGCCATGGTGCTTATGCAGAAGGATGATGAAGATACAAGGGAGTCCCATGTCGCTTTCTACTCATGAACTTTGAAAGAGTATGAAGTAAAGTATAACTTTGTAGAGAAGCAGGTATTTGCCATTGTTAAAGGGCTTAAGAAATTCTGGCATTTGATAGCATATAATAAGGTGATTGTTTGTGTACCACATCCCAGTGTGCGAGAATATATCATGGAGGGGGAAATCACCGAAAAAAGAGCTAACTAGATCACCAAGATCTTAGAATACAACATTGAATTCAGACCTATCAAGACCGTAAAAAGAAAAGGACTGTGCGAATATATCACTGGAAACAGTGAAACAGCGACAGAGCTTGGAGTTGCGGAGCCTGTACTAATAAACGAAGAGAATTCTCAAAGCAACTGGCTTGATGACAGGATAAATTTTATGCAGACGGGAAGGTATCTAATGGCTCTCCCATCTTTTAAAAAACGTTTCTATCACCTACAGAATAGCAATTATGTCCTTCTAGAGGGTGTCTTATTTATAAGAAATTTCAATGGCATCCTGCTAAGATGCGTAAATGAGGAACAGGCTCAGAGGATATCAGATCAATACCATAATAGCCCTACCGGAGGATATTTTTCTACAAGAACCACAGCAATTAAAATTATATGTGCTGATTATTTTTGGCCAACATTTTTTAATGATGCATTTTCATTAATTAGGTCTTACAACGAATGTCAGTTCTATGTTGGAAAGAGACAAAATGTTGCTATGCCTTTAAAGCCCATAGTGATAGAAGAATCTTTTTCTCAATGGGGTTTAGACTTCATTGGGATGATTAACCCTCTTTCTTCAATAGGACATAAATGGATATTAACAGCAACTGACTATTTTACCAAGTGGGCGGAAGCAGTGCCATTAAAAAATGCAGCTGAATCAGAGATTGTTAATTTCCTAGAAGAACTGGTGGCCAGATTCGGCCTATCTAAAACAATTATTTTTGACAATGCTAAAGCTTTTCTCAGCTCGAAAATGAGCCAGTTTGCTCTAAAATACGGAGTGTTCTTGAAGACCTCCTCTAACTACTATCCCCAGGGAAATGGCCTCGCGGAGTCTACTAATAAAAACTTCATCCAGTTGATCAAACGGATAGGCTCGGAACATCAAAAGGAGTGGCATAAGAACCTCCGGACAGCACTCTAGGCAAACCAAATTATGCCCAAATAGATATTGAAAACATCTCCTTACGAGATGGTGTACGGGAAAGAGGCATTACTGCCCATCACTACAGAAATTTCCACCCTGCAATTGCTCAAGTCCCTGGAAATTGAACAAAATGGGGCGATGGAGGTGCGATTTTCCGAGTTGCTCGAGGTGCAAGAGAAAAGAGAACATGCCCTGGAAGTAATGAATAGTCGTCAGCAGGTGGTAAAGAAATGGTTCGATAAGAAGGCTTCAGACCAAGGACTGCAATGCGGAGATTTGGTCCTCAAATTCAATGAGCGCGGAGCAAAGCCCGGACAACATAGAAAATTCGACAGTCTCTGGGAAGGGTCATTCAAGATCTATCAGTGTAAACAGTTCAATTCTTTTCAGTTGGAAGATATGGAAGGCAACGCCCTGAATATTCTAGTTAATAGAATACATCTTAAAAGATTCTATTAATTATGCATATGTGTTAGTTTTGTACATTTGTATATATGTAATTACTCTTCGCTATTTTAAGTTTTGGATCCTCTCAGCACAAGAATTGAAATAAAATACAACAATGGTGCAAACAATTGAAAGAAATTTATAAATAGACTATGTGGTCAAAAAAGGGGCATATTGGATTATATTCATCAGAGTCAAAAATTTACAATATTATTGGGGCCAGAGGTCTTATGTTAACAGTTACATATGCCCGTTGTAGTGCGGGGCTTGTAAGCAAAAGAAGAAAAATTTGTAACCATCTTTGTCTTCATGATATTAGTGAGAAGGACCAGCGATCATGGGGGCAAGCGGTGCAGGGTCGGGAAATACCATTCTCTCTAAATCTTCGTACCACTGAAAACAAGAGAATGGCTTAAGATAGTGTATGCGCATCAGGAAGTGGCAGCCTACGCGAGGTCTAGCGCGATGCCCTTCATGGTTTTCCAGCTCAAACCCGAAAAGAAAAGGCCTGGTTAGAATGATACCTCCATGCAGCTGCTGCAAGCGAATGTTTCAAACCGAGGGAATCCCATGACCTAATTGGGCTGCGCGCACAATCTGCTCCAGACCTCTAAGGTAGCGCTGAGGGAAGACCAGCTTCATCAGTTTTAAAATCTTATGCTTGGAGATGTTGATGTCCAGCAGTGAGGCGACGAAGTGGGAGGAGATGTTGGTGTTCACCCGATATTGTTCTTCATAATGCACGTAGTCCTTCCCAAGGACCCACTTGATGGCTTTCACGTATAACAGGTTTTTCGCACCTGTCATACACTTTAGGCACCTGCAGGTAACCTTGCCATGAAAGGTAGCCTGGTTCTTTTTGCAGGTGAGCCTCACTAGTGTTTCCATGATTTTTACTTTTCTAACTAACAGATGAAAAACTACTATCCAATAGGAGGTTGCTAAGCTGAAAGGCTAGTCGATGTTGTGATTTGTTATTGCACAAGGAGCTGATTTAAGTTGATCCTACGAGGACATAGCCTACATACTATAACCAAATGAGACTTGTTCATAATTCCTAAAAGTAGCATTTCCAATCTAGGGTGCTCATGCCCCTGTCTAACCAAATTCGGCTTAGATTTGAGTGCTAGGTTCTTTTATCTCTCTACTCTGCTTCTTTGAAGTCTATTTATGTTTCTCAGTTCTACACTTCTTTGTAATTACATCATTTGTTTGTGAGTGCATTATTAACCTAGTTCACTATTACATCACACATACCAATTCTAAATCAAATCCAAGTCCACTACCAAATAAAGGGATCAAAACCCTGATTAGCCATATTGGCTCTTCCATTGAGGATAGTATCTAAGTGATTTTTTTTATAATCAATTTTGTGTCCCTAGATGTTAGATGGGCTAAAGTGTGATTTAGACCCTAGATCCCCATTTTCCCCATCACACAACCATACCCCATCTATCTCCTTATATTATCATTAGAGTATCAAACTTATTTCTACCCACATGTCTTATGTTTAAACCCCAATACTCCTAGACCATTTTCCACTATTCATCCCCACCTATCTCTACATGATCTAGAATTCCATTAATGGCATGTTTTGGCTCAATAACCATTCCTAAAGGTATTTTCTTGCTTAGGAAAAGCATTGTATATTATTTTATTATTTTTTGAGTGAAATTTTTTTATGTTTTTGTAGCTCACTAGAAGGGAAAGACACTCGTGTTTCATTTTTTATAGTTATAACCCTATTCCTTTTTAATTGCAAATCTTAGCAATTTTTTTGAGTGAGAATCTAGTTTGATTATAGATATTCATGTTATCTAAGTTTGACTATGTTTTAGAAGTTTTAGTCTACTCTTTCATAATTGAAACTTATAAAACTAATCAAAGAACATGTTATTCAAATTGGAAGACCTAAGGATGAATTTTTTTAGATTTGTAATGAACAAAATTATGAAAAACCTTTGTTCTATATACCCAAGGATGAAAACCATTTGACCTGGCAAAGAAATTTTATCCAAAGTCAACAAAGAAATTTAATGTTATGGATATGATCTACATCTAGCCAAGTACATTGGAAAACTATTGTAATAAACCTAGATAGATTATATTTAGTTATTTTTTCTATTGTTGTAACCTAATGTACTAGCTACTATCCATTTTGTTGTTTGTTATGTGGTCATATAATCAAATATGATAATATTTAGGCTTTATTTTGGGTCCAAATGTTATATAATAAATTTATTTATTTTATACAATCTAAGCTATTTTTATTTGTAACCCATGATAAATCAATATTTTTATCACATTATGGATTAATATTAAAAATGGAAGTAAACTGTAAGAGATAAACATTCTAGGGCTTTAATTTAAATTTTTAGGTTAGTTGAATCTAATAAAAAATAATAATAACCCTAAATATTATCAGCTTATAATAGCCATTAAGGTTATTACAATGATATTAGAGCATATCACTTAAATTATATATTTGTAGGGGATTTAAGGAATATTAGCATTAATATCTATTAGAGACATTATAGTGATATCAAAGTAAAATACTTTTCTAGCCTACAAGGTATTTCAGTTAGTTATGATTCCTCATGATAGATAGATCTAGTACCTAGAATGGGAACAAAGGAATCACATGTTGAAGGCTCTAGCATTGAGGATTTAGATACAAGAAAAAAAATTATGGTTGAAGAAGGTGTAGAAAAAATTACAAATGATGGAAAAAAATATTTCTTCTTGAGAACTTTTCGAAGTCTACATCAAGAGTAAAAAGAGGCAAATGAATTAATTAAAAAATTAGTGTCCAGAGCATTTGAGCATGAAAATCTCCGAGGAAGGGAGAACTACATTGTTAGAAACCCTAGATCAGACATGCAAACCTAAACACCTTCCACATAAGAGAAAACATCAAAAAAGCAGAGCTTTGCATGAAATGTGCAAATTGATATTATTCAAAATTAAGAAATTACAATAAGAGAATTGCTTTATAAAAGCAATGCATGCAACCCTAATGTTGACCTAAAAATAGCTCAACTAAATAAAGCTTACTTATTAATTAAGTAAACTAATTATTACCTAAGTAAAGTTATGCAAATGTAATTAAATATTAATTACACTAACACCCCCCCATAAGTGCAACTTAGGGAGACTAAATAAGCATGCACCTAAAACTAAGATGAATGCACGAAAGCATGAATGGGTCCCAGTAACAAGGCCTGATCAAGTACCCATGTACAAATGCAATAATGAGGTAGAGAAGGAAAACCCAATGGGACAACCCCCCCTACAATGAGATGACTGTTACAAAGAAGCACTGGAAGAACACTGTGGAGTAACACTAGAACTGCAATCTGGCAAACAAGGAAAGATACTTCTATCTACTACTGAAACTAGATGAGAGTCACTGATTGACTCAAGGAATCATGAAAAAAGCAACAGCATACCCAATTCCACAGAACACTTGAACACTCCAAACTGGAACAACCCTGGAATCCATAAAGCAACAGAAGATGAAATGAATGATGACAAAATCTAAAAATCGTGTATCTCGATGTTGATGTCAAAATAAGACTGAAACTCTTCCATGGGAAAAAGTACCATAAAGACTTTGGAACATTAACCACAAATGTAGTGGCCCTCGAACTGAGATGGATCCAATGCGGATCATTAACCATAGACTCTCAATCTAAAGTGTGAATCGATATGAATCTGATATGTGTCAAGCTAAGACAAAAATGTGGCCAAAAGAAATTAAGAAACTAGATTACAACTGATGCGAGTTTCCATCAAAGCATGATGAAGATCAAAGTGCATACACACTCTAATCATATTATTATGCAAGAAACACCCCCTAATGGAACTTTATATCAGTTCATTTATTACAATACCCAATGATTGCAAAAAGAGAGAATGCCTAAACATGCATAAATAGAAAATTAAAAATACCTCATATCTATGTAGAGGACTGAACCAACTTTCCAATGCCACAAGAATGGGAAAAAAAGGATCACCGAGTCAAAAGATATGCCCTTTGGAGTGAAAAACACAAGTTCTGAGTTCAAGGACCTACAAAATAAAATTGGAGAAAAATCAGAGAAAACTACTTTCACCACTGGATTGGTGTTGAAATCAGCTTTCCAATAGTATCTTGTTTGCGAAAAAAGGACACCGTACGCAAAAGTTACGCTCAATTTGGTGAAAGTGCTCCAGAATGGCCAATAAGGCCTGTAGGCAACCTAAGGGGCTAAAAAAAAATCGGCCCCTTGTCCTGTGCGCGACCAGGGGCTGGCGGGTAGGGGGCTGGGGCGAAGCCCATGGTCATCCATATGACCTATGGCTAAAGATTGAAAGCCCTCAGGGGCTGGCGGAGAGCCCCCGGTCGTCCATATGACTGGGGCTGAGCGCGAAGGGGCCTGATAAGCCTAAAATATGCTCATTATTTGAGTGTCATGATGTATTTTTGAATATCTTTACTCTTTCTAATGGTTGTTTTAAACTCTGTGGTTATAAACTTTTCATGTTAATGGGTAGTACTCCATGACAATGCATTCCTATATTCCTGCAGCTTAATATCTCCATATGACTATATTCATGGCCTTGTTTAACCTCCCAATTGACTAATATGATACGTGTGGTTTCTGGATAAATGAGATGAATTTAATGTGTGTGATTAATGATAAGTATCATGCTATTATGCTTTCTTTCACCTTTGTTGCCATGTGTTCCACAAGTTGTTGAAGATAGTATGAACAAGTCAATGCGCAGCGAACCTCGGTTCTAAAGTGAAGATCATTTCATCACGGCACCAAGCATGTTATTCCTATGAAGACGCTCTGCCCGGGTCATCGAGAGGAGATCTAAATGGTCATCAATCTAGGAAGAGTGGAGCGCTGGATTCTTTTTGAATCAGTTGGATAGATACACTTTCATTTATGAAAATTTGTTCCTCAGAATTTGGAAGCATCTACGTCCGCATCTTTCTTTGATAGTTAGTTAGTTAGCTGTTTCTCTTTAAATAAATGTTCCTCCTGCACGAGTGAAGAGGATGATAGAGAAGAGATTAGACTAGAGAGTAGAGATAGAATAGAATGTATTAAAGTTACTGTTATAATGAAAAGTAGAGCTTTGTGTTAAAGTTTTCTTACAAGCAGAACAGCCATGTATGTGATTTCGAGTTCATGAATAAAAAGCCAATGACGTTTTGAGTTCAACTCTTGTTTAAATTGGTTGATGCTTGCTAAGGGGGCCCACTTAGTAAGTATCTATAGTTAGTTGTTTACTTCCTGTTGTTTATCTATAAGAATTTTATTCCAGTAAGTTTTAATGCAAACTCAGTCTTAAACTGTTCCTATAGCATAATGAATCCATCCTTGTGTCTGTTCCTATAGCATAAGGCCAGTTCATGGTTTGTTTTTCCAATAATGATTATTGTGATTCCTGCTTTAGTTAAGTGATGCTTAAGTTAGTAAGACTTTGTTTCATGTTCCTACATCAGAGTTAGAATTCCTTTCAAGCATTTATTTCTAATAGGTTGTGGCTAAAATAGGTTCTTAGTGCACATACAGTGCTGCTCCATTTCAAGTATACGTTCCCTGGTTTGACAAGTAAATGAATGACCATGAGAAGATGTTAGTCACCTACTGGAATGTCCAATTCCCAGGTTAGGATTTGCTATGACTTTTATATCCTTTTGTGGGTGACAACCAAGGCCTGTGGGGGCTAGGTTGGTCGACGGTCGAATGAGGGTGCCACCAGCGGCGGTGGCAAACCAGTGGCCGCCTGGTGGCCACCCAGTGGTGCTAGCTTCTGTGCGAGCAGTGCATGTCGAAGTCCATGCCTCGTGAAGCATGCCAGGGAGGCCGTATGGCTTTCCTGGCAAAATATTTTTGCCTTCCGGATCAACTTCATCAAAATTGACGAAACGAAGGGCGATCTTAAGGTTTTGGGGTGCTGTAAACATGATGGCAGTGTCCATTTTTCTCCAAGATGCTCTGGAAAATAGGCTTCTCCCAAAGCTTCCAAAAAATTAGCAAACATGAAACTCTCATAGATCTGGCAAATCATGAACAAAATCTGCAAAAAGAAAGCCAAACCTGACTTTTTCTAGCACTCTGAATCCAATGGTGAAGCCCAATCTGATCCAAGACACTGCATAGATGAACTCAAGGCAAAAAATCCTCGAGGAACCCCGAACGAACTCTGCAATGATTTTCTCCAGAATTTGAGAAGGGGTTGCATGTCAAGGCTCTGATACCATGTTAGAAACCCTACATTAGACATGCAAACCTAAACACCTTCCACAGAAGAGAAAACATCAAAAAAGCAGAGCTTTGCATGAAATGTGCAAATTGATATTATTCAAAATTAAAAAATTACAACAAGAGAATTGCTTTATAAAAGCAATGTATGCAACCCTAATGTTGACCTAAAAACAACTCAGCTAAATAAAGCTTACTTATTAATTAAGTAAACTAATTATTAACTAAGCAAAACCTAAGTAAAGTTATGCAAGTGTAATTAAATATTAATTACACTAACATGCATAGCAATCAATATAATCATAGGTGATACTATCATAAAATATAAAAGCCTCATATTTTTACAAGAAGAGGAAAAAATTGAAATAGTTCACCTCACTCCTCATGTAGAATATTATGAAGATGAAATACATAGTTTGATGGGGAATACTAGAATCAATCAAAAAATATGAGAGAAATATTAACATTTTGCAAATACATCAAAATGGTAAGAAAAATCCTCTTCTACAAGAAAGGATCAACAAACATCTAGAAAATGAATAATATGGAGCTAAAGAAAAAACTAAATAATAAATTTGCACGTACTTTTGATGGAAGTGAGAAGATGTCAGATAAGGCCTAATTAGAAAAATTATAGACTTACCTCACCCTTAAACCCATAAAGCAGAAAGATTCAATCAATTTTTTATCATTATGTTTAGAAAGTGTTTCATATGACTAGTGGCACCATAACCTTATCACATAAGGTCATGATTGAATGCTAACATTGATATAGGAGCATCCCGGGAAATCGAGCTATATGCATCACCAAAAAAGATTTGTAGTTATTTGTTTTAGTTTTGGTTTATCTTAGTCCTATTTGGCATCTCTTAGCATAAGGAACTCAGATGTGTAGTCAAACTATCAATTTGAATTTTTCACCAAAACATCGTTCTAAGGCTCCATGGGTAGTTTTCAGAAATTATTTTTGGGAAACTTGTAAGGACTTGAGTAAAATACTTTTGCAAGGGAATTCTTGGCAGTACTATGTCTAATGTGAAAAAATAATCAAAATCATATCTTTCACCATTTAGGAGAAATTAATGATAGAAATTTGTGTCATTAATGTTGAAAGTGTGTCGTTGGTTTATGAAAAGTTTAAATTTTCAAAATTTATAAGGGCTAGAATGAAATCATTTTTCCTAGAAGACTTGAGGGGGTCATAACACATGTTTGGACAAATTTTTGAGTGAATTAGAGAACTTTGGGTTTTTCCACTTGCAAACACCCAAATTCGTCAATTCACAAAATCAGTCTTCTCCAAATTGATTCAAAGGGGGTGATGGTTGCTAGTTTATTAGAAAAATAAATAAATAAAAAATGAAGCAATAGCAATCTACCCAAGGTGAGTAGATGGGGCGCAACATTTTTTAATATTCTAAAAAAATGTATGCATAGGTGGAATTAAGGAATAGACAAGAAGAAATATGTAAATAATATATTCAAAATAGGCTATGTGTGGAAGAGGAAAAGGCAATGTTGAAGAGACGGGAATAGAATGCTAAGGTCCATGCCATTCAGGAAATATACCATGTGTCAACAAAACAAATAAAAAATAATTGAGAGAGGGGTTGTGTAGCATATATTTTGGAGTGGGTAGATATTGGAGGGGCTCCTACACCCATAGTAGTTGCATGTAAAAATTGCAACAGTGGATTAAAGAGATAAGGGTTGCACGAGTTTAAACAATTAAATTTGAAATTTTCAAATGAGTAGTTGAATTGGCATTGAGAGAGGGATGTAGTTATCGAGAAAGGGGATATACGAAATCAAAGTTAAAATGCATATTTAAATGAGGAAAAGGGGGCACTAGAACAGAAGGGTGGAAGGTGTGAAGTTTTAATTTCATTCAAATGAACTAATTTATGTAGATTAAAGGAATGCATGTGACACAACTAGAAAAGAAAAGAAGTATAACACAGTACTTGAGAGTTGAATAAACATGGGAAAATAAGTAATAGGAAATTGGGAAATTCCATTGAGAATTGCAAACTGTATAATTTAAATGTTGTTATTATCAAAATTGAATAAGTTAATTATGTGATTTTGAGTGGTTGAGTAAAATTGTGAAATTAAATTTTCCTTCAAAGATGTTATGAATTTTAAATTAGGTTATCGAAATAATCTTGGATTGACGAGAGATGTTGTAAATAATTTTTAGTTTTGTAATTAGCTTTGAAATTGAAATAGTGAATTAAGGAATAGTATTTGTCTAGTGAATTTACTTGGAATTGAATAATTTGGAGGAAGAAGTGAGTGTCTCTTGTATTAATTGGTATCAGAGCCTAGGGTTCTTAGTGCATAAGTAGATCATCGAAAGTGAAGCATCTTATGTCAGGACCATTGGGTAGAGTGGAAGAAAGAAGATGATAGAGAAGAATTTGATGAAGGTTGTTGCAAGTGTTGAGGATTCCTGAGCAGCGAGAGAGATTGAAGCCATGAAAAAATTTATTTTACAGATTGAGTGTGATAGCAGATTGCATGAGGTGAGAATTGTGGGAGATTGTAGTAGAAAAGATGGGATGGTTTGTGAGGAGACCCATGTGGAATTTTTTTTGGGAGTAGTATTGGGAGAAAGTGGAGAATGAGAAGTTTCAGAAGATGGGACAGATGGCCCACGAGGAAATGGGTAAGATTGAGGCAAGGATAGAGAAATTGGAGAAGAATATTTACAAAGGTGAGGAAAGTGGTAAAGAGGAGTGAGAAGAAGGGCAAGGATAGCAACCTAAGATGGAAGAATGTTGGAGAATATGTGAGAGCACCCATACTGAAAAAGTTGTAGTAAATACATGCCATGAGGAAGGCATGGAGAAAGAAGTGAATGGGAAAAAGGATGCAAGTGTAGTAATAGTGGATGAAGATGTTACAGCTGATAAAGATGTAGAAGATATTGTATCAAAGGATGATGTTGCAAAAATGAAAGAGAAAGAGGTAAAATTGAACTCTCTTGAATTTTATGATGAATATGTTGAGTTTAAATTTCACATTGTTGAGCAAGTAGATAGAAAGAGTGATCATGTGATTATAAATTGGTGTATGGATAAGTGTTTGCATATAGAAGTTGTGGACGATGATACATGATTTTGGTGGAGGTGTTTGGTCTACAGTGGGTTGGATCCCATGAAGGAGGAGAGGAGAGGGGATTATTTGGTAAAGGAGGTCAGGCTTTGGTGGATATGAGTCCACGAGCGGGAGAAGAAAGAGAATGCAGTGTTGTCAAAGGGAGATAGCACGTGTTCCGAAAAGGTGTTGGAAGAAAAGGAAGAAGTATTTTTGGTGCACTTGATACAGCAACGGATTTTTCTATAGATTTTTCACAACCTTAAAGGGTGATTTTATCACTCAACTCCATTATTGTGAGCCTATGCTCATGATCTTTCTACTCAGTGAGTTTAATGCAAGAGCATCTCGAGCAAATGAGCTATCAACATCACCTAAAAAGATGTATAGTTTTTTGTTTTAGTTTTGGTTTATTTCAATCATGTTTAGCATCTCTCAGCATAAGGAACTCAGTTGCTTAGTCAAATTGTCAATTTAAAGTTTTCGCCAAACCATCATTTTAAGG
Source organism: Sequoiadendron giganteum (assembly GCA_007115665.2). NCBI lineage: Eukaryota > Viridiplantae > Streptophyta > Pinopsida > Cupressales > Cupressaceae > Sequoiadendron > Sequoiadendron giganteum. The sequence goes on along the minus strand of CM021100.1, from coordinate 240,468,640 downwards.
CTCCACAGGCAATTTTCAAAAGTTACTTTTGGGAAACCTGTAAGGACTTGAGTAAAATTATTTTGCAAGGGAATTCTTAGAGGTACCATGTCTAATGTGAAAAAATAATTGAAGTCATATTTTTCACCATTTGGGAGAAATTAATGCTATAAATTTATGTCATTAATGTTGAGAGTGTGTCATTGGTTTACGAAAAGTTTAAATTTTAAAAATTTATGAGGGTTGAAACGAAATAATTTTATAGAGGACTTCAGGGGAACATAGCACATGTTTGGAAAAAACATTTCATGGATTGAAGAAATATGGTTTTTTTTCCCATAGACACTCGAATCCGTCAATTCACAAAATCAACCTTCCCCAAATTGATTCGAAGGGGATGATGGTTGTTGGTTTATTAGAAAAATTAAAATTAAAAAAATGAAGAAATAGAAATCCACCCAAGGTGAGTAGAAGGGGCATAACATTTTTTGATATCTAAAAAAATGTATGCAAAGGTAGAATTAAGGAATAAACAACAAGAACTATGCAAAGAACAAATTTAAAACAAGTTGTGCGTGTAAGAAGAAAAGGTAGTGTTGAAGAGAGGGGAATAGAATGCTAAGGGCCATGCCATTCAGGGAATATATCATGTGTAGAAAAAACAAAGAAAAAATAATTGAGAGAGGGGTTGTGTAGCATATGTTTTGGAGTGGGCAGATATTAGAGGGGTTGCTACACCATAGTAGTTGATTGTAAAATTGCAATAGAAAATTAAAGAGATAGGGGTTTCACAGGTTTAAATAATTAAATTTTAAATTTTAAATTATTAGTTGAATTGGAATTGAAAGAGGGATGTGGTTATGGAGAAAGGGGGTACAGGACATCAAAGTTAAAATGCAGACTTCAATGAGGAAAATGGGGCATCACAATAGAAGGGTGGAAGGCATGAAGGTTTAATTTCATTCAAAGGAACCAATGTATGCATATCAAAGGAATACATGTGACACAACTAGAATAAAAAAAAAAGTATAAGGCAACACTTGAGAGTTGAATAAACATGGCAAACAAAGTAATAGGAAATTGGGAAAATCCATTGAGAATTATAAACTGTATAATTTAAATGTTACATTGTTATTATCAAAATTGAATAAGTTAGTTATGTGATTTTGAGTGGTTGAGTAAAATTATGAAATTAAATTTTCCTTCAAATATTTTATGAATTTTAAATTGGGTTGATGAAATGATCTTGGATTGACAAGAGATGTTGTAAATAAGTTTTAGTTTTGTAATTAGCTTTGAAATTGAAATGGTGAATTTACTTGGAATAAATAATTTGGAGGAGGAGTGAGTGTCTCTTGCATTAAAAATTTACTATTATGTTATAGAGCTCTCAATAGATTTGTGTGTAAACATGAAGAATACTTTAGATAAATCTCTAGGATCAAGTAGCATAGTAAGTGCCTATGTACCAAAGTTCAATAATATTGTTGTTATGGTAACAAATATATTAGAGAAGAGACTCATATATCTTTTTATTAAGGGACTCCTTGAACCTCTCAAGGATCTTGTCATATATTTTATACCCACTACATTGTAGGAGGCTATTAAAAGATCTCTAACAAGCCATTTATCTTGAAGAATAAATTTATTATCATACTAAGATAGTCATTTTTGGACATCAATAGGGAAGCTCCAAGAAAATGGGATTCCATGCATCTTCGCAAAGGACCACTCCTCATAGTTACTACAAATAAAATGGATGAAGAAACATTAAATGAGCTCAAGAGAAATGTGAGAATTTTTTTTTTGTTGATGGGGTTATCTAATTTTGTACACGATTATTATGTTACCATCATGAGATATTTATATGTGTCATTATTTCATCATGGAAATTGATTTGGGAATATTTATTTTGGATTCACAATATTCTTATGTATATATACATGAATTTATTATGATTATAGTTAAATGGTGATTGACTATGTGCCTGGCTAATCTATATAACGAACTTATTCGGCTATCTTCATGTAATAATTTAATGTTATGAATTGATGGTTTATGATGCAACTTATATTTTATGAATTCATGATCATTTATCATAGAATATAGTTTATCTAGTAAATTTAATATTATAATGATAAGAAATGAAATATAAAATTGATGTGTCTTCCTTATAGATTATTGTGTGTATCATATTTTAATGTTTTTTATAAGATAAGCAACATTTACATGGTGTTGTACCCTTTACACAATGAGCCACAAGGGCCAAAAAGGACAAGCATGGTTTTGAAAGGACCAAGAAACTTTACAAATATAAGGGAAGGTCACAACAAATAGAAATAGCACCAACAAGAAGATTGCAGCACTCAGCAAAAACACCAATAGCACCTGGTCACCAGATAACCAAGCGAGGAAGGGCACTTAGCACCAATAGTAGTCCCAAGAAACAAACAAACACTCAACCCAAACCTGGCACCAAAACCAAGAGCAACTGAACTTAGGGCAAGCAATGGTCCTAAGCAACTCACAACATAGCAAGCCCTAAGGTCTTGCCAGTAAACAACCAAGCCAAAAACCACCTACAACAGATGGACTGCAGTAGAACAACCACTCAAAATTGAGGCTACCAGATTCCCACCGATGGAGGGAAAAGAAACACCCAAAGCAGTAGAGAAATGATCTTCAAAATGCACCAACCCAAGCATAGTAGCAGCCGAACCAAAGCAAACCCACCCTTCACCAGTCTCCCAACCACAAATAAAGAACAAAGTTGAAACACTAGAAGCAATAGCCAAGTTGTAACACCAACCCACCTGGAGAACCAACCTAATATCCACCTCAAGCAAAGAGGGCTCCCCTCTATAGGAGAAAAAAAAAAGAAACCCATCCAAACCAGAGCCACCACTCACCCACACAAATAGGAAGACATAAGAGGGTCTCCACCATCTTAACATCAACCATCTCCACCTCAATAGAAGCAAACTCCACCTCAAAAGGAGCTAGCTGAAGAACATGGCAGAGAACATTGACAGAAGAAAGGAAGGGCTTCACATCCGATGGAAACATAGGTAGCGGAAAAGGAACCCCAACCAATAGCATAAAGACACCACCCATATGGGCCAACCAGATAAGGCCCAAGGCAACCATCAAAGTGAATCCAACCAGCATTAACCAAAGCACAATATTATGAGACCACAAGTCCCCACCAGACCCCACAAAAGGGGAAGAACCAGAGGTTAGCATCGTGATCCCAAAATCTCCCACACACTGGGCAGAGAACACAAATAGAAGTGCCTTGTCCCAACCACACCTCTCAATAGGCAAAAGGCCAACAATCTGAACCTTACCACTAGAAAGGATCTTTCACAAGATAACTAACAAGAGGTCAAGAACACCACTTTCACTTTCCATGAGAACACACACAACCCAGAACAACACCAACGTTGCATGAGAGGACCCAGATCCAAGAGCCAAGCCAACAACAGAAGGGAGCTCCAAAATGGCAAGCAGACCTAGAACCATGGAATACTAGAAACAGACATGAAACACCAACCAAAGGAAGGCAAGGACACCACCATAACCCAGTCTCCAGCGGAGGAGATAAAGCCCAAACAACAACACCTTCATTGCAAAATCCTCAACAGGCCACCATCAAGGAGGGAGAAGAACATAACACAAGAGGAGAAAAGAAAATCCCCCATACCTCTAACACATGAAGATGAGAATATCATCCCTCGTATCCACACCCAATACTATATTCCCCACACAAAAGGCTAGATTCCCAGAGTAGAGAAGGGGCAAAACCCATTGTCGCAAAGCAACAAACCCCACCATAGAAGAAGAAACATTGCCATCATCAGCAATAAAGGAAACAAGGCTTTGCAAAGAAACTGACCTAGTAGGCCAACGAGCCACAAACACCACCTAACAAGGCATAGCCCAGAATGTGTAGCCCAGCCGCACCAAAGAGGGGGATCCACCAACATCAGGGAAAGTCTCACACAAGAGAAGCTTCAGAGAAATGACAATCCCAAGAGAGTTGTCCACGGCCAAGTCAACACCACCAGCCACATAGTCACCCTGCGCAGCAATCTTCAACCAGACAGATAGGCAGCCACCATCTTCATTTGCACCCTCTCCATCATGCTCTCCATCAACACCTATAGGGAAAATAAAAAGTCACACCAAATGGCTCTTCCCACTCAGCGCACCCATTTTTTACCATGATTCAATGGTTTGATTATTACTTGTGGAAAAAATTATCATATTTTAATGTTGCATTGCTTTGTCTATGAAATTTATTAATGATGGACTAATCGTTGCAATAAAGTGTACAGTATATCCTATGGCTAGTGGAATCTGGGAAAACTCATAGTGACCCTATTACGATAATTCAATTTAGTAGACCCTCTTTATTTAGAGAGACTCGATTGTCTAAATTTTTGTTGTATAAAATTGGTGTTTATAAAATAATCTTACATAGGTTTGTGAGTTCCAAACTCTAATTTTTTTTTATTTTATAAGGTTCAAATGGTTTAAAAGGGGTTTGCTTCATTTCAACTTGATCATCTTAAGGACCTAGGTCATAGGGCTAAGGGTTGAGGTCCTTTTTAGAGCATAAATTATGAACCATTTTATTTTATTTTATCAATAAAAGTTGTTATGAAGGGCCACACCTTTTTTATTGATAAAAAGTTACGAAATGCAACTCCAAAAAAGGGACAAAATTATAACATAAGAATTATAGTGATCTAATTATTGACTTTGGGGAAGTGCCAAAAACTTTCCAAATCATTGTGGCCAAACCCATAAGTAGATAAGCATAGTATTGAAATACACCAGATGAGGCCCCAATGGGACTGCATCCCCAAGAATAAATGTTCCTATAGTAAAGATCCTTGCTACCATTTAAAGGATAAAGGAGGGATGACAAGGACAGTAGCACAAGAAACCCCATAAGTGAGAAACAAGTGGAAAGCATGGTTAACCACTAAGAACACCATAAGAATGAGTTCTAAGAATTGGCTCCACATTGGTATGGGAGTGAAGTTGCATATTTAAAATTGCCTCATTTTTATTTCTTTTCCTTTGCACCACTATCTAATTTTCCTCTGAAGCCCCAACAATCTTACCCTCATCTAAAATCTCTAGGTAAATTTTCCCTTTCTGAGGAGACATAATTTTTGTGCTCTCTAATTGATCTTCCACCTCTACATTTGAATTACTATCCTTTACATCCTTAATGTAGTCCCTCCCTATTAGAGAGGAAACATCTATGGCTCTAGGTTTGGTCTGAGATTTAATTGGTGTATCATTTTATTTTCCATCCCTAATGGATTTCCTAGGGGTATTAAAGGATTTGTCTTCCTAGCAAGAATCTTCTTTTTCCAATGAGCAATGATAGGTGAAACATCTTTCCACCAGGTGGTCCCACAATACTGGTTTACAATTCCAGTGAGCAAGGAAAATTGAAAAAACACTCCTATAAAAAAAATTATTTTTATGGGTTCACATGAACTTGGGTGTTCGAATGGACCCTAGTTTTGTTGGCAACACAAGGGAAAACAACTGAGAAGGGGGGTGAATCAGGTGTTCCAAAAATTATACTTATTAAACTTATTCTCAAATCTGATAATTAAACATGAAAGCAAAAACCATCACCACATCAGAAACACACATAACACCAATATTTTTGCGTGGAAACCTTGTTAGGGGAAAAACCACAGTGGAGGTTAATCCACAAGTTTATACTCTATTAAAAGTATAGGAAATGGGGAATGCACATGCATTCAGGCACACTACCTAGAGCTCACTGCTCAAATACAAAAAGGCTTACTACCCAAAGAAAGATACACTATCTTACAGTCACATTCAAATTACATCCATCTAAGAGATCTTGAACTGAGAAAATAGCATCTGCTAATGCCTGATTATAGCTCTGATTAAGCACATGAACACTCTTTCTTTTGCTCACTCTTCTTCACACTTTACTTCTACCTTCAAAATATTTGAACTTTAGTTGCACATAGAACTCACATATCTCGATTCTTGCATGTCTCAAATGATATGAACAATTGGTCATATATATTTGCATCTAGCGATAACATCAACTACATGTCGGCCCAGCAAAATATAAAATAAGTACAAGTTGTCAATCCAAATTAATAAACAATTACCGATGAGAATCAAATAGCGTCAGCCAAAACATAGTAGGGACCCAAAACAACATGTCTCGAACATGAAACACCTTAAACAATTTTCCTCGAAGATCCACAACACACTACAATCACCCTATCGGCCATGAACATGAACTCACAGCAAAAAATCACTAATCGCGAGCACAAAAACCGATGCAAACCAACAACACGGATAGATCATGATCTAGAAACATCCACAAGCATCATGAAACACCACAAAAGCATTTGTAACAACTTATATTACTAGAATCACATCATCTTCTTTTAGGAACACCAACTAAAGCAACATAACAACTGTCAGAACACAGATACTCATAACTTGATCAAATATTCATGCGAACCTCTAAAACTTTCGGTGGATAAACTAGATATACTTGACAACAAACCCTTTAATCTGCAACTTCTCACCATCAATATACTGAACTATCCAACATACTAAACTTCACTCCAACATCAATAATATTCAACTTACCACTGACAACCTGCAACTTATTTTATTAAAAAAATTTCAATATCCTCAACATATCCTTAAAGACATTAATGCCAATAGTGTTGACATCAATGAAAACCACATATCAGCAATATCCAACAATCTTCCCCTTTGGCATTGATGGCAACACATGATGTGAAAAACACCATCAATGAAACTTTCTCTTAGCACTTTCTCCCTCTTATGTTTTGACTATTTTCTCTTTAGGTCTTTCATGATTTTTAACATGACTCTTCTCCCCCTTTCACATCAATGAAAAAGGTACAAATTACCTCTCTCCACATAAGCTCTAAACCACATATCTAAACATCTGACTACTCCCCCTAAGTAGCAGCCATCACAACATCAATTTGAATCTCAAGATATGACTATGAAATGCACTGATTGATGCAAGTCAATGCATCTTAATTCTTATTAGGAGGGGTAATCACCCCTAGCTTCCCTCTGAGATACTCAAAAGTATCCTTAGGCAAGGGCTTGGTAAATATATTTGCAATCTGATCCTTAATAGGTACATACTCCAATCTAACTTCCTTTTCACTCACCTTGTCTCTCAAAAAGTGAAACTTGATAGATATATGCTTGGTTTTTGAATGCAGCATTGGATTCTTAGAAATGTTAATTGCACTTGAATTATCAAATAAAATAGCAATAGGTTCATCATACATAACTCTGATATCTTTCAACATCTGCTTCATCCACAATACTTGAGTACAATTTCTATCAGTAGCAATGTATTCTTCCTCTATAGTAGATAAAGAAATGGCATTCTTCTTCTTACTTAACCATGAAATTGACTTCTTTCCCAAGAAAAATACACCACCACTAGTACTCTTTTCCTCATCCACATCTCCTACCCAATCAGCATCAGTAAAATCACTCAAAGTAAGGTCATCCTCTTTAGGATACCATAGGATAAAATCAACTCTTCCCTTTGTGTCACCAAAAATTGTAGTCTTTGGCACTTTTTCACTCATTTTGGCCTTTTCCATTGGATTTTGGCCTTGTTTTACCTTGATCCAGTCTTGTAAGCTTTCAATTCAAAAATAACCTAATGTTTTTTTAATAAGGTGTTGTGAAGTGTTGTGACACATTTCCTCACTTTTCTAAGACCCTTTCAACTTAATTCACCTAAACAACACCCTCTTACATCTTTCTAAGCCTTGCGACAAAGTGTTATAAAGTGTTGTAATGCATTTTCACACTTCTTTGGGCTTATCATCCCTATTTAACCCTTTTATTATGCTAATTTGTCCTCTTGATGTACTTTTAGTCTCAACTTAAGTGTGTTTCGAGAGGAAAACTTGATAAACTTCATTAAACATTATTTAATTCTTGACCACCACTTGAAATTTCCCAAGTAGACTAGGTCACCATCTTGGGCGACCTAGTCCCTTTTGGCATAAATTTCAAAATTAAAACAAAATATAATGGGAATCTTTCCTCCTAAACCCTAGTGTTGACCTATCATGTTGTATTTTGGGAAAATTAGGGTTTTACATGTATAAATAAGGGTTTTCACCTTCTTTTTCACCTCTCCCAAGCTCATTTTTACATCTCTTCACAAGCACTCTTGCACTCAAGACTTCCAAAGCAAGCAATCAAGCTCAAGGGTTTCACAAGCAACCCCCATTGGAGCTACTCTCGCATGTTGCAGACCAACAACAATAAAGGTTTGGTAAGTGTTTCCATTAAGTTCATCATTCAATCTTACTCTCCTTTGATTTGTTTCTTATTTGGTTTTAGTTACCATCAAAGGGCTTTGACTTAGGAAAATCCCTATTTCCTAACCCCAACATTCTCTTGGTCTTTACATGTGTTTGCAAGTTTGTATGCAGATTTGGTGAAGTACAAAGTGTTGGAGAAAGTACAAACATTTTGTCCAAGTCACATCAAGGCATCAAACCCTAGGAGGAGCAATAAGACAAGTTGCAAGTCACTTTCGAGAGTTTCAAACATGGATTGCGACAGAGAAAGGAAGTACCAACTGGGACCCAGATAATCAAGCCGTAAATCCTTGAAAAGCATCAAGAGGGCTAGGTCACCCCTATTGGTGACCTTGTCCCTATGTTAAGCCTGAAAAAGGGTTCTTGCATTTTTGGGTACCCTTTTTCCCCAAAACCTAGTCGGGTAGAATTTCCCAATAGGAGGAATAGGTCACCAAACTTGGCATAAGTGTCCCTTTGCTGATTTCGAGAAATTTCTAGAATATTTTGGGGCCTCTCATCTACAACATTCCATTTCCAAGTGAACAAGCTCTCAAACTTCTAATTTCCTTTTTGTTTGCATACATTTAGGATATTTCAGGTTAGCTTGCATTAGTTTAATTTTTTTACATTTCATATATTACATTAGTATCATTTTACCTTTAGTTTCTTGCCACACATATCACAGCCTTCATCAACCATCCCTTCCTTTGAATGCAACTACCAAAAATCCCATTACCACCAAGAGGTAAGAGTGTCATTCCCACACACTAAGTGCTCCTAGGGTGAAAAACCCTATGGGCCTAGTAAACGGAATCCTCTTGCACTAGGTCTAGTGTTATATTTTTGGTGGTTCATTTTGGTGAACCTGACGATAGACCATTTGCTAGCTTTCTGATTTTGCATTTCATCTTTGAGATAGCTTGCATTGCATTGAAAAATTTGTAATGTTTGCATCCTAGGGTTAGTAGAAAAAGTGCATTTAGAGAAAATTCATGCTAGACTTGCACATTACATTACATTTTCAACAAGAAAATACAAAAAAAAATGCATCTACAGTTTATTTTTGTATCTGAATATCAGAAAAAGCATAAAAAATAGTTAAAAAATTTAGAAAATTTTCAAAAACAGCACTACTAGGACTAAGTCGCCACACTGGGTGACCTAGTCCTTTGGCACTATTCTTTGTCAAATTTCCAAAAAAAATCCAGTATTTTTTGTATTTCAAATCCCTAGATTTTCCTTTCTGTGTTTTATTCTAAAATCTTAGTTACAAGCCCTTTTGTCACCTTTGCTTACATTGCCTTAGCCTACACCCCACCCTTAGGGAAACTTGTTTAAGCATTTGTTGTTCCTTTGTTGATACATTTGTGAGATGAAGTTCTAGGATCATGGCATCTAACAATAGCACTATTTTTGTAGATCTTGGGATCCCTCCAACTTCAACTCCTAATATTGATGATGGTAAACTAGGCTTAGAGACCATACTTAGTAATTCCTTACACCTAGGAGACACAATTGGTGATAAAAATGACCTCCCACATGCTAAGTTCTTCCCTTTCCATGTTGATCTCATTGGTTATCAACATGAAGTCAGCCTTGAACCCATATTTGGAACCGCTATCCCTGCCATCAAAAACCTTTACCACTTACTTGAACATGATGATGGCTTACATGTCATGAAGAGGGTTATAGAAATCTATGAAAAACATGCACCTAAGCCATCTCATTCACCCACTCCTATGTTTTTCCAAGGAGGACCTTCTACTCCCCCCCCTCAACCGTTGCTTTTATTCCCACGTATACATCTCCTAGTGTGACAACCATTGTCCAACAGGCTAGTAATGTGGTACCTCCCCTCAGCATCCCCACTAGCATCTCTAATTCTCTTGTGGCATCCCACCCCTCCACCTCTTCCATTGTCCCTACCCTTACTATCCCTACCACTTCCCCTTCCACCACCTTCACCCCTTCACCTCTCTCCCTTCCACCTCATAACACTTACACTTACCCTCTTATTACACAACTTTTCCACACTATAACTTCCATGCAACAACAAATATCCATGATCAACCAAAGCCAATATGGCTCCCCTACCCACTACATTTGTAGTAATCTATTATCCCTTGACATCCTATGCACTCCCTTGCCACAAGGAATAGAGATCCCTATATTCAAGAAGTATGGAGGTAAGGGTGACCCTTCTAACCTTGTCAATGCCTATACTACCCCATATAGTGACTTCGCTCTTGATGACAAGTTTCTCACTAATTTATTCCCAAGGAATCTCAAAGATGTCGCCTTGGACTGGTTATCATCCTTACCTAATAATTCCATTAGTTCATTCAATGAACTAGTGGATGCCTTCAGTAATTACTTCCAAGTTCATGTGGCCTCAAAGAAAACCTTAGTGAACCTCATGAGATGCAAACAAGATAATAACGAGAAGATAACTTATTTCATCTCTCGTTATTAGGATCTTTATTCCTTGATTGATGTTAATATTCTTGATACCCATCTACAAAATATGCTCACCAAAAACCTTGTGAAACCCCTACAAGATAAACTACCCTCATGAAGTTCCCCTCTTTTATGCACCTATGTCAAGAATTTTGTGACTACCATAATTCTACTAGCAATCGTGACCCACAGTCCACACCTAGTTGAGTTGAGAAGTCTAAATATTCTTCCCAATCCAACCCCCAACCATTTTTTTAACCAAACAAATGGTTTCTCCAATTTAACCCTTCATCCCAAAACCCTCCACTTGTTAATAACCAAGTGGTCGTTGTTAGGTTTGCAATGCCCTTTAATTATGGAGACCCTAAGCGTACCTTCACACCCTTGCCTGACACCCTTCATAACACCATGAACCAATTACTCCAACAAAAAATGATCTCTTTACCTCTCATCCATACACTTGATCCCAATAAACTATTACCTCAATCTTATAATGCCACCGCTTATTGTTACTTTCATCGACAAAACGGATATGACATTGAACAATGCAAGCATCTAAAGCACCTAGTGCAAGACCTAATTTATTCAATCCATCTATCTATTGCAAGCGTTAATGATAAAAGCAATAAATCTATGGCACCATCCAACCAAAACTTGCAAATATTTACCAACCCCATGCCCAAACATAATGTGTCGTTTATCAAAACAAGTGAAACTTCACCACCTGATGTCATGAATGTGGATTCACAAGATATACATTTTGTTTATCTTCCCATGGTAACCCATGTCACACCTATTAATGAAATGGTAGGTGCAATAGGCATTATCCATCGTAAGCGCCCAACAAAAGGACCTCTTGAGATCATCTTTTCTACACAAGACATACTAAGAAATATTCTTGATGGTCCTCTCTACATAGCTAGTTGTATTTATTATAAGCCCACTAATGGGATACTCATTGATCCCGCTTGTGGTGATAATGTGATCATAGTTGAATTCTTATTCTTACACAATATTTCTCAAGATGTCTATAATTGACCCACTTCTTGGGTCAAAACACATAATGGTTTTGTGTGCCTGACAATTGGATCGATTTTCCTCCTATTACAAATAGGTCCAAAAACATTGGATGTTACCTTTTCCATCATACCTCAATTAGATCAATTTTTTTTGTGACTTGGCCACCCATGGCTTCGTTCAATGAAAGTTGTCCCACCTATTATCCAAAAGTGTGAAATTTCTTGTTGACAAAGACATATTCACTATCCACCATAGTGGCTTTAATCCTTTATCCTCCAAGGGTAAATTTTCCCTTGAAGCATTCTGGCCTAAGCCCATGGAGCCCATCACCCCTAGACGGGACTTCTTCTTCATTGTATATCAAAATTTCAAAGCCAAGATCTTTGAACTCTCTCTACACAACATACCTTCTTCTACCTCATACTCACCCATCCTTGATGAAGCCATGTTTCCACCTGACTCTAATGTGCCTAGTCACCCCACTCTTGAAACCTCTTCCACATCATCCAAAAGGCCTAGGGATCATGATATTAATTTTGGCCTTCCTCCCCATACTAAACAAGTCTATAAAGCTAAGGAGAAAGTGGATGGACCACCCATAGTTCCTCTTGTCCCTCCTCTCAGCTACGATACTCAACTTATGGTGGATCATCTCGTCCCTTCCCCCATGCACCTTGATAGAAAATAAAAAAGGAATAAAGAGGCTAGAGAGCGTCAACATCACCGTCATGCTCTTGCTCACCAGTCTTGTGAGGAAGAACACACTGAAGATCACAATCCACCTGTGCCCAAAGCCATGCCTTTTGATCCTCCTCCTCCACCCCCACAGCCTAATCCTATACCTCCCGCACCACCCATTTTACATGACACCACTGATATTGTCATACGACCCACCATTTTCATCAACTTAGATGATCATGATCATGAGAACGCTCGAATTGATGAAGAGGTACACCAAACCTTGAATTCACTATTCTCCTCTTCTATGAGAATTCATAAAAATTCTCCTAGGAAAAGCATTGATCTTGACGCTAGTTTGTTAATCGTTGTTCTTCCTCTTGCTGGTCTCCCTCCAAAGTTTTACAATGAGCAAGATTCGGAGGCCGATGACTTGCTTGACGAGTGACATGCACTTTCCTAGCTAGTGGTGTTTTTTGTTCTTTTTTGTCTTTGTGTGTCGTGTATTCCCCATCTTTTTTGATGTTTTCTTACTCTTTGTGACATTCTTCTATATGAATCTACATTCTTCTCTATGTCATGCATGCCTTTTTTTCTTTTCGCTTTTTCATTTCATTTGGAGATGATGCAAGGCATTGAGACCACAATTTCTCCTTCATGTTGACCCAAATGAACCCCTTTTCATTTTTGTTTCTTTTTTTCCTTTCATTTGGGGATGATGCAAAGCATTGAGACTGCAATGTCTCCTTCATGTTAATCCAAATGAAGCTTTGTTCCTTTTTATTTTTCCTTTCATTTGAGGATGATGCAAGGCATTGAGACTACAATGTCTCCTTCATGTTGACTCAAAAGCAAGGCTCTTTTTCATTTGTCTTTTTCTTTTTCTTTTTGTTGTCCTTTTGGGGACGATGCAAAGTGTCAAGACTCCATATGTCTCTTCCATGTTGGCCCAAATTGACTCTCCTTTTCTTTATTTTTATTTTCTCTCTTTTTGTCCTTCCAATTATATGTATTTGGGGGAATGATGATATTTTTGTGCTCTCTAAACATATCTTGCAGCAACAAACATACTGACCCCAAATTCATAGATCCCTTATGTGTTTGGTGTTTTCATTTTGGGGGCAACCCGCTTTCTTTCTTTTTTTCTTTTCCTTTTCTTTTCACATGATGCGGCCTTTCTCAAAAACCTATTACTTGACATAGGGATTTTTAGGCCGGCTCCCATGTCCTTTTTGCATTTTTCCTTTCTCTACTTTAAATAAATTGCTCACAAAATGGTGTGTAGCAATCCCTTTAAAGTGCGGGCATACATTGGCACTATTTTATTTCTGAATTTTCATTTTCTTTTCTTTGTTTGTGCTTGCTAGTGCAGCCTTTCCACTTCACATGATGTGTCTCTCACTCTTTGGATGGCATTCAATGTAATTTATTTCATAAGTGTGACTATTCCTAGCATATTACATTCCTCTTAGTGGCTTGATGCGACACACTGCATCCCCTAAGCTATGAATCTTATATCCTTTTATAGGTACTCTCTTGGAGACATTAGATGTAATGATCCCTAAGTTGAAAACCTCATACAAACTAAGCAAGACTCCTTAGAACACTCTTTTCACATTTTTCATATTGCATTTTTTCATTGTGCATACATGGCCACCTTGCATAACACAACTTGCATGCCTGTGGTACCATCTTGCACTTGTTCATGGGTTCTAAGAATCCAAGTCTTTGCTTGTCTCATGAATCACACCCCCATATTTTGTGGTGCCTTATCAAACTTTTCAAGGAGTACAACTTTGGAATGGTTGAGTGGGAAGCCCAACTAGTGGCATGACTTCCCCATAGCCACCTTTTGTGTGTGAGTGCATACCAACCATGTGTATGTATCTCACCACCTTTTGGAATTCTCACACGATGAACAATTGAAATTCTCGCCAGCCCATAGTGAGTACCCTCTTTCCTTTTCAGATAAACAACCTAGATCTAATCCACAACTAGCTAGACAAACGATCAAAGCTTGATCCAACCTTTTCACATTACACCTTGTGTGATCTTTTGTGCTTATGTTTAGTTTTCCATGGGATCTTGATCATCCTTCTTGATCATAGTCATCTCACCTTACTAACATAAGTACATTGTATCCCGCTCGACATGCATGATTCAACTACTTTAGTGTGATTTTGAACTAAGTTCATACTCTCACTAAAGTGGGGGCTAAATGTGTTGCCAAAGAGTGTAGTCTTTGGCACTTTTTCACTCATTTTGGCCTTTCCATTGGATTTTGGCCTTGTTTTACCTCGATTCAGTTTTGTAAGCTTGCAATTCAACAATAACCTAATGGTGTTTTACTAAGGTGTTGTGAAGTTTTGTGACACATTTCCTCACTTTTCTAAGACCCTTTCAACTTAATTCACCTAAACAACACCCTCTTACATATTTCTAACCCTTGTGACAAAGTGTTGTAAAGTGTTGTAATGTATTTTCACACCTGTCTAGGATTAAAATCCCTATTTAACCCTTTTCTTATGCTAATTTATCCCCTTAATGTAATTTTATTCTTGACTTAAGTGTGTTTCAGGAGGAAAACCTGATAAAATTTATTAAACATTATTTAATTCTTGGCCACCACTTGAAATTTCCCAAGTGGACTAGGTCACCATCTTGGGCAACCTAGTCCCTTTTAGCATAAATTTCAAAATTAAAACAAAAATAATGGGAATCTTGCCTCCTAAACCCTAGTGTTGGCCTATCATGTTGCATTTCAAGAAAATAAGGGTTTTACATGTACAAATAGGGGTTTTCACCTTCATTTTGACCTATCCAAGCTCATTTTTACATCTCTTCACAAGCACTCTTGCACTCAAAACTTCCAAAGAAAGCAATCAAGCACAAGGGTTTCACAAGAAACCTCCATTGGAGCTACTCTTGCATGTTGCAAACCAACAACAACAAAGGTTTGGTAAGTGCTTCCATTAAGTTCATCATTCAATCTTACTCTCCTTTGATTTAT
Organism: Sequoiadendron giganteum; assembly: GCA_007115665.2. Lineage (NCBI taxonomy): Eukaryota > Viridiplantae > Streptophyta > Pinopsida > Cupressales > Cupressaceae > Sequoiadendron > Sequoiadendron giganteum. The sequence goes on along the minus strand of CM021100.1, from coordinate 240,453,100 downwards.
TTCTCATTTGGGTTTGAGTTACCATCAAAGGGGTTTGACTTAGACAAACCCCTATTTTCTAACCCCAATATTCTCTTGGTCTTTACATGTGTTTTCAGGTTTGTATGCAGATTTTTTGAAGTACAAAGTGTTGGAGAAAGTACAAACATTCCATCCAAATCACATCAAGGCATCAAACCCTAGGAGAAGAAAGAAGACAAGTTTCAGGTCACTTTTAGGAGTTTCAAACATGGATTGCTATAGAGAAAGAAAGTACCAACTGGGACCCACAGAATCAATCCCTAAATCCTTGAAAAGTATCAAGAGGAGTAGGTCATCCCTATTGGTGACCTTGTCCATGTGTTAAGCCTGAAAAATGGTTCTTGCATTTTTGGGTACCCTTTTTCCCCAAAACCTTGTCTGGTATAATTTCTCGACAGGGGGACTAGGTCGTCCAACTTGGCATAAGTTTCCTTCCACTAATTTTAGGCAATTTCTAGAATATTTTGGGGGCTCTCATCTACAACATTCCATTTCCTAGTGCACAAGCTCTCAACCTTCCAGTTTCCTTTTTGTTTGCATACATTTAGGACATTTTAGGTTAGCTTGCATTATTTGACTTTGTTTACATTTCATACATAAGATTAGTATCATTTTACTTTTATTTTCTAGCCACACATTACACACACATATCACAACCTTCATCAATTAGCCTTTCCTTTGAATGCAACTTCCAAAAATCCCATAACCACCAAGAGGTAAGAGTGTCATTCCCACACACCAAGTGCTCCTAGGGTGAAAAAACCTAAGGGCCTAGTAAAGGGAATCCTCTTGCCCTAGGTCCAGTGTTACATTTTTGGTGGTTCACCCTTCAAGTACCTAAAAATCCTCTTCATATTTGTCACATGAGATTCTTTAGGATCAGCTTGAAATCTTGCAACAATGCATACAACATTCATGATAGCAGGTCTAGTTTGAGTAAAATACAGCAATCCACCAATCATAGATCTGTATCTAGTTTGATTTTTCTTAGGAGAATCATCATTTTGAGTCAACTTACATCTGGTCACCATAGGTATACCAACTGGCTTTGAATCTTCCATACCAAACTTATTTAGCAGTTCTTTCACATACTTGAACTAAGATATAAAAATCCCTTTATCTAGCTGAGTAATTTGAAATCCCAAAAAGAATTTCATTTCTCCAATCATAAACATCTCAAACTCACTCTACATCTCATCAGCAAACTTTATGCACAAGCTATCATCTCCTCCAAAAATGATATCATCAAAAAATACTTCAACAATCAAATATTTATCATGATCAATCTTGAAATACAAATTACTATCAGCAATACCTTTGTTAAATTCAATCTTCAACAAATACTTGTCCAATCCGGCATACCATGCTCTTGGGGATTGCTTAAGTCCATACAATGCTTTCTTCAATCGGCAAACAATATCTCCTTGATCAGTCAATTGAAATTTATCAGGTTGCTTAATATACACTTCTTCATCCAGTTCACCATTTAGAAATGTTAACTTGACATCCATCCGATAAATCTTGAAGTTTTTGTAAGCAGCATAGGCAAGAAATAGTCCCACAACTTCAATCCTAGCAAGAGGAGAAAAATTTTCTTCAAAGTCAATTCCTTCCATATGAGAAAATCCTTTACACACCAGTCTTACTTTGTTTCTAACAACTTCACCTTGCTCATTTAGTTTATTTCGAAAGACCCATTTAGTTCCAATTACATTTTTTTCCTTACGTCTAGGAACAATAGTCCATGTTTCATTCTTCTCAAAAAAAATTCACTCTTCTTTCATTTCTTCCATCCAATGTTCATCTTTGCATGCTTCACTTACACTATTAGGCTCAGTCTTCGAAATCAAACAGTACTCTTTTGCAATTCTTCTCCTAGTTTGAACACCTTTTTTCTTATCACCTATAATCTGATATTCTAAATGATTTAGTCTTACATACCTTGGAGTCTTAGGCTCTTGTGATCTTTCTTTTTCTCTTTCACTAGTTTCTTCCTCTTGATTTTCCTGATTCACCGGATTGATTTGAACTTTCTTTCCTTTATCTAAACTATCATTTTGATCGTTTGAATCATATCCACAGGCTCTGGATGGTCTAAATGTGTCTTCATCAACCTTTAAACTAGCACTTTTAATTAATTTCCTCAATCTCTTATTGTAGCATCAATAGGATTTACTTTTAGTAGAATAACCAAGAAATATTCCTTCATCAATTCTAGCACCAAACTTTCCTATATCTTCATCTCTTTTGATATAGCATTTGCTTCCAAAGATTTTAAAGTATCTAACAATAGGATTATGACCAAACCATAGCTCATAAGGAGTCTTACCAATATCACCTTTCACATATACCTAGTTGAGAGTGTAAATGGTAGTACTCACAGCTTCTCTCCAGTAGATATTAGGAACATTTCCTTCCAGCATCATATTCCTAGCAGCTTCTTGATTTTTTTGTTCTTCCTTTCCAAAATTCCATTTTGTTGAGGGGTCATTGGGGTAGGTAATTGTCTCTTTATCCCATGCTCTTCAAAGAAAGAATTAAACTCATCAGAAGTGAATTCACCACCTCTATCCAATCTCATAAATTTAATCTTCAAACCTGTCTCAGTCTCAACCATAGCCTTGAAAATATTGAATTACTCTAGAGCTTCATATTTTTCCCTTAAGAAAGTGACCCACATCAATCTAGAATAATTATCAATAAGTAACATGAAATACATGTCACCTTGTAAACTTCGGATTCTAGAAGGACCACACAAGTCAGTATGTACAATTTCCAACACTTCATTTGAACAATATTGTTTGCTTCTAAATGAGACTCTAGTTTTCTTCCATAACTGGCATTCCTTGCATATAGTATTAGTAGGTTTTATCAAGTTAGGAAGATCTGTCACTACCTGGGTAGAACTTATCTTGATAATATTATCAAAGTTTACATGACACAATCTTCTATGCCACAACCATCTTTCATCAACTTGAGCAATCAGACAACTTTTACCAGCAATACTTAGGTGAAAGATATTACCTTTTGTTTTTGTACCGAATGCAATCACATTTCCAAAACTCCCCAATATTTTTTCACTTTCCATCCTTGAATTGAATATTATATCCCTTGTCAACCATCTATCCAACACTTAAAATATTATCCTTCAAACCTTCCACATATGAAAAATTATTAGTATTATGCTTACCATCAAAATAAATAGATCCTCTGCCATGAATTACACCATCTTTGTCATCACCAAATCTTACAACACCACCATCATACTTCTCCAAACTCACAAATTTACTTTTATAACTTGTCATGTGATGAGAGAATCCATTGTCGATCACCCATTCATCTTTTTCTTCAACTCAGGTAGCTAGAGCTTTCTCCACATTCATGCAACTAGTAGATTCAGTAGGTATAGGATTTCTTTCCTTGATAGAAATAAATACAAACTCATCCTCACTTACATTTCCTTTATCAGATTCATCATCTATCACACCTTCATTAGCAGAAAAATAACACTTTCTCTTAAATCTAGGCTTGTTAGATCTTAGCTTAAGAATTCTTTCAAGACACCTTGAGGAAAAATGACCTATCTTATTGCAAGAAAAACATTTAAGAGGAAATTTCCCTTTATACTTACCTTCTCATTTGGCTACTCTCTTGACAAGAAGTGCTTCAAGCTCATCTAGCTTTCTCTCTTCTTCTTCAATCTCTCTCATTTCCTGCTCATATTTGGACATTTTTTTAGAAGAACTTTCTCCTGGATCATATCTCTTCTTGTCTTTCTTGGATATAGTAGCTTTGAATGCAGATTTTGTCTTAGGAAGAGATTCACCAGATTCACTTAACTCAAAAGTAGAAAGCTTATCAATCAACATATATCTAGTTACATTTATCACAATTCGAATTTCCTTAATAGCAATAGCTTTGTGTTTGTATGCAACAAGTAGGGATCTGAGCACTTTAGCAACAATCTTTGATTCTTCCAATGTTCCACCAACACATATGATACTACACACAAGTTCATTCACTCTCTACATAAAAGAAGTAATGTTCTCATCTTCACCCATTCTCAATGTTTCATATTTCCCTTTCATGCTTTGCAACTTAGCAATCATCGCATGAGTATCACCTTCAATCAAGGTTTCCAACTTTTTCCAGATCTCATAAGCAGTCTTCAGCTCCATTACATTTGTCATTTCAGAATTAGTCAGAGCACTCAACAATGCTTCCTTAGCCCTGATATTGTACTCAACTTCCTCAATCTCTCCTGTAGTAGAAGGACCATTCTGAGGGATGATATATCTATTCTTTGTAATTGTCCAGTAGGATTCACCAATGCATCTCAGATGACACTCCATTTGAGTCTTCCATAGAGAATAAATTGTTCCATCAAATCTTGGACTATCCTTCTTATATGTCATCATCCCATATCACCTCAAGCGATCAATTTTATCCAAGGGAACTTTATATGATACCAATTGTTGGAAACACAAGGGTAGACAACTAAGAGGGGGGTTGAATCAGTTGTCCCAAAAATTATACTTATTAAACTAATTCTCAGATCTGATAATTAAACATGAAATAAAAAACCATCACCACATCAGAAACACACATAACACCAAGATTTTTACGTGGAAACCTTGTTAGGGGAAAAACCATGATGGACGTTAATCCACAAGTTTATACTCTGTTAAAAGTATAGAAAATAAGGAATGCACATACATTCAGGAACACTACCTAGAGCTCATTGCTCAAATACAAAAATGCTTACTACCCAAAGGAAGACACAATTTCTTACATTCACATTCAGATTACATCCATCTAAGAGATATTGAACTGAGAAAATAGCATATGCTAATGCCTGATTATAGTTTCGATTAAGCACATGAAAACTCTTTCTTCTGCTCACTCTTCTTTACACTTTACTTTTTCCTTCGAAAGATCTAAACACTTGCATATCTCGCTTCTTGCATGTCTCAAATGATATAAACAATCAGTCATATATATTTGTATCTAGGGATAACATCAACTACATGTCAGCCCAAGAAAATATAAAATAAGTACAAATTACTAGCCCAGATTAATAAACAATTATCAGTGTGAATCAAATAGCATCGGCCAAAACATAGTAGGGACCCAAAAAAACATGTCTCGAACATGAAACACCTTAAAAAAATTTCCTCGAAGATCCACAGCATGCTACAATCACCCTGTCGGTTGTGAACATGAACTCACAATATAAAATCACCAATCACGAGCACAAAAATCGATGCGAACCAAAAACATAGATAAATCATGATCTAGAAACATCCATAAGCATCATGAAACACCACAGAGGCATTTACAACAACTCAGATTACCAGAATCACATCATCTTCTTTCAAGAACACCAACTAAAGCAATAGAACAACTGTCAGAACACAAATACTCATAACTTGATCAAATCTTCATGTGAACTTCTGAAACTTTTGGTAGATAAACTAGATATACTTGATAACAAACCCTGTAATCCATAAATTCTCACCATCAATATACTGAACTATCCAACATACTAAACTTCACTCCAACACCAACAATCTTCAACTCACCACTAACAACCTACAACTTATGACAACCATGTATCAGCAATACCCAACATGTTTGAGTGAACCCTATTAAATGATGGGACCCACTTTTTTTGCATTTTTTATGACAAAGACAATAGAAAATTGAATACAAGAGGGGGTTCGCTCAAACTTGGGTTCATTCGAACCCCCCTTTTTCCCCTTCTCCCCCTCTTGTACCAAATTTCTCCAAAAAATTTCCCTTCAAAGCTCGAGTTGAGGATGAAAATGGAAGAGACTTCAAAGACCCATTTGGATGATGGTATTCCTCATAATGAGCTATCCATTGAATATAATTTTAATATGTTTTGGTTTTATTATGTATTTGTTTTTTTAGTTTGATTAAACATACGTTTTTCACCAAAAATCAAGTTCTCAGTTCTGCACATGTAGAAATAGTAGATTACCAAAAATAAATTTTGAAAAATATGTTTAGGGTACATATTTATGTCCTTGATCTAGTTTAAAAAAATGAATTTTGATACATACAAAAAAAATTATGTTGTATACGGTCCGCCTATGTCTGAATTGTAATTAGTTTGACTTCAAAACTTGATTAAGGAAAAAATATTCAATAAAATACTATGAAATAAAATGCACTTGTTAGATATCGTAGTTACAAATCTAAATTTTAAAAAATAAATTTTAATCCTTCATAGAAAAAAATTTATGTTGTATACAGTGAGCATCACTCCTTAAAAATGGTGTTTACTGATAAAAACTAGTTTTCGAAGGAGATGGAAAAAGAAATGCAATCTAATTCCAAAAAAATTGAAAAAAATATATTTAGAATCTACAAAAAAATGCCACAAATAACTAGTTTGCATCATCTACAAATTCCTCATGGTTTAGCTGCTATAGGTGCCTAAAAGTGAAGATTTAGTTAGAAAAAATCAGTTCAGTGTCCAATTTGGCCAAATATTATAAACCAGTATTGTGGGATCACTCCACCATCTATCTTTGCTATCATTTTTTGTTTAAGTTATTGGGTTGCAATGTGGCCAATATTGAAACATATTTGGCATCAAAAGAGGATGACCTTATAATAATTTAATTCCAACATCCATTTGTAGTGTTGAGGGAGATATCAGTTGGAAGATCTTTAGTGAGATCAATCTCCACCAGAATGTATGCATATATGATCTGTAAATAATATTTATATCCCTCATCAAACCCCATAAATTCACCCAATGAGTTCCTAATAGCTTCAAAACAAGAATCAAACAAAAAATACAATGGAAGATTTAGGAGTCTTACCCAAATTGGAATAGCTGAGAAAGATTCACAAGTTGGGTTGAATGAATAGTGTCGAGGTTTTTGCATAAGAAAATTTATGTTTGCAATTCCATTGATAATCATAAAGAATTATGTTACAATGTTGAATATTGTCAAAGACCACCATGAAAAACCATTGTGCATAAGTATATATTTGAATATCATCAAACAAAACAGGTTTCCAAGTCCCTGATATCCATTGGTGCAACTTGGAAAGTGATGAGATGCTACTCCACTCAACACCCACATAGAACACAACAATAGATATCAACATAAAAAATCTAGGATAAAAAATAACCCACTTTCAATTACTTTTAAAAAATTAAATTGCAATGCTACAACCACATGGACTTGATTCACTACAAGTAAAATCAACTTTTTAAGAAAAATATATTATTTGGAGCCACAATCCATGACACTAATGGAGATGCCTCTTATAACCTCCAATAAACCCTTTATTTGACACTAATAAAAAGCTTAGAATGTTTTATAAAGTGTAACTCCTCTTTTTTTTAGTCCAATCGTTCAATTTCTCACCCAAAAAGATATTTTATTGAGAATCACTTTTTGGTGGAACAACTTCTCGGAGACATAACTTTTGACTCGGTGTCTGATTTTCTATTATAACACATTATTAGATGATTGGAAATATACAATGCCAAATAATCTAAAGATCATTTTGTCCATTTTTTGAGCTTTCTAAGGCTTCTAAGGGTTTAAAAATTGAGTTTAAACTTGTATTGGAGAAATTTCACAAGACAAAAACTTTAATATCTCGCAAATGGTACAGGATATTGAGACGATTCTTCTACCATCAAACAGATTTTTCAATTATGTTTCTTAAGGTAAATTTTTAGGTTAATACATGGTTGTTTAGGTTGAGTTACTAAAACTAGTAAGTGACCATTTTTTACCTTTTTGGACTTCTAACAGCCTTACACCCCTTAAATTCCATCATGGGACTTGAAATAATAAAATAAAATAAGGAAAAATATATTTTCGGGTGATGTAAGATTACCCTTACACCATTGGATGCTCCTGCATTAGAGAGGCTCGTCCAACACCATCTTATTACCAATCATACCCTACTTGGAGAAAAAATATTCATTTTTATCCACTTCTTGCAATATTTCCTCTTCAAAAACTACTATCGAAGAAGTCTTGGTAGATTGGCATGATCGATTCACTTGAAGGATCTTGAAATCCTTTACAACGATGTTGATTTTATTCACTAGATTCACCATTATTGTCCTCCCATCTGACTCAGAGAATGGTTGCCCATATTTCATGTTGTCCTTTGCTCAATATTGAATTCATCGCTCATCGAAATTCCCACCAAAAGCTCGCACCCATGATCAACATTGGAAACCTTAGCCATGAGTGTAGGGGTAGTTCAAGAGGGAAACATCACAGGGGTTATTTCACAAATAATTATAATCTATTCACATTTTCAATATGAACCATTATTTTTATCTATATTAAAGTGGAAAAAATGAGAATAAAATGCATTGGATTAAGGAATATCGGAAGGAGTAATGGATTAAGTGTCCAAATGTGAAGGATAAAAGTGTCACCTTCACATTTTAAGACATGGAGTTCGGGATCTCAAACTTCTAGGTTTTCTTTTTAATGAGAAGGAGAATCGATTTGGAAAGTGGAATTTTTTTTTTTGGAGAGATGGGCTGGGGAGATGGTTTGTGAGTTGGAGAGAATAAGTATTCAATGAGAAGATTAAGTTGTAATTAAAAAAAATTGTGTAGCTAGACATAATCTTTGCAAGTGTAGATAATTTTTCAAGGTAGGAAACATGTCCTTACCTAGTTTCTATGAAAGAAAACAATCATAAATTTTTCTTTAGGTTGAGATTTTTTGTTAAAATCCTCTTGTGGTGTATTAATTTTAGAAATGTAATTTTTATGATGCTTCATGTGTTACACCTGGTTTCATCATTACTAATTTACTTTACGTTCATGAGTGAAAGTGTTGATAAATGCTAAATGTGGCTTTGATATGTTTATTAGATGAATGAAATATTGAAATATGCAATTAGATGTTATTGATTTTAAAAGAATGAATATGTTTTGAATTAGTGGAATGTTATGTAATGCAATATAACATTCTAATGCTTTGTTGATACAAATGTGTTATGATGCAAATGGATTTACTATGAATGTCTAATTACCTTGGTGTTGTACGAAGCTAGTTGTAGAGACAGATTCAATCCTCTGGAAGGGAGGGGAAGTATCACTCAAGAGAAGTGATTGGTTGGGTAACCCTTACTAAAACCTAACCGAGATTTCACATACACTCATTTCTAAGTATAGTTAAGTCAAGTCATAATCATCGGATATTGGTAATTCATCCTTTAGATATGTGTTTGTGTTAGACTGGATCATTATTTCTATTAGGAGCATTCATGGGTTGTGATAAATTCTTGAGAAAATTTCTTTGATTTCTTTGACTGTTTGATCAAGTTATCATGATTGAATCTTTGAGTCTTTGGGATTTGTGAATAGTTATCTTTACGTCAGTTCGTATGTACGTTAGTTGTAAACATGTCTATGGGTGTGTGTATGTGTGTGTATATATATATAGATTTGTGTATGAGAGCATAATCATGTGCATATGTATGTAAGTAGAAATACTTACGAGTATACATACACAGGGAATCAATTGTATATATGTGTATATATATACACTTAATGTATATGCCCATCAACAAGGCTATGTATGATCTCACTTAGGAGTCAATGGATTGAGCTCATTTGAAATGTGTGAGTTCATCTTTATGAGTTTATACTCAATCATTGAGTATGTGACTATGTGTGATTTAATATATTTATATGTATATGATTATTTCAATAAATATATATATACATTCGAAGAGTTTTATATATATAATACAATTATATCATGATATAGATATAGGTTGATTCATATGGTGAATTGATTATTATTATGAGAATCAATTGATAGAAATCAATCAATATGAATTGATGGAGTATATCGATTACTATTTAATATTGCAAAGGCCATTATGGACCAATTTGGATAAGCCACGTGGTGGAAATGAACTCAACATAAAATACATTGAAAGCCATTGTTTACATTTGGCATAGCATTTATGAGATGGAAAACACATTAAAGGGAGAATTTTAAGCAGCATGTAAGCTTGTTCAATAAATAAAAAGTGAGTAAAATCTGGTGAGCATGAGGAAGAGGTTGAACTCAATACATGAAGTGTCTAACATGTTGTATAATGCATAGTGAATGTAACTTAATACATAAAGCTACATATATTATCTTGAATATAATGTGTTATAGTGTTAATGTGCGCATAGCATATGATAGGTGATCAAAGTGTAATGCTAAGTATTAAACCACATATATCATCATTGATAAAAGCAATGGAAATACATAAGTCTAATGTGCACAACTCATACTTAATGAGTAATGCATAATGTAAACGTTGCACACTATATAATGTAATGTGTTGATTCAAAGATAAAGTAGCACTATAATAAAGGAAGCTGACTCATTAATTATGTGTTGATTGCTTTGGCATAGACCAAGTCAGCTCTCTAAAAATGCAGCCAAGTGACTTTAGACTTATTCTTCTATTTAAACAAAAATCTTGTGAATAGGAAACATGATGAATAGTTGGCACCATATTATGTATTCTATGTTTCTTTTAGAATTATTTTGAGCTTGAAAGTCAATTTCTAGAATGAAACATGTGCTTTATGAACTAGTCAAACTATTGTTGGCAAGCATTGAGTCGATCTATTGTCCTCTTTGGGTGAGTATTGAGATAGATATTCACCACCTTTTTATTATCAAGTTGAGTCAATGGATTTATTGATGTAGGGGCATCGACCCTATATGGGTTTAAATTTGAAGTTTGTATTGATTTTGGTTTTCCTTGGTAGTTCCTGTCATTATCTGGATAGGAAGATCAAAAGTTAAGAGCATGTGGGCAGACTTTGCTTATTGTTGCTACATGGGTAGGATGTAGGAAATCGATATAAGTTGCCTTTGGCATAGAAGAATGAGCAGTTATGGATAGTTGGGAGTCAATTAGTCATGGATATTTTGCTTTGACAATTATAGTGTGAAGGATCGAGTAGTTTGAGAACAAATAATGTGGAGATGAATAGTTTACAGGCAGCTGGAAATGAAAATTATGGCACACGTAATCAAGCAGTTCAAGGATGGTTTGAATTATATTATGGTATGAACCAAGAAGAGTGCATAAAATAAGATTCAGATGTAAGATGGAGAGGTTGGTTGTAGAGGACAAAAGAATTTCAAACAAGCAAGGTCAACGAAGTGGTTGCATAATGGAGGAGTAATCGACATAGTGAAGGGTCGAACCGAAGGTTGGTCGAATATATTAGAGAAAGACCAGGTCAAAAAAGACCAAATAATGAGAAGGGGGCAATTAGAGAAGACCAAATATCGAGATAATAAGATTGCATGGGAAGTTTATAATGATTTGGGTGATGGTGGTAAAGTAATGGATGAGGCTAGTGTAAGTTTAAGGAGTGATAGTATTGAACACTCAAAGCAATGAGTAGGTGGAGAGAAAGGTTGATAGGGGGAAGCAGATATAACAGAAGTAAAGGTGTGGATAGAACAGGTTGGGCTTTTGGAAAAAGGTCTCATGGTGAATAGAAATCCAAGGAATGGAATGGTCAAAGAATATAGCAAAGAGAGAGTTTGAGGATCGACAAGGAGTGCCAGTCATTTTGACAGATTAGGGATAAATACCATTGAAGGTCTTTGAATTGTGAATGATTTTTATGCCTAGAAAACCGATTCCTTTGGTGGTCAAGCATATTGTAATAAGTTATTTAATCCTTGAATAGGTATTGTGTTTTTTCTATTCTTTTCATTGTTTGAGACTATTATTATCCATGTGTAATGATTGAGCGAGTTGGTGATGTTATTATGTTCTTTTGTATTATGGTAGTTCCTATAATCTGGTTAAGAAGGACTAGTATTTTGAAGGGATATCGATCATATATGGATTAATAAATTTTAAATCTTGAACTTCCCATTATTACAGTTGGAAATGACAATTCTTGTCACTATTTTGATAGTAAATCTAAAAGTATGTATGTTGCAAAGCTTGAGTTGGGCTATGGGTCCTTAAACTAATTAGGATATATGGAGAAATATTTGTGAATGGTAACACCCACTTCCATCAGATTGGTATTAGGGCATAGATGGTGAGAGGTTGTCTCTATCAATTGGTATAAGAGCCCAAAAGATCTAGGCTATAAATGGTTGTTTATTATTTTGGTAGATTGATTGAAGCATAAATTATTGGAAAGTTTTATGTTGCAGATTGACAAAGAAAGAGAGAACTTGGATTCAAAAGACTAGATAGAGGAAAGGGAAGAGTAGACTAAGGTGGGTATCATAAAATATAAAAGTACAAAAAAATTGTATAAGTAGGGCGTTGAAGGAGAGGCAGCTCATGCTAGAATTTGCAAGTGACATGTGTTGTTGTGTGAACCAATCGTCGAAGGAGAGGTAGTTTGCACTTGAAATTTGAGAAGAGATTGTGGATTACATTAGTAAGAAGGATGAGTATTAGTGTAAGAATACCTGTCATAAACCCATCTTGGGATAGATATTGGGATGGAGTGGAAAGTAGAAAACTCTCAGAGGAATTGGAGAAGATTACAAGTAGAATGGATATGTTGGAAAAGAGTTATTTTCCTGATAATGTTGTGATTGCAGGAAGTGGACAAGAAGAGAAGAGGAAAGTTCTTATTGTAGAGGACTTGAATAAAGATAGTAAGGAAAGGAGAAAAGAGAAAGTGTAGCAAGGAGCACTTGAAGAAGAAGAGAAGATAGTGTCCATGAAAGAGGCACTTGAAGAGACATATTGGTCTCTTGATTTATTTGCTACTGATTTGTTTGAAAGCATGAATGAAGGTATGAAGAAGGTTGAGAAAAAACCTTTGGAGGAAAAAGGAGAAAGGGAAATAAGAGATCCTGTAGACAAAGATGAAGTTAAGAATGAAAGAATACAAGTTGCAGCAATAGACAAAAGAAGATAGTTTGTATCAGCAATGTATTACCAAGTACCTAAAGATGAAGAGTGGGCTAATGAAGAAAAGAAGAAATCCTATAAAGAGAAAGAGGGGGAAAGACATGAAGCCAAGAATGTAAGAAAATTGGGACAACATACCAATGAAGAGGTAAAAGTGAGTTTTGGTAGTGATTTTGATTATGGGTATGTAGTAGGAGCATCAGGTAGAAGGAAAGGAAGGAGTGGTTTGTAGTAAAATTTATGATAGTAAAATAATATCAAAGATGGAAGGTATGAAAAAGAATCATAGAAGATGAGAAGATAGGTCGAGTGCAAAGGCAACAAGTCATCAATTCAAGAAGATGAAGAGCCTAGTGTGGGTATGAAGTGTGGAACAATAGTAGAATAAGTTGATAATGAGAAGAAGAAAATACAAGAGAAGAGGAAAGGCATGGATGTGGACAAATCCAATGAACCAGAGAACATAATAGAGCCCATGGAGGATGAAAAGGAGGATAATTCCCTAGAGCATGCAATAGAGTTAGAGGAGAAGCAACATGATAAGTGCAAGGTACAAGGTAGACAATATGATTTGTATGATGATGATGTTGATGATTTGAATGAAATTTATGAATATGAGGAAAATTTGTGGCTGATTGTGGATGAAAATAAAATGAGCAAAGGAAGATACAAAGAGAAGGAAAGAAAAAGAAGGCGGAGTGGAATTTATAGTAATGAGTACAAGAAAGATATGAAGAATGAGTTGGACAAGAGGAATGGATGTTGAAGTTGTAAAATCCAACCTCACATAACCTAGTGATCACCTGCAAGAAAAATAACCTATCATGTAGAAGAGATTTGAACAACACAAAGATATTTCTTTGCAAACCAAGAGAGTAAAATTTCATAAACAATAGTTAATAATTACAAAGAGATAAATCCATAAGAAAGGAGATCAAAACCCTAAAGTGAACCCTAGGATTTAATAAAGTAATTATTAAAGTTCCTAAGTTTAGCTTAAGTGAAAATAAAGTAAAAGGTGACTTAATTAAGTAATCGATATGATTGAATTAATTAATTAATTAACCTTAGTACTCTAACACCCCCTTAAGATGAACTTAGGAGAAGCTAAAAACTAAGGACAAAATGCATGAAGCAAAGATGGGTCCTGATAAACAAGGCCTAATGACATACCCATGTACAAATGTAAAATATCTCTTGCAGCAAGATAAAAGGATAAAATCTCATGGGAAAAACTCCTCTCCAAAAGAGAAAAATACATGTGAAGGACTAAGAAGCCTCCAAAAAGAATGTCCCAAAAATAATAGGAACAAGTGAAGGACTAAAGAATCCTCCAAACAAGAGTGAAGGACTAAAGAAGCCTCCAATAAGAGTGAAGGACGAAGAAGCCTCCAATCAAGAAGAAATTATCCCAAAAGGTAGGAATAGAGGATGAACATAAAAAAACACCACCAAAGCATGAAGAAGTTGCAAACCCTATCGTAGAATGACTGTTGAAATTCTAAAAGAAGAACCTCCGCTAAAGCATATGATGATCAGGATAAAAAAGAGAAGAATTTGTATGAGCGCCCCCAATGACACTACTTGAATCTGATGAAAAACATCAAAAACTCAAAGATACAGATGGCACAAGTACCAATAATCTAAAGAACTGATCAAGTGAAAATGGAATCCGCCTCCTGAATGCAAGAGTGTCCATATGGTAAGTGATCTATCTCAACAAAATACAAGTAACCAACCACTGATGTATGTTGTATCTGAAAGTACATAGGAATAAATACTGAATACAAAGCTCACTCCAACAAAACCAAGGAAGCAATATCACCAACAGTAGAAACCCCCCACTATGTTAACAAGGGAGAGTCATGATAGGTACACTGAAACTGAATTCCAAAAAGAAGTGCATGAAGAAGAACCAAGAACATCTAAATGTGAAAACATGAAATTACTAGCAAAATATAAAGGGTGTGCAAACAAAGACACACATGCATGAGGCAAGAATCAACGTGATTCACTATTGTCATGGAAGGAACACTCACTAGACAAAGGTATGATGGAAAATAAAGGCAAACATCATCCCCCATGAAGCTTTATAGAATAGTGCGAGTACAATAATGGAAAAATATGATGTGCAAGATCTCATAATACGATGCAATATAGAGATCCTTTATCTCAATGTGTTTACAAAATCATAAAAGCTTACAATGGGAGATCATAATGCCAAAAAAAGACACAAGACTAGAAATACATGTAGAATAGCCAAAAAATCCATCACACGCAAACGAGAAGTTTCCAGGAGCTAAGATGTCCAAGCAATTCACCAAAATGTGAAAACACAAAAAACTGAATAAAATGTACTTGGTAAAAAAATTGATGAAAAAATCTATAGATCTAGAAAGAGCACTAGAAGAAATTTCCAACACATTCATTTTTGAAAAATGGAGTGTATGCAAAAGATATGCCCTCGAAAGTGCAAAAACGATGATCTAACTTTGACTAGAAAAAATGCAGAAAAAAAGAAAAAATAGAAAAAAAAACCTACACCACTAGATCAGGCTCAAAACTAGCTTTACAGTGATATTTTATTTTCAAAAATCTGAGTTCAGATTCAAAAGTTATGGCCAAAATACCAAAACTGCTCCAAAAGGGTTTTGGTGGTTAAGCCTGGTGGTTAAGCTAGCATTAACCACTAGTGATTAACTGATGGCAGCGCCCATTAACATTGTGTTTTTTTTTCTTTAAATCAGATTGTGTGTTGTACCAAGCTATATGGCCCAGAAATGAAAAAAAATTGCCTCCCAGAGTCACTATGTCCAATTTCGAAGTTTTGACATTCAATTTTGGGGTTTTTGGGTACTTTGAATGTGATGGTGAGGCATGTTTGGGCTCAAAATGCTCCAAAATTTTAGGTACCCTTTGGATCTGGAAGAAAAGCCCTTTCTTCAAACCCTCACAAATCTAACAAATGGAAGCCAATTTTGAAAAAACAAAGGTCAATCTTGACTATTTCGGCAGCTTTGGATTCAATGGAGATGTATGATTTTACCTTGGATGCACTAAAATACTCTTTCAAGGCTTGAATCCCTCAAAAGATGAATAGGAAGCTACAGATTTGAAGCTTTGATACCATGTTGAAGTTGTAAAAGCCAACCTCACATAACCCAGTGATCATCTACAAGCAAAATAACCTATCACGTAGAAGAGATTCGAACAACACAAAGATATTGCTCTGAAAACCAAATGAGTAAAATTACATAAACAAGAGTTAATTATTATAAAGATATCAATTCTTAAAAAAGGAGATCAAAACACTAAAGTGAACCCTAGGATTTAATAAAGTAATTATTAAAGTGCCTAAGTTTAGCTTAAGTGAAAATAAAGTAAAAGGTGACTTAATTAATTAATCAATATGATTGAATTAATTAAATAATTAACCTTATTACTCCAACAATGGAAACGAAAGGGGAAAAGTAGAGAGAGACATGGAGAATGAAGGAGGAGCAGCAGAAAATACAGACGAGGAAGTTGAAGCAATAGAGAATAAAGTAGGTGAAGATAAATACAATCATGAGGGAAACATGGAAATGACAAAATTTGAAGAAGGGATAGCAAACAAGAATGGAGAAGATGATTTTTGGGCTCAATCCTCTGAGATCGAACAAGAATTGCCAGAGGATATTGTTAGTGAAGGAATAAATACAAGTGCAACAGTGAAGAAGGATGAAGGAAGAAAGGTTGTAGATAGTAACAAAAGATTTGGTGCAGCAATGTGGACAGAGATAAACAAAAATGTCTTATCCAAGAATATGGATATGTATTTCTTTAGTGTGTTGATCAATGAAAGGGTTGAGCAAAAATCTAAAATAGAGAATGGTATTGTGGTATGTGATGTGAGAGAAGGTATTAAAAATGATTTGTGGTTTTTTAGTTGGGACATTGGGAAGGAATTATATGTAATGTTGGATGCAGATTGGTATAAGGTTGAGCATTCCCCTGGTATAATAGAGAACCCTATAGGTGAAGTGGAAATAATTAGGGACATATATGTAGAGTTCCTTAATCTTTGTATGTTTGGAAGGGCTAATTTGTGGGTGAATGTGACAGAAAGGATTTTTATTAGTGTTTAGTTGTATGATGAACAATGATGTTGGATGAATATGTTGAAGTTGCTAGAAAGACTGTGGAAGAAGTGGAAGAAGGGAATGCAAGTGACTTATTTTTGAGTAATGGCCCATGTACATGAGTACATGAATTCTTTGTCTCCTGGGGAGTATGATGTAGGGGCATCGACCCTATATGAGTTTAAATTTTGAGTTTATAGTGATTGTGGTTTTCCTTGGCAATTCCTATCAATATCTAGATAGGAATATCAAAAGTTAAGAGCGTGTGGGAAAACTTTGTTTACCATCACTACGTGGGCGAGATGTAGGTAATCGATATAATTTTCCTTCAGCATAAAAGAATATGTGGTTATGGATAGTTGGGAGTCAAGTAGTCATGGACATTTTGGTTTGACATTTATACTATGAAGGATCAAGTAGTTTGAGAAGGACAATGTGAAGATGAATAGTTTATGGGCAGCTAGAAATGGTAGTTATGGCACACATAATCAAGCAATTTGAGGATGGTTTGAATTCTATTTTGGTACAAACAAGGAAGAATTCATAAAACAATATTCGGATGTAAGATGGAGAGGTTGGTTAGGTTGGTTGTAGAAGACAGAAGAAGGTTGAACAAGCAAGGCCAACAAAGTGGTTGCATAATGGAGGAGTAATCGACATAGTGAAGGGTCGAACTGAAGGTCGGATATATCAGAGAAATATCGGGTCGAATGAAACCAAAGAATGAGAAGGGGCTAATTAGAGAAGATCAAATATCAAGATAATCAGACTCTATTGGAAGTTGATAATAATTTGGGTGATGGTGATAAAGCAATGGATGAGGCTGGTGTAAGTTTAAGGAGTGATAGTATTGAGTGCTCAGAGCAGTGAGTAGTTGGAGAGAAAGTTTGATAGGGGGAAGCAGATATAACAGAAGCGGAGGTATGGACAAAATGGGTTGGGTGTTGGGAAAAAGGTCTCATGGTGAATAGAAAGCCAATGAATGGAATGGTCAAAGACTACAGTAGAGAGAGTGTGAGGGTCGACAAGGAGTTCCAATAGTTTTGGCAGATCAGGGATAAAGACCATTGAAGTTCTCTAAATTGTGAATGAGTGTTATACCTGGTAGAATGATTCCTTTGGGGGTCGAGCATATTGTAATAAGTTGTTTAATCCTTGAATAAAGTGTTGTGTTGTTTTTGTTCTTGTCATTGTTTGAGACTATTATTATCCTTTTGTAATGATTGAGCGAGTTGGTGATGTTATTATGTTCTATTGTATTATGGTAGTTCCTATCATTTGGTTAAGAAGGACTAGTATTTTGAATGGCTATCAGTCATATATAGATGAATAAAGTTTAAATCCTGAACTTCCCATCATTATAGTTGGAAATGACAGTTATTGCCACTATTTTGACAGTAAATTTTAAATTATGTAAGTTGCAAAGCTTGAGTTGGGGTATGGGTCCATAGACTAATTAGGGTGTATGGAGAAATATTTACGAGTGGTAACCCCCACTTCCATCAGATTGGTATTAGGGAATAAATGGTGAGAGGTTGTCTCTACCATTTAGGCTGAGAAGTGTCATTTCATAAGCCTTGTTTAAAGCCTATAGATGTTGGTTTTTGGGTATAAATACAAGGAATTCTCACCTCATTTGAATACACTTTTTCTACACAATATTATGTTGCATTTTTATTGAGAGATTCTAATTTTGCTGAGAGATATTTGTGAGGAAACTTTAGTGAGAGGAATGGAGAGGGTTATGTTGCTAAGCTAATTTAAGAGGGGGCCAAGCTTGAATCCAATGGGTCAATTGGATTAATGTGATTAAAAAGCATGAGATTCTATTCTCTTTGTGTTTTATCTTTTATTAGAAAGATTGATTGACTTGGGTGATTTATTTGGAATTGCATTTGATTCCTTGAAAAAGAGTAATAGTCTATTTACTTATAGGAAAGGAAAAGTCTTATTAATATGATTTCCTTATGAGTTTTTTACATACTCCATAGTATGGATTGATTGTTTATCAATAGTATTATATACTAGATTTGATGAAAGCAAGAATAGCCGAAGGGAGTGATTTGATACTCTTATATATCTTATATGGGAATTCAAAAGATGATTTTTTCTATACATAGATAGTCTACACTACATGTATAATGTGAAAAGTATCAATGTTATGAAGTGACTTATAATACTAGGAAACCTTAGGAATGATAAAGTTTAGCAATACATCAATAGTGTTAATATGAAAGATATGATAAGATGAGACATCATATTGCTAATCTATACTTGAATGATCACTTTGATCATTACTTTACTATTGAATGAAACCCTAGGTTGAGATTAACCCATTTGGGTCAAGAATTATATTTGATTAATGATTGATACCCTAGGTTAATAATTACCTACTAGGTTGGAATATTTACTTGATTACCCATTGGAACCAATAGGTTGAGAATAACATACTTGGATGGGTTATTTAGTTGAGATTATTTTGAAGCTCATAGGTTGAGATTAACCTACACAATCAGACTGATTGTTGAATATATCCAAGATTAGGGTATACCAAGGTTGAGACTTGCCTATCAGATTATGTTGATCACTTGAGTTTATGAATTACTATTTAATCGAAGCCATAGGTGGGATTACCTATTGAGTTTGATTTGTTACTTGATTTGTTGCTTTATACTCTTTATGTGAAGTCATATTTTGACAAGATTCTACTCTTTTGAATAACCCTTTTTGCTAAGGAGATTACACTCAAATAGAATCATTTATTGATATGATTGCTCTTTGATTGAGGTCATTTACTAATGATATTATACTCTTGATGAGAATCACTTATTGTCGTGATATATTCTTGAATGGATTCAATTGTTTATGAGTATTTATTCTATGATAAGATGAAGCTTATGTAGCTATAATTTAGATTATAGGTTGTCCTTGGGATTAGATTATCCAGTGAAGGTAATAGCTTGTTAAGTTGTTTATGCAAAGTTAATCTGTAGACTAGAAAAGAATCATATGTTATAATTGAGATTAGAATATCCATTGAAGGGGTAACTTATGCTTATGGTTTATTGGTAGAGATACCATTGTGTTTTGGGAAAAGGGAATAGGTTATTTTTGAGGTTAATGATTACCTATGGAAGGAAATTACCTATGCATAGTATATGAATGGTCATAATCCAAACTGAGCTATGGTAGTGTATGTGAATAGGATGAATTTCACTTGAAGTACTGGGTGAGAATACTTTGGCCAAAGTGTAATTTACCACTGGTCACACTATCAATTCACTGTGTTCCTTTTATGCATGCTAGTTTAGGATTGTAGTGTTTATAAATTCAATCTATGTAGGACACAACACTAAGATCATATAGGCTATTGTTATGGGGTTTTCCCAACCAATCTCTTCATCAAAGGGTAGGGCCATGTTACCATATGTGGTAGATGTGTGCAGGACTGGATTTGATTATATGGTTGGCAGAAAAGTGCTTGAGTGATGCTTCTACTCATTAGTTGGTGGCCGCAATTTGCGGATGCTTATGCCAGTATTAGGGACTATTAGAGTGTATGCACCAAGGAATGGAGACATCTAGAATGTATGCACCAATGCGACAACATCATGACCAATTTGTATATCTATTTCCAAATGAAGCTCAGAAGAGCTATGTATGTACCTTGTACCCATTTATATGGAAGGATGTATTCTTGAACAATAAATTTGAGTTTATTCAATATGAAATATATGTTAAGAAAATATTTTTGAGATTACAATTAAATAAAATGGAAGTTTAGAATAGTGGTTATTTCAAATGTGTGTGTAATTTACATTATGGAAAATAAAAAAATTTATTGCTGTGTTGTTGCATCATGGATCATTCACTTGAGGTGAAAACTTTGAAATTTTACTGAGTAGAACACCAGATTTGTTACATCATGAGCATTATGAATGAGATGTATGTGTTTTTTCCTTTTCTATTGTTCTTTGGTTCATTTTTTGTTGATGATGTGGGTATGGGAATAATAGGGTTTTATCT
Source organism: Sequoiadendron giganteum (assembly GCA_007115665.2). Taxonomy (NCBI): domain Eukaryota; kingdom Viridiplantae; phylum Streptophyta; class Pinopsida; order Cupressales; family Cupressaceae; genus Sequoiadendron; species Sequoiadendron giganteum. Next base: position 240,431,996 of record CM021100.1, on the reverse strand, counting down.
CCCAATTTGATGAGATCACCCCTTGTATGGGGTTTGAGTAGGCTTTAGATCATTGGAGGGAAAAACAATTAATGGATAAGAGTACCCTTATATCATAATTTCAAATTGTTGTTTATTATGAGAAATGGGAAATTTAATCTATGTATATGTTTGAGAAAAAAATTGAAGGAGAGAATTGTAGAAGGGATGGATGTTGTAAATTAATGTTTCTTATTTTATTTTCCCTCAGGTTGATGTCCCTAATCCTTTTTCAATGGGGTTCTTTCCAAACCCCTTTTGTAGACCTCTATGGGGAAAAAATGTTGTGTTAAAAGAATGATTGTTGCTATGAATTTTTTGTAGTGTCTCTCCCTATGATATAAATGTATAGTATTATGGTGTAATATTACTTGGTCATTATGCATCTTAATCTAGGTTTGGAGTGGACATCCATTTTTTCTTAAGGTTGGAAGGTGAGCTTCCACTAGCTATAGAAAATAATTTTGTTGTTAATTGTGCATATCCTAGGGCTTAGAGGAGAAACTAAGTTGTGACTGGAAGTTAGAATCTAATACCCTTTGTAAAATTCTATAAAATGTATAACTATATGGTACAATCTTATGATGTAAATGTAATTTGTTGGATCATGTGAATCATGAAAATAATTGTATAAATATGATAACGGGAAGTCAAATTTTTTTAAGACATTTGTATCATAATAATATTGTTGAGAGAACATTATGATTAAAAATATATATTAGCATGTATTATGTTAAATATCTAATGTGATAGAAGCTAAATAAGTGTTGTTGTTTATAACATTGATGTTGAAAATGAACATGAATTCTAGTTGGGATATGTTTACATGTAATCTTCTATCCATTAATGATGAGAGAGAGATATAAGATGACTAAGGACTTTTTATGTAACTTTATATATTTGTTATAGAATCGTCAAAATTTGTTGCAAATGAAATGACTGTATATATTTTTCCCCATACATTTTATTTCAAAGTAAAGTAATAAATTTTGCATTGTTATTATATGAGAATAAACTAGAGGTAGTATTTCCTAGGAATATTATTTGTAGTGAAGATTAATAATTGATGATAACAATTGATAAGTATGGTAGTAGTAAATAAACTATGAAGTAAAAAGATTCATTAATTTTAAAAATATGGAAGAGGGGAAGAAAAAGAGTTCTGAAAAGTATTTAGAACAATGTGTTTGTATGGAAAGTTAACTGCTCTCAACTATTGTGTCACTGGATTAGATATTTTGAATAAAACCCTACTCTAATTTTAGCTTAAAAACATATAAATATCCATACAATTTTATGCTACAAAAATTACTTAATTTATTTTTTCTTAGAAAGTGAAAAAATAAAGAGGTAACTTAACACAATCATTAGAATGTAGCAAATAAACATAATATGACATAAATTTATTTAAATAAATTAAAATGGTTATATTTATCACTATTTTCATATAAGATTTGTACATTAGTACCATTTTCTCAAAAAACTATAAATCTAAGACAATTAGACATTAAAATATATATTAAATCATCATATTATATAAGTATATCACCTTTTCCTTGCTTAAAACTTGATGGATAATCTAACACCCATACCTTGGACTGTGTAGTGTCAAAAATTGTCACCCTTGACAATTTCACACTACCTTGACACCCTATTTTTCCACAGTGTCCATTTTTGAAAAATAAGATATCGTTGGAAAGATGGAGATGAGAAATTTCCATCCATGGAGATATTAAAAATAATTTCTACCATCTTATACTATATATTTTAGGTTGAAGTTGTTTGTTACTAATTTCTCTAATAGGTCATAACTTTCACCCCAGTGCTCTGATTTTTTAAAACAAATAGGCATTGGAAAGTGGTGAAGAGAAATACTTGTGTATAAGGATAAATTTTATAGGCTCCTTCTCAAATTCATTCTTTATTAGAATTTGTATTTTTTATCGTTTTGAGTCTATTGAGCATTATATCTTGGAAAAGGCTTTGTAAATGCGTTGAACTATAAATGTCAACCGTATGATATTTGGGGGGAGTAATTTTGTATACTAGTGAAAATGTTGGAGTGTATTGATGTTCTTATTTGGTGTCATTTGCACTCATTCTTGGTGGGATTAAACAAGTAATTTATAATCACGAACTGAAATAAAGTTCCATTTATGGGGGTTAATCATGTTTCTTAAACTTGATCCTTTTTTTGTCAAACTAACTTCAAAGAACTATTTGTAGATTAGAAATAAGGGATACAGAATAAATTCCTCGAGTGGGATCTGCTACCTTATCCCCCTTGGACTTCTTCTTGAGCCAAGTGTCATTAATCAGTTTAATGCATGGTTTAACAATAATGATATGGTCTATGGACTAATATGTCTTACTATTTATGAGGATACTCTATATCACATAGGGCACACTGAGTGCCCTTTCAGTGCTTGGCCCATCATCCAATAGTTGCATGGAGACATTGAATCTTCAACTGAAAGAGATGTCTCCTTGGAGAACCAGGCTATTATAAATGATATTGAGAATTATGTTGCCTCATCTAATGTGGAAACATCTTGTTTGGATGATCAGTTTATTGATACCCCATCAACATCACCTATTGTAGCTTCAAATTCTAGAGATGCTTCTTTGAGGGCCTCCAATAATGCATTGCAACATGATCATTTATGTCTTCTAGATTTAGTCCATTGGGACCAATTTCTTGTTATAATTGGCTATGTACAATGAGAGTCCCCTTGGTTATATAACCAAGGTGAGCTACAAGATGTAATAGGATTATGACAAGTGTCTTAATCGTATGACATGAGACAACTAATCACACTTACCTAGGTTCACATGTGTTACAAGTCAAAAGATAATGAAAACTAACACCTTCTAGAAATATTCCTTCCTATGACCTAAGTAAACTTAACATGTGTATATAAGTCCCCTAGTAATGAATTAACTGGGTATGTACAAGATTTTATTTACACCAGAAACCCCCTTAAGTGCAACTTAGTGAGTAGCAGATTATTATGCAAATGACACAAAGATGAAATAATGGTTCCCAACTACTAGGCTATGTTAGGTACCCTTGTACATATGCAAATGAAATGAAATCTCTCACAAATGGAGAAAAGGAGAAAACCCAGTGGGAAAAAACTCTTCCCCAAAAGAGAGATGAAATATAAAAAGGAATGCTCTCAATGATGAATGAGAAGGTAAAAACCCCATGTGAGGAAAAAGACCCCCCCATAAGAGAGAAATAGAAGAGAGATAAGGCATGGGCCCCTCAATGTTGATTATCTTGAAATGATGGTAGAAGCTCAACATTGAATGTTGAAGATGATCCAATGTCACCGAAAAATGTTCCTCCCCTTAGGAAGAAACAAAACAATGATAATATGCAGGATGTCTAGAAGATGGATGATGGATGATATCTTTGAAGCATGCTCAAGTGTCTCCATGTCGATGTTGAAATTTGACACACTCCAAATAGGGATTTTAGGCCACTTGCTGAATAGGACAATCCAAAATCTAGTAGAGATGAATGTAGAATGTGATCCAAAGACAAAGATATCCCCTTTGAAGACAAAGAATCCTCCTCCAAATTTTGTCCAAAAGTATCCATAGTCACGTCAAACTGCGAAGAATGATCATGTAGAGAATGAACAATAGGATCTAGGTGTTCCCTCACAACAACTGAAGAAGGATCATCTTCATCAAAGAGAAGATGAATGCTATCGATGATGTCCCCCAAATCTACAAGATGAGACTCCACAAACAAGTTTGAAATACCTATCAAGAAGTCATCCAAAGTAGCCATATCTGGAAGACTATGTATGTCCTGCTACACTGAATCACAAGGAACCCAAACTGTTGAAACACAAGCATCATCAATTGCAACAATAGGTGGAGAAGATAGAATGCATGGATCAAGTACTAGATCTGATGTGATAAATCCCAAGTTCAAAAATCCAAATATCTCCTCTGAATCATGATTCATATGATCAATAGTCGAAGGAACAATGTCACCATCAAAAGAAAAATCTACAAATGTATACAACTGAGATGAATGATCAACCACTCTAGTAGTAATGATCTCTCTACTCTCCAAGTCTCGAATGATGACTAAATCAAGTGTGAACTCCATAATTCTCCCATCTCCACCATGTGTAATATGATATATGGAAATAAAAAAATTCGTTAAATGAGGAACACACAAGACATCCAGGAAAGTGTTATCCCTAAAACTAATAGATCCCTTCCCAATTACACTCATGTGTGTATTGTTTCCCATCAAGATAGGAGACATGGTACAAGGCTAAAATGAAGATAATATAGACTGTGAAGATGCCATATGATGAGATTCTCCTGAATCTAGAAGCCATCTCCCTGATCTTGAACCTAAAAAGGCACAAAGAGCTTGTCATTTATTTTTTGATGTAGATGCTTGACCTTTTTCCTTTTTAGACTATTTTAAAGAAGAAGGAGAAGAAGATTCAGACATTCTAGAAGGTAAATCAATGTGATTCCTTTTGAGAATATTTCTCAACTCCTCAATATCGTCCTTATAACAATATTGTTCTTCATGTTCATCCTTCTTGCAATATGCACAAAAAGGCCTCTCCTTCTTCGATGATTCCCCTTTAGAAGAGTATTTTTTATTTGCTTGATCTGAATGTGGATTATTCTTTGCTTTCTTTTGTTTCTTATCTAATTCTAATTCTTTCATTTGACTAACCAAAAATTCCTGAGATTTATAAGTTTTGATGAGACCCATTGAGATAAGATTTTGTTGCTCGTGTATCAACATCTCAAAAAATGATGCAAATAAAGGTGTAGTATATGCAGACCCCATAGTCAATCTATGAGTATGAAAGCTAGAAATAGAAAAAGAATAATCAGGACAAGGTCTGTTCACTGTATTGTAGACCAACTGAATATCCTTATCAATTCCACATTCTTTACATTGCTCTCTCAGATCATTAACCTTAGTGATGTAGTCTTGGATGTTGTCAAAGCTCTTAGGATCAAGGCTCGTTAGTTCATTATCAATTTGATAGCTTCTTACTTCATCTATGGTACCATACAATATTTTTAAGTTTTTGCAAGCTTCATGAGAATTTTTACATGATTCAATTTGATACAACAAATCTTGAGAAACTAGTCTATGTAGACATCCAAGAGCTTTGGTATGTTCAATCATCCATTTTATCTTTTTATATACATCTATAGGTTCAGGTACCTTTTTTTCAACATATAGAGAGTGATCTTCTATCATTAGAATTTATTTCATGCATTTTGATGCCATGTTGAATAATTATATGATGTGAGCAAAGGAAACTTAGAATGATCCATGAAAATGAGAGAGCACAAGAAAATAAATCAAAAGAATGCACCAAGAGACCCCTCCCAAATCACTCAGTCAAGAAACCCCCCAAAAAATATATGATTTGCGACACTTTATATTTAGTGCATGTACAGTTGCTAGATGCCAAAAGTAGCAAGTTAGACTTGATCTTAGTATTTACAGATGCCAAAATAGGACACAAATTCAAGTACAATTTTTGGTGCAAAATGAGATCAATCTAATCACACCACTAAGAAGTACACGATAAATTATTCACTTTCAAAAAAATTACACCCAAAAATGTTACCATAGGAGCAGATATGAGCTCTCGAAGTTCTCAAAATGAGGACGAAGCAACAACACCTGTGAGAATCTGAAAATCTTGAAAAAACTAGACACCAAAACCAAAAATAGTTGCACCACTATGAAGAGTGCAAAAAAATAGCCCAAATCAAAAAAAAATTGCTCAAAAAAAGGAGGTTCTGAGCCCGAGTTATTGCTGTTTGAAAATCACCTTCAAAACTGAAAATGCAAATGAGAGGGGGGTAGAAAAATTTCAATGAAGTTGACGTCAACATTGCATCACTGCTAAATTTGGCAAAATTGCTGCCAACTTTGAAGATGCTATCAAATTTGGGCCTCCATCAACTTATTTAGAACACCGCCAAATCTGAAACTTCGCTTAATTTAGAAATCTCCAACCAAATAGAATTTTCCACCAAATTTAGTGGGTTCACCAAATTTCCAACAAAAAATGGTAGTGCTGCAATCTAAAGAATTTTTTGAATTTTTAAATTAATTTTTCAAATTTTTAGGTTTTATTTTTAATTTTTTTGAAAATAAAGAATAAAGGTGGGGACCACATGGGCCTCTTCCCTCACCTTATTAAAAAGAGGTACGCAACCCTCTTAATGTGCAACCCTCTTAATTATATAAAGTATTGCCCCTTTTTTATAAATAAGTACATACCCAATATGATGTACGGGTCTACAGAAATTAAAAACCAAAAATTTACCTTTCGATTTTTTTTTGTATTTTGATTTTTAATGAAAACTTTTCAAAAAAACACGGCCAATTTTTTAATTTAAAAAAAAAAAAATTCAAAAACTTTCTGATGGTTAAATTAATACTTTTGAAATCGTATCATCGATTGTAATGACAATGACTTGGGGCCGTATGGTTCTCTAGGCAAAAAAAATTTACCTCACCGAAAAAATTCTCTAATTTGGCAGTCGATCTTAAGGTTTTTGGCCCTTCTTGACGCAATGATAGGGTCGGATTTGACTGAAAATGCTCCAAAATAGTAGCTACCTTTTGGATCTAACAACCACTCTTTAGCTTCAAACCCTCATAGATTTGGCCTCATATGTCTGATTTGGACGAAACAAAAAGAAATATCGAATTTCTTGAATGCTCTGAATGCAATGGTGAGCTTAGATTTGCACCAGCAAGCTCTGATATGAACCTGCAATAAAGATCTAAAAATGGAACCACCCCAAATTTGGTATTTCTATCAATTTTTTATGATTCTCCAAATCATCATACGATGCAAGAGAAGTGCATACTAAACTTTTCAAGATTTACCATCTCTCTTCAGAAAAAGACAATCCAACGGCACCCAACCCACTATGATACCATGTTAGAATTGGCTATGGTTTCCAATATCTTGAGACCAAATGGAAAGCGCAAAGAGAGAGAATGGAATGTGACAAGAATAAACTGTGTTCTTATCAATATGATTCAATGATATAATTGTTGGAGTAAAAATACACTAAGAGGGGGGGGTGAATCAGTGTTTTATAACTTCTTAAACATTTTAAACTGAAACTGAAAAGAGTCATACATATGTTCTCATTTTTCAGTGATAGTGTCATTCATGTAATCGAATGCAATCATATAAACTGAAAATGAGTAATGTAACATTGCATTTTAAAGCAATAAAGTGCTAAAGAAAAAGAGACACAGAGACACAAGATATGTCGAGTGGAAAACCCTCTTGGGTAGAAAAACCACTCCTGAACCTACTGCCTTTTTCAAGCTTTCATGTCAATAATTTATTTTGACAAAGCCTCAAAGGCTGATTTCTGAGCACCGACTCAAGGAGCACCAACCCCTTTGTTTAGAGACACCAATCTCAAGGAGCACCAACCCCTTTCCTGATTTTAAATAGAACATACAATAGTACAGAGGATCTCTCTGTTTCACTTGATTTATGTCAAGTGCTTCTTGACAGGCAATGTGTTAAACACTCAAAATTCAAGAGTGACTCTTCAGTGTTCCACCCATTATCAAGCCTTAAGACAGCTTGAGGAAAATCTTATCACATAGTTACAATACAGTCTCATTAAACTGTTTTTCAGTAATACACCTTTTCTTTCTTTTCTCACTATTTGATTTTCAATGTTTTCCCATACAGAAAAACTACAAATCTGAATACACACTATGTTTTCCCACTTTCAACATCCAAAAACAAAAGAACAGACTTCCAGAACTCTAAATAGTAATACCCATGTTTTGATTTTTTGTTTTTTTGTCATCATTGAACCCTAAACTCACTTGTTTTGGCTTTTTTTGAAACATCATTACAAATTGGAAGTATTACCACCATTTCTTGAATTTCAAAAACCAGAAAAGTTATGCACGGTTGTTTTATAGGTTACATAATTGATTGTCAAGTCAGATCTGATGTTGCAGTGTTCACAAATGGAAGATTCTTACTTTTTGTTGAGGATAGAACAGCAATGACCATGAATAGAGGAGTGACAGAGCATGTCTTCACTAGAAGCCCGCACATGCAATGCTTAAAAAAAAGCAATGAGAGCACATCATTTAAAAAAGAAATGATAACATTTTCCTTGACTAAACTAGCAATGCATCATAAGTATTTTTAGCAAGGGGAAACCACTTTCAGATTTTTCCCACATGTAGTAATGAAGAATGTATATATCATAGGAGTTCTGACAAATATGCTGCTATGAAAGAGAAGTAACTGAAATACCTTCACAGGAAATGTTATCCATGAACACAGATGAGCATATGCTAAGATTCTATGATATTATCATTACCCATAACCAGACAACCCAGATCCTTAAAATAACTATCATGATAACCCTCAAAATAGAATGTTGTTCCAGAATTTTCATGAGAAGAACAAAGAACGATTTTCATTTTTTTGTTTTTAAATGAGAGAAGACATGGCACAAAATAACCTTTTCTGAACTGAAATGGATCTACTAACCAATCAAAGAACAAATACCTTGCAAAACGAAATCGTTGTTCAAAGAATAGATTACCAGATCTGCAGAGGAGAGGAAAAATGGCCACACAACCTTCCAAACTCATGCCTACCCCCAATGGCTGGAAACTGAGACACAGAGAAACCATTGTGATGGTCTTCTTACTACTCCCAATCATTTTCCAAGAACAAAAATGCCAGGGATAACAAAGAAACGGTAGAGAGCAACGATCCATGGTGGCGGCTAGTAGGGTTTCAAACAAAACATGAAAAGAGTGAAATGAAAAATAGTTTGCTTTAATATTCCAATGCAAGCAAAGTGAATTCCTTTGCAAAATATGATAGCCATTTTGGAGTCCAAGGACAAAAAATTTATCAATCGAAAACACATAAGACTCTTTGGAATCTGTGGGTAGATTAATGACATGTATGTCGAAAGGAGTAGATTTGACATTTGTACCCTTACCGCACAACCGCGGCCACCCTTCAGACTACTTGTGGTACAGCGGTAGTAGTCTTTCCTGTTGTTGGTGGTTTCCACCATGTCACCGTGGTTACACATTTGACAGTCTATGGTATAGTGGTAACTATCTAGCTTTCCGCTAACGGTTTCCACCGCACTACCGCAGCTACACATCTGACAGTCTGTGGTATAGCGGTAACTGTCTAGCTTGCCGCTAATGGTTTCCACCGCACTACCATGGCTACACATTTGACAGTCTGCGGTATAGCGGTAATTGTCTAGCTTGCCGCTAACGGTTTCCACCGCACTACCGCGGTTACCCTTTTAACAGTCTATGGTACTGCAGTAAGACTTTTTAAGCGCGATCTTACCAAATTTGAGTGTTATACCATGTTGTCAGCTTTTAAGCCCAAGTCAATATTAATCATTTTGACCCGATGTAAATGCACATAGGAGATCAAATTAAATCCCTTTAACCAAAACCGATTTTCCATCACATTTAAGTCCAATGCCATATATTTTGCAAAGTAACATACTTTCCAAAGCCTTGTAAAGTATAATAAAGGCTAATCTCATGAAAAGTTCAGAATTATATTAACACAATAATGATCACCTTATTATTCTGAGAAACATGTTGCACTAGTGAACCATTAACAATTTTAGGATGCAAGAGCCTGATCAAACCACACTGTAACAACCTGTATAAAACTCAACAAGCACTTGTAATCTACAAATGGAGTTAAACGATCAGTGCCACCAAGATAATAAAACCAATGATGTGAGAGTGTCAATCAAAATATGTATCAACTGAGAAGATAACCAAGGTGCAAGATAACATAAGATGACATCAAGGACAAAAGCATAACAAGAGGGATTAAACAAACTCCCCCTTTGTCCTTGATGGCAAAAACTGAGCCACCAAACCAAGGATAAAGAACTGTAACCAGATGCTCAAAATTCTCCCCCTTTTTGACACAAGGATAAGGGGAGACCAAACAAAGATAATCCAGAACCAACTGTAACATGCCAACTAACTGCAGAAAGAACCTTTGAGCAGCAAAGTATAATTTGCAGGAAGAGCTAAGCAGCTCCCCCTATCATTAAGATAGACTGTTTAAGATAACAAGGATTGAGAGACCACTCCCAATCGAGACCGAAGTCTCTCAAAGACATCTTTAGCCAACGGTTTTGTAAAAATTTCCACAACTTGTGCTTGTGTAGGAACATATTGTATGGATACCTCATTGGCCAACACCTTTTCACGAATAAAATGGAACTTTACAGCTATATGCTTAGTTCGAGAGTGCATAACTGGATTTTTTGAGATGTTTATTGCACTAGTATTGTCACACATAATAGTAATAGGTTTTGGGATTTCAAAACCCATATCTGATAATGTCTGTGACATCCAAATTACCTGAGTGAAGCAAGAAGTGGCAGCTATATATTCTGCTTCAGCAGTAGAGAGTGACACAGATTCTTTCTTTTTGTTGTGCCAAGCCACTAAACAATCACCAAGAAAGAAAGCAGCACCATTGGTGCTTTTCCTGTCATCTAGACATCCTGCCCAGTCAGAATCAGTATAAGATACTAAAGAGAATTCATTGCTTCTGAGATACCAGAGCCCATAATCAATTGTTCCTTGTACATACTTTAGAATTCTTCTCACAACATTGATGTGAGATTCTTTAGGAGCAAATTGAAAATGAGCAACCATGCAAATAGCTTGCATTATGCCAGGTCTTAAGGCAGTTAAATACAATAGGCTGCCTATCATTGACCTATAATCAATTGAATTTACAACAAGGGAGTCATCAACTTTGCTAAGTTTACAGCCAATAGCCATTGAGGTGCTTACTGGATGACTTTCATCCATTTTAAACCTTTTTAATGTTTATTTTGCATACCTTGCTTGAGATAGAAAGATGCCAGAATCAAGTTGTAAAATTTGGAGACCTAAGAAAAATGACAGTTCTCCGAACATTGACATTTCAATTTCAGATTCCATGATTTTTGATAATTTTTTACTCAAGGCAACATTGTTGCAACCAAAAATGGTGTCATCAACATAAATTTCAAAAACAAGAATATCAGATCCTTCAATTTTAGCATACAGATTGCTGTCAACTCCTCCTCTATTGAACCCTTTTGACAGTAAATGACTGTCCAATCTAGAGTACCAAGCTCTAGGAGCTTGTTTTAGGCCATATAAAGCCTTTTTCAGCCTGTAGACATGATTTGGTTTGTTTTTACATATAAACCCTTCAGGCTGTTCTTTGTAAACTTCTTCTTCTAAGTATCCATTTAAAAATGCAATTTTTACATCCATCTAATATATAGTGAAATTTTTGAAAATAGAATATGCCAAGAAAATTCTAATGAATTCAAGCCTAGCAACAGGAGCAAAAGTTTCACCGAAATCAATACCTTCTTGCTGAGCATATCCTTTGCAGACATATTTGGCCTTGTTGCAAATAACCTGACCATTTTCATCATGTTTGTTTCTAAAGATCCACTTGCCACCTATGAAATTTTTGTCATCTGGTCTTGGGACTAGATCCCAAGTCTGATTTTTTTCAATTTGATTAATTTCTTCCTACATTGCATTAATCCAGCATTCATCAGTTAAAGCATCATCAAAAATTTTGGGCTCAAACTGAGTGATTAAACAAAATGCAGTAAGCTCAGCTATGTGAGCTTTTTCATCATAGTTAACAGATTTTTTCCTTGTTTGAACTCCTGCAGATCTATCTTCTATAATTAGGTCCTTAGGATGTTTTCTATCAAGAGATTTTGAAGTAACTTTGGGTTCCCATTTTTCTGAGTTGATTTCAGCATCTTAAGATTGTGCTTCAGCAAGTTTAGGGCTTGCTGGTTTTGGTTTAGGTTTTGCGGTTTCAAAGCTTTCAGTGATTATATCAAGCTCAAATTCATCCTCTTCATCATCCTACATAGGTTCAACATCTAACAGAAGATTTTCATCAAATTTAACATTGACAGATTCAACAATTTTGTTCAGCCTATTGTTAAAGCATTTATAGGCTCTGCTATGTGTAGAGTATCCTAAAAAGATACCTTCATCAGTTTTAGACTGGAAACTGCCTAAGTTTTCATCATCTCTTTTAATAAAACACTTACAGCCAAATATTCTGAAGTATTTAATTTGGACATATTTTCCATACCATAATTCATATGGAGTGAAATTTGATTTCACTCTAATCTGCACTCTATTCAAAATGTAAACAGTTGTATGAACAGCTTCTTTCCAGTACATATTTGCCAAATTTTCTTGATTCAGCATGGTTCTTGCCATTTCTTTGACAGTCCTATTTTTTCGCTCAACTACCCCATTTTGCTAGGGTGTTCTAGCAACAACATTATGCCATGTTTGTCACAGTAGTCTATGAATTCTTATGAGGTGAATTCACCACCTTTGTTAAATCTTAAACACTTTAGTTTTAAGTTTGTTTCTCTTTCTACCAGTTTTCTAAAAACTTTAAAGCGTTCAAAAGCTTCTTATTTACTTTTCAGAAACGTAACCCATACCATACGAGAGTAGTCATCAACAAACAACATGAAGTATTTCTCACCATTTATGGATCTAGTCCTTGTAGGACCACATAAGTCAGTATGAACAATTTGCAGAGGCTTAGTAGAAAAATGTTCCTTGGACTTAAAGCTTACCTTAGTTTGCTTTCCTTTTAGACACTCTTTACAAAATGCTTTGTCAGGTTTTCTAAGAGGGGGCAGACCTCTTACATTTTGATTTTTGTTGATTCTTACCATATTGTCAAAATTAATGTGGCCTAGTCTCTTGTGCCACAACCATCTTTCTTCAACCTGACCCATTAAGCATATACCATGATTGTTCTCATGTCCAGAGGTTTCTAGTAAGTTGTAGACATTTCCTTTAGTCCTCCTTCCAGCTGCAATAGCTTTACCAGACTGGTTTTTGATTTCACATCCTTGTGAAGTGAATAGGACTTGAAAGCCACTATCACAGATTTGGCTGACACTCAGAAGGTTGTGTTTTAATCCTTCTACATAATAGACATTTGAGATTAGAGTGTCTTCATTCAGTAACAAAGAACCTCTTCCTTTATTTGAATTCCAGAGTTGTCTCCGAACTTTACATATCCGCCAACACAATCTTCTAGATTTGTAATTTTTTCTTTGTCACCGGTCATGTGGTTTGAACAACCATTGTCCAGGACCCATAGGTCCTTCTTCTTAGAGTGAAAATAAATTTGAACAAGCATAGTCTGTTCAATGTTGCTAACTACTTTGGGTTTCCAAACTTTGATGGTTTTTCAGCTTTTTATTTTGTTGATCAACATTGCATTGCTTTGTTGAATGATCCAAAGATTTGCAAGTAAAACATATAATCCATCTTGTAAAACCATGATTCTGCCTAAAGCCAAATCTAGGAGTTCTAGCATTCACAAATCTGCAAGAATTTACTTTGTGACCAAATTTATTGTAGAAGTAACAGTACCCATAAAAGAGAGGGTAGGAGTTGTAAACCTTTCTGTTGCTCCTAGAAGGATGAATGTGATCCTTGACAAACTCAGAATGTTTGTGTTCAGGATTTTTGTTTCCAGAAATAGTATTGTTCTTCTCACTATCATTTTAGCATTCACCTTTAACAAAGCCAATGCCAGTTTTATTTTTGTTTAATTCCTGTTTGCTAAGCATGTCATTCAGTTTAAGAGTGCTTTCATACTTTTCGATATTCTTCTTGAGATCTACAATCTCATGTTCGAGTTTATGAATCTCTTGATCTTTAAGACTTATTTCAACTCAGAGCTAATCTTCAACTCTCTTGGATTCTTCAAGTTGAGTTTTTAGAGAAATTATCTCAAGATTAGTGAGTTGCTCTTGTGAGTTATCTTGAACAATATTATGTTCTTGAGCATGCAACTGTTTCTTAAGTTTTCTCAGCTCTTTTAGAGCACACTTCAGTTCTCCTTCATAGTCCACTTCACCTTCTTCAACATCATTGTTGTTTGTTTCATCTTGCTGAATGATTTCATCCATGAAGAGATTTTCATCTTCTTCATCTAGAGAGTCATTAGATTCATAATCTGTTTCATTTTTGCTGAACAGACTTTTCTTCTTTTTGAATTTAAATTTATGTTTGGGTCTATAGGCTTTTTTCTTGGCAAACTTCTCAGATTTCTCGTTATCACTATTTGTGTCACCATAGGGACACTTTGGAGCAAAGTGACCTATCTTGCCATAGTTAAAGCATTTGAAGGGAAGTTTTCCCTTACACTTTCCAGAACCCTTTTTGAGTTTCCTTACAAAATGGGATTCTTTAGAATCAAAAAATTTTGATTCAGAGAGCTCATCCCTTTCTTTCCTTTCAGCATTAAATGTTGCTTCTTTTGTAGAGGTGTTGTTTTTACTAATCCTCATTTCACAAGCAGTCAAATGCCTTGTAAACTATCAAGGGTAAGCTAGGTAAAATGTTTCTTCTCTTCTAGAGTAGCTACCTTAGCTTTGAATTTTGTTGGCAAGGTTCTGATGACCTTGGTTAAAATGTCAAACTCCTTGACTTCTTCTCCCAGACCCTTCATAGCATATACTATTTTGTCAACTCTTAGAAAATAGTTAGCAACTTTTTCATCGTCCCTCATTTTCAATTCTCCAAACTGATGTTTTAAGGTGAGCACTTTGGACTGTTTTACCTTTTCATTTCCTTGGTAGATAGTTTCAGGTTTAGTCCAGATTTCTCTAGCAGAACTGCAATGCATGACTTTGATGAAGACATCTTTAGTCAAAGCACATAGAAGAGCATGCTTTGCTCTTGCATTGGTCTCATATCTCTTCTTCTCATCAGAAGTAGTTGGCAAAGTAGCTGGTATAGTGTACCCAGTCAATACTATGCTCTAGACATCAAGGTCTATAGAAGTTGAGTAAGTCTCCATTCTGATTTTCCAGAATACATAATCAGTTCCATCAAATAAAGGAGCTCTATTCATGGAGGTACCTTCATGAGCTTGAGATATTTTAAATAGAATCCAAGTCTAGAATCAATCCTAGGATGGAAAGACCTATCAGAGGACCCTATGCTCTAATACCAATTGTTGGAGTGAAAATACACTGAGAGGGGGGGGTGAATTAGTGTTTTATAACTTCTTAAACATTTTAAACTAAAACTGAAAAGAGTCATACATATGTTCTCATTTTTCAGCGATAGTGTCATTCATGTAATCGAATGCAATCATATAAACTGAAAATGAGTAATGTAACATTGAATTTTAAAGCACTACAGTGCTGAAGCAAAAGAGACACAGAGACACAAGATATGCCGAGTGGAAAACCCTCCTGGGGTAGAAAAACCACTCCTGAACCTGCTGCCTTTTTCAGGCTTTCATTTCAATAATTTATTTTGACAAAGCCTCAAAGGCTGATTTCTGAGCACCGACTCAAGGAGCACCAACCCCTCTGTTTAGAGACACCAATCTCAAGGAGCACCAACCTCTTTCCTGATTTTAAATAGAACATACAATAGTACAAAGGATCTCTCTGTTTCACTTGATTTTTGTCAAGTGCCTCTTGACGGACAAAGTGTAAAACACTCAAAAGTCAAGAGTGACTCTTCAGTGTTCCACCCATTATCAAGCCTTAAGATAGCTTGAGGAAAATCTTATCACACAGTTACAATATAGTCTCATTAAACTGTTTTTCAGTAATACATCTTTTCTTTCTTTTCTCACTATTTGATTTTCAATGTTTTCCCATACAGAAAAACTACAAATCTGAATACACACTGTGTTTTCCCACTTTCAGCATCCAAAAACAAAAGAACAGACTTCCAGAACTCTAAATAGTAATACCCATGTTTTGAGTTTTTATTTTTCTGTCATCATTGAACCCTAAACTCACTTGTTTTGGCTTTTTCTGAAACATCATTACAAATTGGAAGTATTACCACCGTTTCTCGAATTTCAAAAACTAGAAAAGTTATGCACGGTTGTTTTATAGGTTACATAATTGACTGGCAAGTCAGATTTGATGTTGCAGTGTTCACAAATGGAAGATTCTTTCTTTCTGTTGAGGATAGAATAGCAATGACCACGAATAGAGGAGTGACAGAGCATGTCTTCACTAGAAGCCTGCACATGCAGTGCTTAAACAAAAGCAATGAGAGTACATCATTTAAAAAAGAAATGATAACCATTTTCCTTGACTGAACCAGCAATGCATCATAAGTATTTTTAGCAAGGGGAAACCACTTTCAAATTTTTCCCACATGTAGTAATGAAGAATGTATATATCATAGGAGTTCTGAAAATATGCTGCTATGAAAGAGAAGTAACTGAAATACCTTCACAGGAAATGTTATCCATGAACACAGATGAGCATATGCTAAGATTCTATGATATTATCATTACCCATAACCAGACAACCCAGATCCTTAAAATAATTGTCATGATAACCCTCAAAATAGAATGTTGTTCCAAAATTTTCATGAGAAGAACAAAGAATGATTTTCATTTTTATGTTTTCAAATAAGAGAAGACATGGCACGAAATAACCTTTGCTGAACTGAAATGGATCTGCTAACCAATCAAAGAACAAATACCTGGCAAAATGAAATTGTTGTTCAAAGAATAGATTACCAGATCTACAGAGGAGAGGAAAAACGGCCGCACAACCTTCCAAACTCATGCCTACCCCCAATGGCTGGAAACTGACACACAGAGCGACCATTGTGATGGTCTTCTCACTACTCCCAATCGCTGTCCAAGAACAAAAATGCCAGGAATAACAAAGAAATGGCCAAGAGCAATGATCCATGGTGGCAGCTAGTAGGGTTTCAAACAAAACGTGAAAAGAGTGAAATGAAAAATAGTTTTCCCTAATATTCCAATGCAAGCAAAGTGAATTCCTTTGCAAAATGTGATAGCCATTTTGGAGTCCGAGGACAAAAAATTTATCAATCGAAAACACATAAGACTCTTTGGAATCTATGGGTAGATTAATGACATGTATGTTGAAAGGAGTAGATTTGACATTTGTACCCTTACTGCACAACTGTGGCCACCCTTTGGACTACTCGCGGTATAGTGGTAGCAGTCTTTCTTGTTACTGGTGGTTTCCACCGCGTTACCACGGTTACACATCTAACAGTCCACGGTATAGCAATAACTATCTAGCTTGTTGTTGACGGTTTCCACCACACTACCACGACTACACATCTAACAATCCGCGGTATAGCAGTAACTGTCTAGCTTGCTACTGATGGTTTCCACCGCACTACCACGGCTACACATCTGACAATCCGTGGTATAGTGGTAACTGTCTAGCTTACCGCTGACGGTTTCCACCACACTACCGCGGTTACCCTTTTAACAATCTGTGGTACCACGGTAAGACTTTTTAAGCGCAGTCCTACCAAATTTGAGTGTTATACCATGTTGTTGGCTTTTAAGCCCAAGTCAATATTAATCATTTTGACCCGATGTAAATGCACATAGGAGATCAAATTAAATCCCTTTAACCAAAACTGATTTTCCATCACATTTAATTCCAATGCCATATATTTTGCAAAGTAACATACTTTCCAAAGCCTTATGAAGTATAATAAAGGCTAATCTCATGAAAAGTTCAGAATTCTATTAACACAATAATGATCACCTTATTATTTTGAGAAACATGCTGCACCAGTGAACCATTAACAATTTCAGGATGCAAGAGCCTGATCAAACCACACTGTAACAACCTATATAAAACTCAACAAGCACTTGTAATTTTCACATGGAGTTAAACGATCAGTGCCACCAAGATAATAAAACCAATGGTGTGAGAGTGCCAATCAAAATATGTATCAACTGAGAAGATAACCAAGATGCAAGATAATCATAAGATGACATCAAGGACAAAAGCATAACAAGAGGGATTCAACAATAATTGTCATGTACAATGAGAGAGACCCCTTGGCTATATAGCCAAGGCGAGATACAAGATGTCATAGGATTATGGAAAGTGTCTTAATCATTTGACATGAGACAACTAATCACACTTACCTAGGTTCACATGTGTTACAAGTCAAAAGATAAGATAACAACTAACACCTTCTAGAAAGATTCCTTCCTATGACCTAAGTAAACTTAACATGTGTAAATAGGTCCCCTAGTAATGAATTAACTAGGTATAAGATTTTATCTACACCAACATTTCTACCATACATTTCTTGTTTGTTTGTAGAGCCCTTCATTTTGGATCTAGATGACACTATTGAGAACATACATCTTCTCTTTGAGGACCACTCTTTTTTCCTTGCATCTATTGCAACTTCAGAGTTCATTGTTTCTTCTTCAAAAGCTTCCAATGAATTCTTGCAGCAAGGCATCCATTATCTTCCCAATTCATCCTTGTGGAATGAACTATTGACAAGATTTTCAAACTTTTTTATGGAGACACATATTTCAGATTTGGGAGACACTATTAATTGTATTCATCTTCTCTTTGATGAAGTTTTTTCTTCTTCAATTGTTGTGAGGGAACACTTTGACTCTCTTGTTCATTCTCTACATGATCATTCATCATAATTTGACTTGATTTTCGATACTTTGGAGGAAACATATTCAAAGGAGATACTTGATTCTTTGGATGGTGTTCTACATTAGTCTCTAGGAGATACTAATTTGTCATTTTTAGTAGTGTGGCCTAGAACGCCTGATTTGATTGTGACAAATTTCAACATCAACATGGGAATACTTGAGCTGACTTCAAAGACTTCATTCATCTTGCACTTTCTTCCAACATGTTCCTTTCAAGATTTGGGAGATAGCTTGCATTCACCATTGGTTTTATTTCTTCCTAAGGGGAGTAATGTTGTTCAATGATCATGGACTATCTTCTCCATCCAGTTTCGAACATATACCTTTGGACATCTTCTAGGGGGCTACTTAGTCCTTCTATTTTATCTCTTTTGTGGAAGATTTTTGTCCCACTGATTTTTCTCCTTTACTTTGTTTGTGAGAGATTGCAATTAAATATGTACATGGGTACCTAACATGGCCTCATTTGTCAAGACCTATCATCTTTTGCATCCTCCTAAGTTGTGCTTAAGGGGGGTAAATGTAGGTTTTATTTCCTAGTGGGATATTTAATTTTCCTAGTGGGATATTTAATATTCTTGGTGGGATATTTAATTCCCTTAGTTATAGATTTTTTTACACATTTATTAAGTTTGCTTAGGATAATAAAGTGGTTTAATTATTTAATAACTAGGAGATAAAGTGATGAGTTCTCCTCCACCTTTTAAGGGTGGATTATTTACTTTTTCATCACTTTATTTAATGTTGGTGGTTTCAGTGGTCAATTCTCATTGATTAATTTTTTACCTCCATCATCTCCTAAGTTATATATAAACTCACTACCTAGCTTGTATTTTGAATAAATCTTGGAACCTCTTAATGCATTTTATCATATTGACATTGCATAATCTCTTGAAGTTTTGGTTTGCATTCTTTATGCTTTTCCAGTTTATGTGAATTTTATTTTCTCTTAAAAAATGCCTTGTGCTATTCAATCTATTTCATATTTTTAGCATTAATTTGCATTTATTTTCAAAAAACTATCAATTTTCATTAGTTTTTTGTCATAAACATTGAAAAATAATATGAAAAAAATTGCAAAAAATTTCAGATCTAATTTTCCTTGTCTAGGGCTTAGATTTAAATTATTTTTGTTGAGAAAATTAGTTGCAAAATTATTCTACCATTTATGCATGCATCTTTTGGTGAAAAACATTGAAAAGGTGATAAAATTGCATAGTATTTTTATTTTAAAAGATCATAAGCATTGCTTTACTATTTTTTTTTTGGAAAAATTAGTCAATTACAATATTCAATTTCTAAAATTATCATTTAAACACATTCAATTACTCTAAAAAGATCCAAAATTGCATGCATACATGTGCTTCATATAGAAAAACTAGGCTTTAGTACAATTTTAGAAATTTGTTCACTTCTAACCTAAACCTTTGAAACACAAGACCCTTAGACATTGTCAATGATTTTCAAAAATAAATAAATTAAAAATACCTATTTAGTCTAGGGCACCTTGCACCCTAGACCAGCTAATTCAGGGTGAAATTTTCTATGCACATCTTTGTCAATGTCCTTTGTCTAGATCTAGTTCTTGTTTTGGAATTTTATTTTGTAAAGTGTCTGATTTTTCTCTACATCACTATCTTGATCCATAGGAAATGGCATAATTCTTTCATTGCAAAAATATTGTGTTGTCATAATTCATGTTCTATTGTCATATCTTGTTAGGCAATTCAAATAAATTTTATTACAAGCATGTGAAAATGAGTTTTTCTCTCCTCTTTTGTTATTTTTCCTTGATCCCTCTCCCAATGTCTCTCCTAATTGTGAGGATATATTGGTGCAAGAGAATATAACCATTAAAAATTATGAAAATCATATTTGTTCTTCTCATAATATCTCACCTTCTTGTGAAGAAGGTATCTTGGTGCAAGAGGATCCAATTATTGAGAGTCATGAATATCATGTTTGTTTCTCCTCCTCTACCTCTCCTACTTGGAAAGATATTGTGGGATGAAATGATGAAATAATTGATATATTTCATTCTTCAAAAGATAGTAATATGGATTCCATAGATGAAGATGCTCAATTGACATGAGATCCCCAATCGATAAAATATCGTCAACAAGTAGTGAACTCAGTTGAGGTTATGAACATATAATTAATAATTGTCCATCTCATTTAATTATTGGACCTCATAAAAATCCTCTAATTATTGGACCTCCTAAATCACCTCTCATTATAGTACCTCCAAAACCTCATGGCCATATCCTAAAATTTTCAAAACAACTCACTAGTGATCATATGCAACAAGATGTGTTACATCAACCAAATTATCATGTAGTTGCTCACACATATAACACTTGAAATAATAAGAAATCAATAAAAAAACCAACATCAATCCCATTAGCTCAATAATATCTTCCACCCCCACCTATTACTTCTTAGTGTAGTGGTAAGGAATATGATCTTGTTGAGAAACTTCATAATACTCTATCCAAGATCTCCCTTTGGTACTTGATTCAAACATCACCTACATACCACAAGATGCTCCAAGAGGATTTCTAGAAGATTAATGTCTCGAATTCTATCAAACCATATGATGTAGTGTTCTTGTTTTATTATATGCAAGTGAAAAAGTTAGATATCACATTCCCTCAACATGAATTACCTTTGCTTGAGATCCAAAACAAATATTAAGCTTTAATGATAATGGTGGTCATTAATAAAGTTGGGGTTAAGCATACTCTCATAGATAATGGATAAGGTATTAGTGTTTATAGAAATGATCTTCTAGATAAATTAGTGTGGATAATAATCATATAGAACCTAATGATAGTTAGTAGGAAACCATTGGGAATGATCACACTACTCATTAAGGTAGGGTATGTGGTGTTTCCTACCCCTATCCATATCATACTAGGAACTCTTCCATATATAATCTTCTCCTAGGTAGACCGTGGATTCATGCCATGAAGGGAGTCCCATCTACTCTTCATCGTGAGATGAAGTATGAATATAATAAAAAATATATACATTTAAAGCAGATGAATAAAAGGTTATAATTCACAAGTCCAAGATGAACATAGCACTTCTAACTCTCTTAATACTTTGATACTAGCTTGAAGATAATCATGATTGTATTTCACCTGATAATCATGATTATATTTCACCTATAAAAAAACTATTAGATGATGATTGGGGTTCATTATATTTTACACCCTTCCTTCTTGGAGAGTAAAAAATCTCACAATCTACTCCTAAGGAGTCTTGTGTTTCATTTACTCAATCTTGTTCTACATCAAAAAATCCAAAAATATCACCCCTTGATGGTGATGGGGGCTCTTTATATTTTTTCCCTCATGTTTTGGTGATGCCTCACTTTAAAAAACTTTAAAATTATTTGCATTCTTGTGAAGGAATCAATTATTTTCATAATAATTTAGATAATAGTTCTTCATTTGATTTGGAAAAGTGTTATGGGCTTGGATATAAATTTCTTTCTAAAAGTGGATATAATAAAAGCACAAAACAAGGATATAAGGGTCATGTGAAGTCTATGTTGTACCTTTCTAAAAATGATTTAGGGTTCCAACCTTCATCCTCGTCTTCATCTCATGCTCCATCATCTACTATATTTATGACTTCTTGTGGTAAGTGAGTAATATTTTATTCACAAGAGAAAAGAGTGTCTCCTACTACCTATCTTATATCTCAGTAAGAGAATATTTTGATGAGGCTTCTCAAAACCTGCTTGATTTCTCTTCCTCCTCCAACACATAATAAATTTTATAGCAATAACTCTTTTTGTGCATATCATCGAGTGCATGGTCATTCCACCAATGAATGTCAGGGCTTGATTAAAAAAATATAACAACTTAGGCTCTTCCATGTGTTAATGCACCTAATCTTTCTAAATAATAATGATCTTTCTTCTATGGTGTTGTTCCTCACTATGTGGAATTAGTAGCTTCATATGTTCTCTCATTTCCATTCATGGTGGTATAATCTTAAGTGCAACCATATTTCATCCTTGTTGTAAATATGATAGTCTCTTGCATGGTTGTATTTTCCTTTATACTTAGGGGGAAAGGATATATAGTTTTGGGAGGTGGGAATTATTTTCAAGGATCCCCTCTTCTTCCTTAAAATACCAACATAGAAAGCATGTTGACATTTTAAGGGGGCATATTATCCCTATCCATTTCATAGACATCTTGTGATATTTGACTTATTTACATACCCCCTGGGGGTGGTGGTTTCATTTATAGTGCCCCCTAAGGCATGGTTATTAATTCATCCCCTATGATGTTAAGCATTGCTTTATCTCACATTACATTAAACCCTGTGCACCCCCTAAGGTGATTTTCATCCCTTATGACCTTAAAAGGTCCACTTGTGATGTTAAAATTTTGTGCACTCCCTGAAGCATGATTGGAAATACAACCCATGAATTTGGCACAACGAATCTTGTTGATTCATGTACTTGAGCATTTTTTTAACATGGCCACCTAACATAACACAATTTTATTTCTAGTGGAGCCATGTGTTTCATGAGTGATTTTACATCCTTATGAGAGCACCATTTTGTTTAAATAACGCATTTGATGGATTACCTTTAGTATTTGAGAAAAATTTAATATTGGGGTCTCTTTACCTTACTAACTCAAATCCCTTTTAGTACTAACCTTGTGTTTGTGGTTTATTATGTTTTATATGTGTCTAATTTGTGTCTTTGGTGTGTTTTCCTTGTGTCCTTTATGTGTTTGCTTAATGTATGTTTTCTTTGTGTATTCATTGCACAATGTGTTTGTTTTATGTGTTCTTAATGTATGTACCTCATTGATTGTTCTCTTGTCTTGTGTGCATGTTTGTCTTAACATTATGGATTGATGAGATCCTAATTTGGGGACTTTTACACCCCTCAACTTGGTGTCATCTTGTCTCTTCAAATTTTTGATGTGGATTTTTATTCTTTTATTGTGACTATGAATGTGAGATCATACTCTCACTGAAGTGGGGGCTAAATGTAGCATTGAAAATTGTCACTCTATTTTTCTTATAAATTTAATTATAATAATAATTTACCAATTTCGAAGCTAGATCAATAAAATATATTCAAATCCATGTCATCCCTATATTTTTGGGCCAAAAAACATCAGTCATGGGTGTAGGTACCCTAGACCAAAAATCAATTATTTGAATGTTTAAATTTTTTACTAGCAAGCTTTTATGATTTGAAAATGACCCCAAGTTGGCCCCTAACCAAAAGGATTAATTAAAATGCATATAAAAGCATATTTTCCTCTCATTTTGAGCATTAGAAGGAGGCAATTTGTGAATGGGAGATTTATATTGGAATGCAATCATGAAGATGTATTAATTTATCCTTTACATGATAACTTCAATAATATATGGTGTATGTGAGCTAACCTTTTGTAGGTCTATCAAGAATTCAAGGCGTTCATCAATCAACTTGTGTATGGTATATCTTCTTTGATGGTTTTCACATCAAGGTAACATTATCATTTGTTATTCATCAATTTTAATCAATTATTATTGTTTTGGCCTTTGCCCAACCTAGGGAATGCCCTCTTGTTCATCATCAATCACTTTACCTGGAGGTAGAAACATCAAAGTTGGGGTTTGACTTAGGTAAGTGTTAGAGTTAGAAGGAAGATATCTAACAAGTTAAATGTAAATTTGATCAATAAAATAGAGAAATCAAACACACACAAAATTATATCAGAAACAAGACAACACAAAGAATTTAACATTGTTCACCCAATTTGGGCTACATCCACAAAACCGTAGCCATCCAATGATTTTATTATCCAGTGCAAAACATATTACAATCTCGTGAATAATTTCCTACTACAACTCCCATCCCAACCGCTTATAACAAGCTTTTAGAAGCTTCCAAAAATTAGGGTTCTACAAAGTCGGTTTTTTCTTTTTCGGTGATGAAGCGAAAAAAAAGGTGAAAAAAAAAATATCGAGGGCTACCACCCCCAAACCACCACCCAAGCCCGGCCCGGCCTCGAACCCTAATGAGGATACATGAAGAGTGTACAGTAGAGTATGATCAATCACCACATAGCAACAATCTCCCACTTGGAGATTGATCAGGCTCCACACCAACACAATCTCCCACTTGGAGACTAATCCTAGATGGCATCGCTAAACTTACAACTTACATTGGAAATAAGCACCTTGGACCTTGCTACTATATTATAATTTTAACCATGAAGACCAAATAAATCTGAAGAGGAGCTCAGCTTCTCCCTTGTCACTACCTTTGCAAACATATATGTTGAATTGCCATCTATATATATCTTTTCCATCTTTACCTTTCCATCCTCCAACATTGACCAAATGGAATGATATCTCAGTTGTATGTGTTTGGTTTTAGAGTGCAAGGCAAAATTCTTTGCAAGATGTATAGCACTCTGGTTGTCTATAAACAAGTGATTTCCAACCTATTATTTTCCCAACTCTTCCATATAAATTTTCAGCCATATCATCTCCTTTGTTGCCTCTATTGCAACAACATACTCTACCTCTATGGTGGATAAAGCAACCACCTTTTGCAATCGAGAGATCCAACTCACTGATTTCTCACCAACTGTAAAAAATACATAACCTTTGGTATTCCTCTTGGTATCTATATCTCCTACCAAATTTGAGTCAATATAGTCTTTTAAATCAATATTAGAGCCCCCAAAATATAAACATTTATTGGATGTACCTCTCACGTACCTAAGAATCCATTTTTCACATTCCAATGCTCAACTCTAGGATGACTAATATACCTGCTAACAACTCCTACAACATGTGCAATATCTGGTCTCATGCATACCATGGTGTACATTAAACTGCCTACAACTGAAGCATATGGTACCTTGGACATTTTTCCTTCCTCCTCTTGTGTCTTTGGACACATATCCTTAGTCAATTTGACATGACTAGGAAAAGGTGTGCTGACAGCTTTTGCATTCTCCATATGAAATCTCTGCAACACCTTTTCAACATAATCAACTTGAGATAGAAACAATTTTCTATTTTTCTTATCTCTTGTAATCTTCATACCAAGGATTTGTTTTGCTGCCCATAAATCCTTCATAGCAAATTAATTTGCTAACTGTTGCTTTAACTCCTTTATGTGATCCATGTTAGACCTCGCTACAAGCATATCATCAACATATAAACATAAAATAATGTATCCATCTTTAGCTAACCTCTTAAAGTAAACACAATGGTCTGAATTACACTTGTTGTAGCCTTGCTTAGTCATAAAACTATCAAATTTAATATACCATTGTCGAGGTGCTTGCTTCAAGCGATATAAAATTTTATTCAATTTGCACACTAGTTTCTCCTTACCTTTGACCACAAATCCTTGTGGCTATTCCATATATATTTCCTCTTCCAAATCACCATGGAGAAAGGTAGTTTTAACATCAGTTTGTTCTAAATGCAAATCTTCAGTAGCCACAATACTTAAAACAGTACGAATAGAAGTCATTTTAACAATTGGAGAAAAGATTTCATCAAAATCAATACCCTTTTCTATGCAAATCCCTTTACAACTAATTTGGCTTTAAATATTTTCTTACCTCCATCCTCCTCTTTCAGCCTATAAACCCATTTGTTTGGTAAAGCCTATTTACCTGCAGGAAACTTGCATAATTCCCAAGTCAGATTTTTCAACAAGGATTCCATTTCTTCTTCCATTCCATACTCCCACTAAAACTTGGTATCCACCTGCATAGCTTCATCATAACATTTTGGTTCACTAGCATCAGTTAATAAAATAGAATACAAAGAGGGAGAATTTTTTTCCAAAGGTCTACTTATCTTGGAAGATCATCTAACATTCACTAGAGTTTGTGACATTTGTTGTTGTTGTTGTGAAGCATGAGGAACCAATGGAACATCATTGTTTGGAGTATCATCCAACACTGCATAATCATTTTCTTTCTTCTCGTGTTGTTGTAACTGATATTTGTACAACACTTTCTCATTGAACATGACATCCCTGCTTCTCACAATTTTCTTATTTTCAAAATCCCAAATCCTATAACCAAATTCATCAATATCATATCCAATAAATATAATTTTTTTGATTTTGCATCAAGCTTGGTTCTATTTTCATAATCTACATGTGCAAATGCTTCACAACCGAAGGTTTTGAGAAAAGAATAACTCACCTTCTTACCAATCCATGCTTCCTTTGGAATACCACAACCCAAAGGATTAGAGGGACCCCTATTAATTAAATAAATTGTAGTGTTTACAGCCTTTTCCCATATGTTTAAAGGCATCCCAGCATGCAATCTCATAGTTTGTGCATGCTCCATTATTGTTCTATTCATGCACTCAGCCACTCCATTTTCCTGTGGAGTCCTTGGAATCATTTTTTACCTACGAATACTATTAGAGGAACAATAATATTCAAACTCTTTGCTGTAATACTTACCACCATTATCAGATTTGAGACATTTTAACTTTTTACCCATCTCATTCTCAACCAAGCTTCTCTATTTTTTAAAATTTTCAAATACATCAAATTTTTGCCTAAGGAAATAAATCCATACCTTCCTATTTGCATCATAAATGAATGTAACATAATACTGAGAGCCACCAAGAGAAGATTCCTAAGCTAGTCCCTATACATATATATGCACAAGCTCTAATTTCTCATCTTTCTTTTATTTCCCATCTTTGAGAAAACTAATTCTCTTTTGTTTTCCATACACACAACTTTCATAGAAATCCATATTAACACATTTTAGACCCCGTAAAACATTATTTTAATGATGTACTTTCATACCTTTTGCACTCATATGCCCAAGTCTATTATGCCATAGTGTTGATTCAGAATCCACAACAACTATCTGATTTTCTACCTATTGAACTACAACAATTGTTCCTGAACATTGATTTTTATTTGCAATAGATAAAGTAGAAGGAAAAGTATGACCTATACAAAGATATAAGGTTCCTAATTTCACACCTTTTTCTACCACTAAGGCACCTTTTGTAACCTTCCAATTTTTATCACTAAATTTAACAACATAACCTTCATTATCTAGTTGTCCTGCTAAAATTAAATTTCTTCTTAACTTTGGAATGTGCCTTACCTCATGTAGTAGCCAATGATTCCAATTCAGCAACTTAATCTTCATTCTTCCCTTTCCAACAATCTGACAACATTCATTGTCTCCCAAATAAACCACCCTAAAATCCCCTTGGACATAATCAAGAAAATAATTTCTATGGGAGATAGCATGAAATGAAGCCCCTGAATCTAACACCCAAGAATCATCAACATTTTCAAGGGAAAGAATCAAAGCATCCTCATTAGATTTTTCTTTGCTAGGGTTTCCATCAACTCTTGAGTTGTCTTTACTTTTGTAATATTGAATGCCACCGATTGTGCCAGGCATAAACGAATATTGCCAAGTGCCTTTTTGTCCAAAATATTCCAGTCCTCATTAGACATTGATGAGGTTTTCTTGGTTTTCCCTTCTAATGACCGCCAAAAATCCTTCTAATAGAGGTATTCATCCATCTGCATCTTCCATAATTGATAGTTTTTCCCATTGAACTTCTCAACCTTCAACTTACCCTCATCTACCATTTATCCCACTCAACTTTGAGACCTTCCTACAGATGATAATCGAACATGACCTTGCTCTGATATCACTTATTAGAGCTAGAACCCAGATATATAACAAGTTAAATGTAGATTTGATCAGTAAAACAAAGAAATAAAACACAAAAAATTATAGCAGAAACAAGACAACACAAAGAATTTAACGTGGTTCACCCAACCTGGGCTACATCCACAAAACCGTAGCCATCCAATTATTTTATTATCTAGTGCAAAACATATTAAAATCTCATGAATAATTCCCTACTACAACTCCCATCCAAACCACTTATAACAAGCTTTTAGAAGCTTCCATAAATTAGGGTTCTACAAAGTCAATTTTTTCTTTTTTGGTGACGAAGCAAAACAAAGGTGAAAAAAATAATTCAGGTGAGGATACATGAAGATTGTATAGTATAGCATGATCAATCACTACATACCAATAGTAAGCCCCTATAAAACGTAACTCGTTCCTGCATTTTTGTGTTTGTAGGTCAGATATGAAGGTTTCAACTAGTGACAGTTTGGGGAAATAGAGTGCAAACCTCAACCTACAATCCAAAACTTTCAAATCTAAAAAGGTAGGAGTCAGCCTAGGGTGCCACACGCCCTAGACCAAAAACAATCAACTCAAAATTCAAGCATAGGTACCTCTCTATCATCATTTTTATAGATTTGGGTCTATATTGTTACTTTCCATTATAGTTTTTGCAATAATTTGCATTTTTTAGATTAGGTTATATGTTCAAATTAAGTCAATTAAATCCACATAAAATTTTATCAATTCCCAAATAAATGAAAGAACCAGATCTAGGGCAGATTGGCTCTCCTTTTAGGTTGTTAGTTAATCTCACACCCTTGTTGATTTGGTTCCCAATGTTATTTAAAAAAGAATTGATATTAGGTTCTACACATTAGATCTAGGATCAACGTTTTCAACAAAACATTTGGTTAAAAAATGTACATAATATTAATTATTAGCCTCATTATAAAGTAATAGATATTGATTCCCACAAATTTTGAGTTCAAATTACTTGGAAAATAATTAAATAATCTTGTTGTCATACCAAACAATTGATTAAATGGCTTAGCCTCTTATCCCTAGGGTTCACTCCCACTCTTGTTGATACTTGAAATAATCTTAGATAGTTTGATGACTCTTGTTATGAGTTGGTTGCCTCATCACCTTCACTTATGATTTTCTAGTGTCTTTATCATTCTTCTCACACATGCTAATTCATGCAAAGTTAAGGCAGGTGTTTGTGTTGTACCATGGTAAGTGACCAATACAAGTCTTGGAATGATACTATTGGTTTTAAGAAAATATGGTTTTCTTATGTTCATGTGTTAAAAATAATGGGCATGCCAAGAAAGAAGTTGTGTTCTACTTGCAAAGAACTTTGGACTCTAGGTCATAGGTGACTTTCGAGTGTTCAAGTATACTAAATTAAAGTTACATTAGGTAAGGATTTAGATTTAGATGAACCTCAGAAGTTTTTGGATTTGGAAGATCGTGTACCTATGGGAGAATAAAATGAGGAAGGAAATGATGACACTCTTGCAACTCTTTTAGGGGTGCCTAAATTCTAAACACTTAAAGTGTGAGAAGTATTATCTAGACAATGAATCTAAATATCAATGATAATGAGGTAACTCATAATTTTATTGATGAAGGGTTGGTTGTCAAAATAGGATTGAAGGTAGAATATTTTGAGGGCTCCAATGCAATTTTTATTGATAGATTTACCCTTTCTTGTACTAACATGATTCTAAGACTTCATCTAGCCATTAAAAATCATAATACATTTGATGGTTTTTATTTTTTTGGCTTGGAAGAAATAGATATGGTGTTTAGTGTACAGTGGTTATATTCATTAGGAGAATTTACTTGGAATTAGCAATATATGGGAGTAAAATTCAAGTTAAATGGGAAAGATGTGGTTCTCAATGGTATATCAAATGGAAACTAGAGATCAGTCACAACAAAAATAATAGAGAGTACTATCCACAAGGGTCAAGTAGCATGAGTAGCTAGTTGTTTGGTCACACCCATGAATTATTCTAATAGTGAGAAACCCTTTGATCATGTTGATATTAAAAAAAAATGAACAAGCATAGTAAGGAATTTAATGAATTCCCTTGAGACTATCCTTGGATAGAGGATTCAAACATATCATAGAATTAGAATATGATGGAAAACCAATCATAACCACTCCTTAGAAATATTAAGAGGGTATAAGGAGGAAAATAAAAAGGCTATAGAGGAAATTTTACACATAGGCTACATAAGACCTAGTTCTAGACCCTTTTCATCCCTAACAATCCTTGTATGAAAGAAGGATGGAACCGTGCATATGTCCATTAATTACAAGAGTTGAATAAGAAAATAATTAAGAAAATTTATCCTATATCAAGGATAGATGAGTTAATGGATGAACTAAATGGATATGTGTACTTATCTATGATTAGTCCAAGTTTTGACTATCATAATATTTTGGTGAAAGATGAAAATTTTCATAAAATAATGCTCAAATATCACTTTAGAAATTTTAAATGTTTGGTTACGTCCTTTGGTCTAACAAATTCTCTAGCTACATTCCAATCAAGATTGAATCAAGTATTCAACAAGTTAACTTAATAAAAAAATTATTAGTCTTCTTGATGACATTCTAATTTATAATGAAACCGAGGAGGATGTCATGTACCCTTTCAAAATTATTTAGTTGAGGTGTAATCGACCATTCCAATATTTCCCAAGCTAAGCTAAATTAATAGGGAAATAATAATTTTAATATTTATCTATATTATTGATATAATTTTTTATAATTTCAAATTATTATTGCGACATTTAAATATTAAAACTAAATTTTAGTAGCTCCAAATAAGGTGTTGGGTTTTGGAAAATGTTAGAGTGCCTCTCAAAAATTAAATTGGTAGGATTTTATTACGAGTATGAATTTTGTTATGACAAGTTGTCATGGTGGAGCTTTTGGTTATTTTGGTCAAAAAATATGAAAGTAAAAGAGGAAAAATTTAATATTATTTTAAATTTCCCTCTAAGGGGCATTGGGAATTTGGGTACAATTGGCTAGGATAACATAGTTTTTGAACATTTTGGTTTTTTATTTGATCATTTCTTTATCACATTTTTACATATAAGCTTTATAATTTACACTTATTTAATGGATGAAAACCCATTGGTTTCTTAGAGGAAATTTTACTCAAGAATAGCATTTAGAGCTCGATCAATAGTAGATAGTTTTAGTGTTTTCTTTGTGTTTATTGTTGTAAGTTATAGGTGAATTTTGTGTGAGATATTGAGGCTATTTTGATGTTGTATTTTATAGATTGTTTAATAATGTAGATTATCTTGTTTCTATTCATATTTTTATTCCATATCAACTCCAAGAGTTGGAGAAGTTATATTTTAGTTTGGGCAAAGATTTGGTGTAAATGTTGTGTAGTTTCTAGATTTGTGGAGTTTTCTAAGGATTTAGCTATCATATTTATTTATTTTTGATGTTGTTAGTTTTATTTTTATAACAACATAATTTTTTTTATAATAATTTTATATAACTATGATAAGTTCCAATATTTTTTTGCAAAACTATGTAAAAATGGGTGCAATATTAAGAATAGATTGCTAGATTTTTATAGGTATTTCTGGATATGTTTAAATTTGATTTCATGAGGGTTTAAGAGTCATATTTTTCTTTAGTTTTTTTTTGTTCATTTTTTTTTAATTAATTTTTCAAAACATTCTATTTAGGATATTATAGAGGAGGAACATGTGAAACACTTGGACATGGTGTTGGAAATTTTAGAACAATAGAAGTTATATGCAAAGGACTCTAAATGTGAGTTCAGGAGAACCAAAAAAGTGTATTTAGGTCATATTATCAATTTCAAGGGTATTGGTGTAAATTTTTTTTACCTATCTAGGTCCTATTTAAATTTTAATTCCACTTAGGTCCTAGGAGGGAATATTTCTAGATAGTGTTAGTTATCACTAAATCTTACCTTATAAAATTGTATTTAATTCTTGTGTCCTAGGTCATTTAATATTTGTTGAGGTAGTTTTCTCATTACACAAGATTAAGGTGCATGTCAAGATTTTGTCTAATCCAATCTCATGACTTGCCTTTATAAACAAGTCATCATATGTACAATGTCATATTCAAATCCGACAATCTTGCATCCATAACCATAGCATAATATTTTTTCCATTTATCTCTTATTAAAGTTATTGTTGTCTTGTAGGTGGTCCTAGGGTGTTGAGGAGTTCACCATTAACTCCTACATGGTATCATATTTTTAGTGTTGTAGACTTCTTCCCAAATTTGAGGGAACTATTTTGGCTTGAAAATTTTGTTGGGTGTAAATGGGGGTTTCAAGGACCTCACATTTGAATCTAGGGCATCACAAAAAGTTAGGTTTTCCTTTGGTTTCATCAAATTTCATTATTCTTTGGTTGATCTACAAGGGTTTCAAGATGAGGGTTACAATTGCAAGATCTTGGAGGTAGTTGAATTTTTGAGGCACTTTGGGCCAAATTTGACCTTGGCATTGCATCTGAAAGGCATGAAGACCTAAATATTGACTATCAATTCATCAATTTTTGACATTTTCTTCCAAGAACATAAATATTTTTTTGTGTATCATCACTAATTTCATACAATTGTATAGATTTATACTTAGCCATACTATATGGTCATGTCAATTCTATTGTGCAAATCAGGTTAACATAATATTCTATGAAATAAGCATATTAGGGAATATTCCCTATCTATGTATAGTTTTTAGACACTGGTGTCAAATGAAGACACATATTGCACTGGCTTTAGTCACATCTAATGTGGAAATAAACAAGTTCAATATAGATTGTTGGGAAATTCAATCTCTATCCAAATATGAATTCAATGGATGAGGTTCAAGGCTTGGACTACAAAAACATGAAAATATGAAACTTATATGGAAATCTAAAAAATAAGTTGCCTTAATATGAAAATACCATGAATAAATCCATCTTCTTTATGATGCCAAAAATAGCCAACATAACATATTTATAAACACTACCTTATGTGAACTTATAACAATAATATATGAATAATAACATCACAATAAGATAGCAAAAAAGAAGTACAAATCAACAACACAAGATCATCACGTAATACATGATTTACATGGAGAAACCCTTGTAGGAAAAAAACTCCACCAAGAAGAGAGGTCAAGTATGTATTATCATCAAATAAATGAGATTACAATATGACCACTTCCATTATTCTCTTTTCCTCCACCATGGAAACACCTATGTACCTACGAACAATCTCCTCATGCCTCAATATATCCTTGTTCATGCAAAGTAACACTACATTCAATTGTTCCTACTCATTTCTACATCTAAGAGGCTGATTTTATAGACATGTGAAGGTATCTAATGCACCAAACATGTCGCCCAAAGATGACCCTTCATTCCAAATTTCCTCAACCTTTGGATGACCTCCTCGAAATGTGAAAGGGATTTTTCTTTGTCTCTAATAATTTCCCTCCAACTTGGGTGCCCAAACATGAGAGATAAACATTACATTAAATGTAATAAATGATGTAAAACTAGGTGACACTTGTTGCCTCTTTCCAAGCACCCACTTGGAGAATCTCAATAGTCACTTATTTATCATTTCCTTTATCTTTTATTATCCCATTCTAGGTGTCCACATGTGGGGAAAATAATATTTAATATTTATGTCCACAACCCACCTTTACCATCGCTAGTGGACACATCACCCCTTATGAATATATTATAAATAATATTAATATTATTAAATATTTTTCCAATGCACCCTAAGTGTCTAGGGACACTTTTCAAGGATGTTGGAACCATGCAATATGACATAGGATTTACAAGGTGGATGGCACCTTAATCCTAACAAAATTTGTCACATCACGTTGGGTATGGGGTACAAAATTAATATTTAAATGAATTTTTTGTAATAAAAATATTTGTTAATCTTTGATTTTTTAATCATCGGGTTCTTTATTTATAAACCCCTGGGCATGGGATATTAACCCCCACAACCAACGATTAGTGTAGAGGGTTATTCGAGCCTGGGGTGGCAAAATCGGTGGCTAGCCCCCCCAAAGCGCTCTGCCCTAACAGTGTTGCCACCACTAGTAGTGAGGTATTTTTAAAAACAAACTGCTAATTGGTGATCATATGGGAATCTGGGGGCCTATGGCCCAAGGGCCCAAATTTTATCCCCTAATTTTTTTGAATACCATAACTTGCAAGCCGGGAGGCATTTTTTTGAAAAATATATATCATCAAAAAGTTGGCGCTATGAATTTTATAATGGTGTAGGCAATTTTCCAAGCTTGTATTGTTTGGAGGAATTTATTTCTATTTGAAGTTAGATCTCCATTTTTGGCTCCTGAGCTCATAAATTTTTGTCACAATCTTCATTTTTTGCAATTATTACAATGTTGGAAAGGTATTAAGGAGATATATCATGTCATCCATGTACTTTTTCCAATTCATACCTAGGTATATTTTGTTTAGATTTGTGTGTATTCACATTTTGGTTGACCAGTTGGACATTCTACCACTTGGGCAGGTGCAATTTTGATATTGCACTTTATTTTAGTTATAAAATGATGTTATATATCTTGTTGCTTCATTCACATTCCAAATTTTCTCCATATCGAGATCTTTCTAGTGTTCCTTTACATTGGGATTATTATTTCTTTATCATGATTCTAAGGTTGCTCCATAATCAAGAGTTTCTAGTGTTTCCAACATCAAAATTATCTTTAGTTTTTTGCTTTGATTAAGTTTCTAGTGTTACTCCATCAATGTGCTTCCAATGTTTCTTTGTAGTAGGTTATCTCATTGGGGGGTTTAATGGTCTCTCTTCATCTCTCTTATGGGGGGTATTTTTCCTCACATGGGGTTTTGTCCTCTCATTCTTCATGGAGAGCATTATTGTATCTTATCTCTCTTTTATGGAGAATTTATGTTCCACTAGGTTTTCTCCTTTTCTTCATTTGTGAGAGATTACATTTTCATATGTACAAGGGTTAATGAGGTATGTTACAACAGTGTACAATAACCTCATCATCATATTTGATAGATCTTAATATCAAGCAAGATCATTTCTTGCATACTCTCTTGTAGAAGGTTTTCATTGTTTTTATAGGTGTTCCTGGGATAGAGCTAATTTTTCATCTCCTAGAAAGGGAGTGCAAGTGAATCCTCAAAATATACAAGACATCTTATATTTTTCACTACCTACTACATTAACATAATTGAGATCTTTTTTGGGATAGTGTAATTGTTATACGACATTTGTAAATGGATTTTCTCAACTTGTTTCATTCTTGACAAATATAACAAAAAAAAATGATTTTGAAAGGGTTAAAACTATTCAAGGAACTTGTGAGAAACTCAAACAAGTAATGAGCTTATGTTTGGTACTTGCTATACTTAATTTTTCTCTTTCATTTATGATAGAATGTGATGCCTCAGAAAAATGAATAGGGGTTGTTCTAACTCAAACAATACACACTATATCCTTTTAGAGTAGGAAACATAATAAATTATAAAATAATCACTCCATCTATAATAAAGATATGTCGGCTATTAGGATTGTGTTGGAGAATTTTAGACAATATTTCATGTAAAAAATCATTGTAAGAACTTATCATACTACTTAAAATTCTTATTGGGATAGTGAAACTTGAATAATCACTAGTAGAAGCGGGTGAGTAAAATACAAGCCTATGATTTTGACATGGTGTACATGAGGGGAAAAACATATTGTTGGTGACACTCTATCTAGATATTTGAATATATACTCTCTTTCAATAATTTAAACTAATTGGAAAGGTTATATGCTACCTAAATATTCTAAGAACACGTTTTCTACTAATATCTTTGATGGTGTGATAAAATATAACAAGTACATAGTGGAAAATAGACTTATTTTTTATAAGAATGGAATCTTATTAGTCATTAGTCCAATATTGAGGAAAAGATATTGAGGGTAGTTCATGATGCACTATTAGTAGGGCATCCTAGATACTTCAAAATATACAAGAAAATCTAAAAAATATTCTTATGGAAGGGTCTCAAGGAAGGTGTTCTTAAGCTTATCAAAGAGTGCACCATGTTGGTGAGAATAAGGTGTTTTACTTAACTAGTTCACCTAGTTGGTCTTGTTCACATGTTAATCTTACTTAGGTCCTAGGAATATTTATATAAGTCTTATTTGTTGTGTGATATTATGTATTTTTGTCTCATTGTATATGATTGTGGTACTTATCTTAATCATATGCCTTCCTAGGTCATATCTAACCATTATAAGCAAGGCTTCTCTTGTATGTTTAGCATCTTGTGAATATTATATTCATATTTTATTCTTGATTGGTGGAATAGCATCTTATTTCATTACTTCTCTCTTATGTATGTGGAAGGTTATTTGGTTTTGAAAATTGAAGATATTGGTTGCTCACTTTAACATGGTATTATAGCTTTGAATCTACTAAGCTCCTTTCCTAATCTAGAGATTTTCTGCCATCAATTTTTTCCTTGTTTTATTTAAATTTTTGTATGATTGTATAAATTCATATATGCTCTTCTCTTTCATTTTAATATGAATTGGAGAATTAGAAAGGATTTATCAAGATCTGTTGATCCTATATTTCATGTGTGATTTTTGGTGAGATCTAGTGATTGCATCTCTTCTAGCTATAGTGACATTTTTTTCACCATTGCATCTAGGAGGCTTGATGAAAGTTATATTTGGATTTTATTACACTCATTTTTTCCACCATATGACACATGATAAAACAAGGGTGTAAAGCTCAATTCTAGAAAACATCATTTAATTAGAGATTTTTGGGCCCAAATAAACCCTACCATAACACTCAAAATGTCAAACAAACAATGTTTCACTATAAATTTTCTTATATTCAAGCTTAACTATTTTTTAGGAATAGTCGTACGATCATAGATTTTTAATATATATGTATGTATATTCTTAGCACTCATGGATTTATTTCAAATTCTAAATATATTTTTTGCTAGTTTTACTAGCCCAAGGTACACTTTGGATTTATTTTTGCAACTAGTATAACTTTTGCATATAAAGTCAAAATTTGGCAAAATTCTTTTTTGAAATTTCTTAGAAAATTGCAAGGAATATGTTTGTAACCTTTTTTTATTTGATAAGTATTTTTTTAAAATATTATAAAAATCACCATGTGTTATACATGTATTATTTGAGCTTATCACTTATACAAATTACTAAAATTGCTGATTGTATTTGTTGGTGGGTTGAAAATACATATTTAATATATTCTTGGGGGTGTAGGACCTAATTTTAGTGCTATCTTGTCTTTTTTCTCTTGGTATTCTTCTACTAATCATGACATAACTCAGGGCTATTGAGTTTCTCATTTCACATAAGAAAGCTAAAAATAACATAACTACTACCGTAATATAAAGGTCTTTGGTAGATTTTTGATGAACATCAACCTGAATTCACTAAGGACTTTAAAATATTTGATTATAGAAATAAGTTAGATGAAGTCAAAGGGATCATATGATTGCATATATGTGATAATTTTTTGTTTCATATTGTAGAGTACACAACACCTAAGCAAGTTTGGCACATTTTGAACTTGATGAATTATATGTTAAAGTTAATCAATGCTTAATCAAGTGAAACCAAAGGTAGATTTAATATCACTCTCTCCAACTTATTTTCTACTATTCAAGATTTATTTACATAGTTTAAATTTATTTTCTCATAATTAAAAGGATGTGATCATGATAAATCTAATGACGAATGTATCTTCTTAATTATGTCAAATTTAAGATTTCCTTACCAAGAATTTTCATATACTCTCTATTCTGTGGTGGATACTTTGGGTGATGCTCATAATATGTCTACTTTTGAGGATTTTGTGAGTATCTTACTAGGGAGAAGGCCAAGTTAATATATATGGATGCACTTCCTAGATCTGAGAGCCAATATTGATGGATCAATCTTCCAAGGGTAGAGTAAAGAATGAGAATAAGTCTAAGACATAATCTTGTTTAAGTAGTGAGTCTCCCACGAAACCGAAGTAGAAGAATAATCAAAATTCCACCTCTCCTCCTACTTCTTCTAACTCAAAAGAATCTTTCTCCAAGTCTAAGAAGAAGAGAGGAGATCCTTGTTTAGAAAATAAAGGCATGAAGAGTCTCATTGTTTTAAGAGGCTAGAGGCCTTGGAGGAAGTTATGAGGAGATATAATGTTCTAGTGCATAAGTATTCTTTCATTAGAAAAGGGCAAGCTCTTTCTACATGAGCTTTGCATTCATCTACAAATAGGTAGATTACTGATTTAGGTTTTTCACATCACATGACCAATTCCCACAATATCAGTGATTCCATTTCCAACAATAATACTTCTCAAATTATAGTTAGGAACTATTCACATATTCTAGTTTTGGGGACAAGCTCATTTATATGTAGGGTGGTTTCATTTAGGATGCTCTTCTTGTTCCTAATATTTTAATGAATCTTCTTTTCATGTATTAGAAGTCATTTAGAGGATAGAAATATAGTTGATTTGAATCCACGAGGTGTGACTATTCAACAATTACAAGATCCTGAGAAGATTGTTGCTATAAGGATAGTAGATCATAAGGTTCATTTATACCAACTTGATGGTTTGAGACTTCATCAAGTTTTGTAGACACCTAAAAATGACTAACACATTTCTATTTTCTCATTTTATCATTTTCTCATCAATTATTTTATTTGTATCAATTAAATAATATTTAATAATTTAATTACTTTATCATTTTCCCTCCAACATTAATTAAAAAAAATCAAATAATTATTTTTCCACTCTAATTAAATAATTTTAAAGTTGATACTTCTATAACTAAATTAATTAAAATAATTTATTTAATTACCTTTTTCTCTCCAAAATGAATAAAATTAATCTTTTTTTTATTTTTTTCAACTACACTTATTTAATTCTTTCAACTATTTCATCAATCCAATCCATTTACTAATTTTAGCTCACACCATTTCTCATTTTTCTCATCCATTGATCCTTCTAATTAATCTCTGTTTTTTATCAAATATCAAGTGAAGCATATAAATAAAATATTTTGTTCATACATTAGGCTAGCTAGCACAATCTGATATCATTATCTAGCATTGTCTTCTATCATGATGCAAGAGCATCCAAGGTGTAAGAGCAATCTTGTATCAACCAAAAAAATGTTGTTCTTTTTCAATAAGGGCTAAATTTGACATGGTTAATATTTTAGTAAGCATGTATTTATGCACACATGGACACAAAATATTACATAGACCTCTGAAATGGTGAATTGAAGCTAATGGTAAAGAAATCACTTCAATATCATTTGTCATGTTGCAAGGTGTGCGCCCTTGGTCTCCTTATGTTGTGCAACATAGCACTCAGGTTCATGACATGGCTTAACCGCCTCCCATGGATTCATTAACTCTGGCAATTGTATCGGGCATTAAAAGGTCAAGCTTTCGGTGCAACAACAACCATCTATGCAACAATTGGTATTAGAGCCTAGGTCATGGGTTCAAACCCCTCGCTTGCACTAGGGGGTTTGTTGCAAGGTGTGTTCCCTTGGTCTCCTTGTGTTGTGCAACACAACACTCAGGTTTGTGGCATGACTTAACTGCCTTCCATAGATTCATTAACTCTAGCAATTGTATCAGGAATTAATAGGTCGATCTTTTGGTGCATTGACAACCATCTGTGCAACATGTCATTTGTGAGATATTAAAATTTCAAATTCCAAAATCCTTTAAAAATATTCAAAGTAACATTTGAAGCACTTAAGGCTTTGGATGGGCTCAAAAATTGGCTGAAAATAAAAATGTACCTTTTGGTACCATTTTGTGGAAAATCGTCTTCTCGAGTGCTTTCCAATGATATATCATAATTTAAAATCCAACAGTCGAATCAAAAGTTAAGATCCCAGAAATTTGTAACACCAAAATTAATGAAATTTTGAAATATCTTCTTGAGGGGGTTACACTTTCCAGATTATGTTGGGGTGATTATGCATTCCAGATAAAGGAGGCAAATGTGGGTTATAGAGAAGGGGAGAGAAAAGTAGATTGTGGCTTCGACTTGCAGATATGTTTAATCAGAAAGCCCATATAGTGGCAATCTGTAATTTTTTTAATGTTGTAATTTCATTTTTATGGAGATAATAGAATGTTGGTGATTCCTTCTTGCATTTTTTGACAGTTCATTCTTTATTATCATTGTGGGTTTGGATTTGTAAGGGTAGTACCCTTCATCAGGGTAAAAGCAAGAAGATGGGTCCATGAAGAGGGGAATTCTAGCCAAAAACATCTCATAGAAAATGTGTACACATTATCAAAAAAATGCATATGTATTATGCATCAGATATCCGAGCCTAAAAGAATTTGTATGTGCTAAAAAAATTATACACATTATATAACGTGTACACATTTTATAACATGTACAAGTCATTTATTTAAAAAATTAAATACCTTTTAGAAACAAACACATTTTAAAATGTGTACACGTTTCTTAAAAGTTTTTTTTTAAATAATCAAGCAAATAAAGAACGTGTATGCGTTTTGTAACGCGTATGTGTTTTGTAACGCGTATGTGTTTTGTAACGCGTATGTGTTTTGTAACGCGTATGTGTTTTGTAACGCATATGTGTTTTGTAACGCCATTTTGTAACATGTAGGTGTTTTTAAAAACGCATACACATTTTAAAAAAATTGAATCCCCAAGCCACATTTTGCCTCAGTTTTAGGCTCGGGAAAGGCTTGGCAACCCGACCCTTAGCCTTTGACCTACAACTAAAAAACTAAGGAAGATTCAAGAAGAATGTCCAACTTTAGTAATATGGCTGATGGACTTTTTTTCTA
Organism: Sequoiadendron giganteum; assembly: GCA_007115665.2. NCBI lineage: Eukaryota > Viridiplantae > Streptophyta > Pinopsida > Cupressales > Cupressaceae > Sequoiadendron > Sequoiadendron giganteum. Next base: position 240,390,780 of record CM021100.1, on the reverse strand, counting down.
AATCAATCTATGAAATTGAAATCCATTAGGGAACATGATGTCTAGTTTCCAAATATATAATTTTTATTAAGATTGGATTATATTTGTTATTTTTTAATTAATTTCTAAGCAAACTTAAAATATCCGATTTTTTTTATTTTTTAATAACTTTTTTTTGGTTAAGTTTCTTGTAAAAAAATTATATGGCATCAATCTTCAAACAATTTTCTACACAATGAAAGAAAAAATATCCAAAAAATGTTTAGTTTAGGTCCAATTATGTTGTCCATACACGTTGATTTTTTAAAACAACAATTAAGGCCAATAAAAATTCAACAAAAAATATTCAAAAAAAATCCTCATCAATATTCATGTTGTTAGATCTCTTTCCTCAAAATGAATTATCAGAATAATTTTATTTGGGTCAAAAAGTTATGTCTATACACATGCATGGTATGGTAAAAAGAAAGGACTTTTAAAAAATGGTTTTTATACATCCCTATCAAAATTTAATTTCTATCATCTGGGTATTTGAATAAATTACATATTTTGAAACTAGATTCAAAATGATAAAGTTCATATTAATAAAAAAATTCAAGATTCATTGTGTAAGTGCCTCAAATTTTCAATCCAAGTCTGAAGATTTATGAAAAACAGCAAAAACACTTCCACTTTTTGAGCTTTTTGTGGACCCAACTTCTTGCATCAACCCATCATATAATCTCTTAGCAAGTTCATATTAATATATCTTATCATCTGGCTCTCCTATATATTTATTATCTTTGAACATATAGCATAATTTTTGTAAATTCACACTATCATATTATCATTGTGATACCATGGTCAAGTTATTTTGAAGAGAAACTCACATATCAAACATTCAAGCAAACATCAATAAAATAATGAAGCAAATCAAGGTCTTTGTTATGGTATAATTGCTCATTATTTGATTTATGCATAGATCTTAAGCTTTATTAAGTGAATGTAGAGTGTGAATTTGGTACTTTCATTGCAATGTTTCTATTTTACATAATTCACATTTTCATCATCCATATTTTGGCACATTCAATGGGAACCATGCCCCTAATTTTTTTAACAATATTTTTACAAGAAATTCAACTTCTTTTAAGGTTACAGGTTCATGTAAACACATTTGATTTATTTTATCACACATCTTTGCCAAATTGTGGAACTTTTGAGAAAATCTACAAATGCATCTGAGCCAATATACAGTGTGTATGAGTCGACATAATGTACATTCGATAATATATATATATATATATATATATATATATATATATATATATATATATATTGCATAGCATTTAACTTTCTGATAATTTTTCACAATCAATTCATAGATCAATTCATCTAATAATTTTTTTGGCACTTCTAAGGCAACCTTGTACACATTTGATTCATCTATAATGCATCTTATTCATTCTATTATGCATCTAATTCATCATGTTGTGCATTTGATTTTACATCTAATAAATCACCATGCATTTGATTGGTGGATAGTGAGGAATTATGAATTGACTTCAATTGCTTGTTGATATGTGCATATATGAATTTTTGACATCTCTAACAAGTATTATCTTCATCTAACCTTTGATTTGAGCTATTAGTATTCTTTAGGATTTTTTTATCTTTTTCTTTAGGGATTGGACTTTTTGAAATTTAAAAAGTATTGAAAAGCTAGTTTGGAGCTCCTCACATTGAATCAAGTAGTCTTTTCAAATTAATTTTTGGAAACCATGTACCTTATTCAAATCACTCTTTCTTTTATAAAATTTTAAATCTCATAGCTTCATTATATGAAATAATTTTCTCTAAGAAAATCTTAAAGAATCCATTTTTGTTATCTATTTTTCTTTAGACAATCATGTTTGGCACGTGCCTTTTTACATTTGAAATTGGGTTTAAAATAAATCTCTCACATTTGGATTTGGGATCTAAAATAAACAAGTATCTTTGAATCCTCAAGATATACTTACATATTCTCTCATTTTTTTTCTCAATTTGATCTTAAGTATTAGAAATAAGTGATCTTATTTCCCTTTTTTAGGGGGCCTACCTAGGTATTTCATCATCCTAGGGGATGACCTCAACTCTCATGTTCTAATGAAGTATAGAGCAGAGGGTGAATCGACAGATATCCCTCTTGGAAGTGGACTCTTCTTAGTTTGAGCTAAGCCTTTAAGAACTAATATACCTTAGAGAATTGAAGGTGGAGAGTGGGTTACCCTCTTCTCTTGAATTTTTGTAATTATTCACTTTCATCTATAAATTAGGTCTCATGTATCCATTTGGTATATAAAGGATACCCGTAGTTGAGCTTATGAAGCCTAGTTAAAACTTATTGGCCATATTTTCTTATGGTGTTGTGTGCCTAAAAGGATTGATAAACCCACTTAACTTAGGCTTTTTCATGTGTTTTTTATGTTTGAATGTTTAGAACACCTTCCCCAGTTAAAACCCAAAGGGGACACATCGTCCAAATTGAGCCATAGGAATTATATTTTGCATTATTTCATTGTGTAAACTTTCATATTTAAACAAATTGCGCAAAGACTCAAAAATCATATACCTTATATGAAAACCTATTGTCTTTATGCTTCTTCAATTTAGAGTTTTTAATATGCTTGGTGTATTTTCTTAAAATATTTTATATCTTGAAAAATTCACTAGTCATATTGGTCATTGTTGGTATCTCTTTCTAAAATAAAGTATCCAAACCAAAAACACACTACAAAAAATTGCTTTTGATAACCATAACTATGCTATTGAATTGAAACAACATGTATTTGTATGCTATAACAACACTTTTAGCCTATCATGGAACACATCTAAGTCACATATCTACACTTCTAAGTTATCATTTTATACATTTGATTGACAAAATTATCATCTAGCACTTTTGGTTTACTTTGTGACACTTTTGAACTATTATGGGTCACATCTAATTGACATTCCCATGAGCTATTGATTTCTTCTATGTCACTTTTGATAAATATTGGGTTATTTTTGTTGGGAATAGGATGCCATTTAATTTCAATCCTAAAAATATTTCATGTATCTCCTAAGTCCTTGGAAAGTGTTATGCAACACTAGGATTAGAAAGAGATTAAATTCGAATGAAATGAACATGTAAATTGACATTTGTAATTATTCCTAAACAATAGGAATATGTGGGGGCATCCACTATGAGTTCCTAAATAATAGGAGCACATGTGGTGCCCACATGGAAGGTGGAACCCACTTTGTTTTTAAGTTAACTATCTTGAGGATTGATAACACTTAAGTAGTACATGTCTAAGTTCCTACAAAATAAGAATTGATAATTATAAGAGTGGATTGAAACTATAAATTATGTATCAGTTTAGTATCATTTTTGTATCAGTTCAATTCAGTTTAGTTCAATTATAGTTCAGTTATCTTCAGTTGCATGAAGTTATTTTGAGTTGTATACTACTTGACTTGACTAATGACTTCAGTTGCATGACAAATAATAGGTGGATACTTTTAGTTAAGTTGGTATTATCAATCATGCATAAACTTTGTATGAATTGATGGAGAGATGTGTTTAAGTTAACCAAGATTGACTTGGACCCACCTTGGGCGCCCAAGTTGACATCTTTTAGTTAACACCGTTTTCATGAGAAGATATTTACAAGGCTTTGTTAAGTGAGACCCATTCTTGGGTGCCAAATTTGAGGTGAAGCTTCCAAGATATCTTCAAGACTAGAGTTTAGTTTGGCGGTGCCTAAATTGAGGAGACTTTGGTTTTGATTTCATGTTATAGTGTGGAACTCTACTTGCTAATTCTAGGCATAGGTTTTTGAGAGGAGCTTTATTCTCTTGTAATTGTCAACTCTTAGGAGTTTACAATGCTCATTATTGTCTATATATTGTAGTACATGCATAAGAGTTTCATGAGAGTTTATTGCAGGTTGTGAAAAAGCATTGTTGAAGAGAAAGGAAGCATATCAATCAAGGATTGATATAGTGTTATTGTAATCTTATTCTAAGGTTAAATAATACAAGCAATATCAGTTTTGGTGGAGTTTTTTCCCAAAAGGGTTTCTCCACATATATGTTGTGTCACTTCTATATTTTGTCTACATTCTTCTACAATCTTCTGTCTAGTTCTATAAATGATAAAATTGATCTAAAGAGAATAATCATTTACAAAGAATTGATCTAAATAGATTAATCATGCATAAATAATTGTGACAAATAATACTTAATTAGATCTATAGTCACATAGTTTTACAAGTTTTATGCTACAAATTTACCTTCATTTTCAACATTTGGTATCAGAGATAATGGTTGGGTAGAGTTTGAGGCGCCTTTCTCTTAAAATTTTGAAGGTTTTTTGGTTGTAGTGGGAGCTTTTACTGTTGTGTTATTGCATATTTGTAAAATAAGTGTGTTGCAATGACTTCTACTTCTCATCTAGATATTGAGAGATTCAATGGATCTAGTTATGAGATGTGGAAACTAAAAATGGAGGATCTCCTTGAAGAGAGAGATCTGTGGTTAGTTATTTGTAATGATAAAAAGATACCTACATCGATGTCGGATGAGGATTGGGCTAAGCTTGATAAGAAGGAAAGAGGAACCATAAGATTATGTCTTGTTGATGTTGTTCTCTTGAATGTTTCAGATGAAACTATCGCATATAAATTATGGAAGAGAATAGGTGATATTTATCAAACCAAAAGTCTTACTAATAAGTTGTATTTGAAAAGACAGTTGTATTCTTTAAAGATGAAAGATGGTGATTTTGTTGTACATCATTTAAATTCTTTCAATTTGATTATGAGTCAGTTAGCATTTGTAGATGTAAATCTAGAAGATGAAGATAAATGCATTTTGTTACTTTGTTCTTTATCAGAGTCCTAGGAGAATCTAATTGTTGCTATCAGTGGTAGTGGTGCAAATCCTAAGATGGACAATATAATTCCTACTCTCCTATCAAAGGAGATGAGGAGGAAGTCTAAATCAGGTTCCCAAGATGCCTTGTTCATAAGAGGTAGGCCTAAGGAAAAGGAACCCAAGGGAGACAAGAAAGGAAAGGGTAAGTCAAAAGGATGATCTAAAACCCCTAGTAAGAGTAAGGTAAAGTGTTGGAACTATGGGAAACCAGGTCACGTAAAGAAGGATTGTAAGAACAAAAAAAAAAAAATTGATGCTTCTATAGAGAAATCCTCGGATGATAGTAATGATGCATTGATCATTTCATGTAAAAATGTTAGTGATGACTCTTGGCTTATTGATTCAGGTTGTTTGTATCATATGACTCCTAACAAGGAGTGGTTCACTAAGTATACTAAATATGATGGAGGAAATGTCTTCTTTAGCGATGATAACACAACAAATATTGTAGGCAAAGGAGAGGTAAATTTGTGTTTCAATGATGATAAGGTTAACACCCTTAATGATGTTTTACATATTCCACGACTTGCTAGAAATCTACTTTTTGTATTTAAGTTTAATGATTTTGGAATGCATGTGACATTTGATAAAAGTGGTTGCAGATTGGTGAAAGGGAATATTGTGGTCGCTAAAGGATCTAAGATTGGGACTTTGTTTAAGCTGAATACCTCCAATTTGAATAAATCAGCCAATGTAACTAAAGCTAAAAATGCATGTATGTTGTGGCACCAAAGATTAGGCTGCATTGGTGAAAAAGATCTTAGGATCATTCTTAATAATAAATTGGTTGATGGTATTCTTGATTAGAATATTGAGAAAAATGATTTTTGTGAACATTGTGTGTTTGGAAAGTGATCTAGATCTTCATTTCCTAATGGAAAAAATAAACTAAAAGATTATTAGATATTATTCACTCAAATTTTATGGGTCATGTGGATACTAACTCTATTGGAAAATCTAGATATTGTGTCACATTTATTGATGATGTCTCAAGATACACTTGGATCTATTTTATGCATAACAAACCTAATGTTCTCAATAAGTTTAAAGAATTTAATGCTTTAGTTGAGAAACAATCAGATCATAAGATAAAAGTGTTGAGATCATATAATGGTGGTGAATATTGTTTAAGGAATTTGATGATAATTCTAAACATGCAGGAACTGTGAGATAGAAAACTATTCCATACACACCTCAACAAAATGGAGTAGCAAAAAAGATGAATCTAACCTTAATGGAAAGAGCTAGGAGTATGTTAAGTAGTGCTAAGCTAGATTGGTGCCTTTGGTCTGAGGTAGTATGTACTTCTTGTTATTTAATCAATAGATCTCCTAGTTCATATATTGAAGATAAAACCCCTTATGAAATGTGGTTAGGTAGGAAACCTAGTGTTGCACATTTAAACATCTTTGGTTGTGAGTCTTTTGTGCATGTTCCTACAGAAAAGTAGTCTAAGTTGGATCCAAAAGAACAAAAATGCATATTCATAGGTTATGGTGAAAATGTAAAAGGTTACAAACTTTGGAATCCTCTAACCCGAAAAATTACTCTATCTAGAGATGTAATTTTTTGAGGAATTTAGAGCTTATACTGGAGAAGAACAACCAAAGGAGAAGGATACTTCTCAAACAGTGCAATTTGAGACAAGAACTAAGAATCATGAAGATGCACATGTTGAAGAACAATTGGATGGATTGGATTAGGAGAGTTCACATAGTTTTGAGATAGATGCTCATGATGAGCATATTGAGGAACAAGAAGAACCTTCTTTGAGAAGATCCACAAGACAATGAAATCTCGTTGATAGGCATAGCCCACCTAATTTCCATTGTATATTTGCTTTGATGAGTACTAATGATGAACCTAGTTCTTATAGGGAAGCTTTGTCTTTTGGTCACAAGCTATGCATGAGGAAATGGATTCCTTGGATGCTTGTGACACATGGGATCTTGAGATTTTTCCCAAAGGAAGAAAGGCTATTGGTTGTAAATGGATTTTTAAAAATAAAATTGGAGTAGATGGTAATCTCGAAAGGTACAAGACTAGATTAGTAGCCAAGGGCTACTTCTAGAGAGAGGGAGTTGAGAAATCTTCTCTCCTATTGCTAAATTAACTTTTATTAGATTATTTTTATCTATTGTTGTTGCTCATGACTTTGAGATAGAATAGATGGATAGTGAAAACTGCTTTCTTGCATGGGGATCTTAATGAGGAGATTTATATGAGGCAACCTGATGGTTTTGTTGTAAAAGGAAAATAATATTTGGTTTGTAGGTTAAAGAGATCTTTATATGGATTGAAACAATCACCCAAAATATGGTACCAGAAGTTTGATGCTTTTGAATTAAAAATTGGTTATGTTAGGAGTGAGGAAGATCATTGTGTTTACATAAAGTTTATTGATGATTTAATTTTAATTATTATCTTGTATGTTGATGACATGTTGTTTATTGGTAACAACAAGGTAACGATCAAATAATTTAAAGAACAACTCTCTAGCACATTTGAGATGAAAGATCTAGGGGCTGGAAAATATATTCTTGGTATGGAGATCAGTAGAGATAGAGGTAACAAAAAGCTTTTCTTAAGTCAAAGTAATTATGTTGATACTATTTTGAAATGGTTTAACATGCAAGATAGTAAACCAATTAATATTCCTTTACCAATTGACACAAAGTTAAGTTTAGACATGAGTCCTAAATCTGATTTTGATCATGAGGAAATGTTTGAAATTCCATATACTAGTGCAATTGGTAGTTTGATGTATGTAATGGTCTGTACAAGACTTGATATAGCCCAAGTAGTGGGAGTTCTAAGTAGGTTTATGTCTAACCCTGGTAAAGAATATTGGACTTATGTTAAGAGGGTGTTTAGATATTTATGAGGTACTTCTAATTAATATTTGGTTTATCACGATGCTAATGATATTGATATTATGCACAGATCTTTGGACATACAGGGTTTTGTTGATTTAGATTGGGAAGGAGACCTGGATAGTCAGAGGTTGGCAGGTGGCTATGTGTTTACTTTGTTTAGAGTCACAGTTAGTTGGATGAGTAAGAGGCAAACTATAGTTTCTTTTTCCACCACAGAAGCAAAGTACATGGCTGATACACATGCTTTTAAAGAGGTAGTTTGGTTATAAAGACTTGGGAAAAGTATTGGTTTTAATTGCAAGCAAATTATACTTGAATGTGATAGTCAAAGTGTTATTTGTTTAGCCAAAAATCCTATGTATCATGCTCGTACTAAGCATGTTGATGTTCAATATCACTTTGTGCAAGAAATGGTTGAGAGTGGGAAGGTATTGATTGAGAAAGTTGACACTTTGATCAATGTTGCATATTACCTTATGAAACCAGTTCCTACAAATAAGTTCTCTTGGTGCAGGAAGGCCATTGGACTTGATTCCTGTACTTGATTTATAATAATTATTCCTTGTTTAGAATAATTACAATGTATAATGTCAAGTGGGAGAATGTTGGGAATAGGATGCCATTTAATTGAAATCCTAAGCATATTTCATGTATCTCCTAAGTCCTTAGAAAGTGTTCTCTAACACTAAGATTAGAAAGAGATTAAATTTGAATGAAATGAATATGTAAATTGGCATTTGTAATTATTCCTAAATAATAGGAACATTTGGGGGCATCCAATATGAGTTCTTAGATAATAGGAGCACATGGGGCGCTCACATGGAAGGTGAAACCCACTTTGTTTAAGTTAATTGTCTTAAGGATTGATAACACTTCAATAATGCATGTCTAGGTTCCTACAAAATAAGGGTTGATAATTACAAGAGTGGAGTGGCACTATCAGTTCAATTCAGTTCAGTTATGGTTCAGTTATCTTCAATTGCATGTAGTTATTTTGATTTGTATACTAGTTGACTTGACTAATGACTTCAGTTGCATGATAGATAACATGTGGATACTTTTAGTTAAGTGGGGATTATCAATCATGCATAAAGTTTTCATGAATTGATGGACAAATATGTTTCGATTAACCAAGACTAACTTGGACCCATCTTGGGCGCCCAAGTTGACATCTTTCAGTTAACACCTTTTGCATGAGAAGATATTTACAAGGCTATGTTAAGTGGGACTCATTCTTGGGCGCCAGCTTTGAGGTGAAGCTTCCAAGATATCTTCGAGACCAGAGTTTAATTAAGTGTTCATTTTGGGGCATCTAAGTTGAGGAGACTTTGGTTTTGACTTCATGTTATAGTGTTGAACTCTACTTGCCAACTCTAGGAGTAGGTTTTTGATATGAGCTTTATTCTCTTGTAATTGTCAACTCTTAGGATTTTGCAATGCTCATTATTGTCTATATATTACAGCAAGTGCATAAGATTTTCATGAGAGTTTATTGCAGGTTGTGAAGAAGCATTGTTGAAGAAAAAGGAAGCATATCAATCAAGGATTTATTCTTCATGTTATAGTGTGGAACTCTACTTGCCAATTCTAGGAGTAGGTTTTTGAGATGAGCTTTATTCTCTTGTAATTTTCAACTCTTAGGAGTTTACAATGCTCATTATTGTCTATATATTATAGCAAGTGCATAAGATTTTCATGAGAGTTTATTGCAGGTTGTGAAGAAGCATTGTTGAAGAAAAAGGAATCATATCAATCAAAGATTGATATAGTGTTATTGTAATCTTATTCTAAGGTTAAATAATACAAGCAATATCGGTTCTGGTGGAGTTTTTTTCCGAAAGGGTTTCTCCATGTATATGCTATGTCACTTCTATCTTTTGTCTATATTCTTCTACAATCTTCCATCTAGTTCTATAAATGATAAAATTGATCTAAAGAATAATCATTTACAAATAATTAATCTAAACAGATTAATCATGCACAAATAATTGTGACAAAGAATACTTAATTAGATCTACAATCATGTAGTTTTACAAGTTTTATGCTATAAATTTACCTTCATTTTCAACAGTTTTTGAATAGTCTCAATATCCCTTAGGATTTCCAAAATCGTAACAAAAAATCACACTTCCAAACATGTTGATTTGATACAGACTTCACCATATCTCATTAGCTAAATGTCTTACACTATTTCATTGGACTTTAAAATTGTTATCTTTGATAAAGCTTCAAAAATAAAAAATTATTTTGGACCTTACCTTAATCCATAAATCATAAATATTATCAAAATTTGTTGAATTTTAATCTAGATATCTTATCTTTTATCTCTAACTTCTCTCATGTTGCTTGCAAACTTGTCAATTTCAAGTAAAGTGTTTGATGAGCTCAAAATATGCTCATAATTTGAATATTATGATGTATTTTTAATACCCTTACTATTTTGTTGATGGTTGTTTAAACTCTTTGATTAAAGACTTTTTATCTAGAATCGGGTAGTATCTTGTAGTAACACATTCCTATATTCCTGCAGCTTAACATCTTTGTGTGTTTGTATTTATTGCCCTATTTGACCTCTCGAATGATTGATATAATGCATGTAGTTTTTGGATAATGAAATGGATTTAATGTGTGATTAATAAATGTGTATCGTGTTATTGTGTGTGTTCTTTCTTTCGCTTTTGTCGCCATGTGTATCGTAGGTTATTGAAAGAGGCATGAACAAGTCAAAGCACAACAGATCTCATCCCTGCAGTAAAGTCCATTTCCAGCACGGCATCCAGGAAGTTGTTCTAGCAAAGACTCTCTGACTGGGTCATTGGGAGGAAATCTAAATGATCATTAATCTAGGAAGAGTGAAATGTTAGATTCTCTCTGATTGAACAGATATGCTTTCATTTATGAGAAGTATGTTCCTCGGCGTCAGGAAGCATTTATGTCCACGTCTTTCTCTATTAGAGTTAGGTAGTTAGTTTCTTTCCTATAAACAATTGTTCCTCCTGCATGAGTGAACAGAGAGAAAAAAATAGAATAGAGTGTATTAAGATTAGTGTTATAATGAGAAACAGAGTTTTGTGTTAGTTTTCTTACAAGCAGAATGATCAATGTATATGATTCCAAGTTTATGAATATAATTTGATGAAGTTCTGAGTTCAATTCTTGCATAAACTAGTTGATTCTTGCTAAGGGGGCCCACTTAGTGACTATCTATAGTTAGTTGTTTATTTCCTATTGATTATAAGTTAGAATTTCATTCTTGAAGGTTTCAATGCAAACTCAATCTTATATTATTCCTGCAGCATCGGGAATCCATCCCTGTGTTTGTTCCTGCAGCATAAGACCAGTTCATAGTTTGTTCCTTAGTAATAGTTGTCATGATTTATGCTTTGATTAAGTTATGCTTAAGTTAAGAAGACTCTACATTACGTTCCTACAACATAAGTAGAATTGCTTCCAAGCATTTATTTCTACTAAATTGTGGCTGAAACTGATTCTTAGTGCACACACAGTGCTACTCCATTTTAAGTATGCGTTCCCTAGTTTGACAATCTAAATGAACGACCATGAGAAGATGTTAGTCACCTGTTGGAATGTCCAATTCCTAGGTTAGGATTTGCCATGACTTTTATATCCTTTTGTGGAATCGACTATCATTTTTGGTGTCGTTGTCGGGGATGGTGTCAAGATAAGAACCTATCATAGTCATTGTTAGCAATAGTTTAGTGTGATTGTTCAAGCATTTTCAAATTCCTTCAATTTTTAGTTAAAGTCCGTTGCATGCATAGAAGAAGAGACGCTCTAGGAAGATTCCTTCCTAACCTTCCATTCATTGATAACAATTTTGAACCAGCTTATAATATATTTGAGGAAGAAGGGGACCGAGATATCAATCCATTTGTTGAATTTCCCTTTGCCTTTGTTGACAAAGAACCTCAAGAAAATCCATTTGCTTTGATACTCTATCAAGCAAATATGGCACGTAATCCACCTAATCGACCTCCTACTTTTGAATACCCCATCATCGCCCAGCAAGATAATGATAACCTTAAAAATATTCCTTCTTCATTACTTCCCAAGTTTTATGGACTAGTTACAGAGGACCCAGACACTTTCTTGTTTGAGTTTGACATCCTCTGCCGCAACTATGATTACACTTCAGATGCTCACAGGCTGAAGTTGTTTCCTGCTACTTTGAAGGAGAGAGCTCTTAGATGGTTTATGAGTTTGGGAAGGGATGTTGTCGATAGTTAGGCAGTCATGCAAACAAAATTTCTTGAAAAATACAAGGAATATTGTAAGAGTGGTAGTAAGGGCGATGATATATTTGTAATTCAGCAAAAGGAGGGAGAAATCTTGGAAGACTATATCTCAAGGTTCTTCCCTGAAAAAGAATTCAGACTATACTCTCAATGAAGAATCTTAGAAACTACTTTTTTCTGAGGGGAATCAATGACGCCTGTATAGATGCCCTGGATCTGATGGGAGGAGGAGATATAACCCAAGTGCCTTGGGATGATATTAAAACCATATGTTGCAACTACTCTCGAGCAAATGTTAAGAAGAGTAGAGATCATCAAGCCACAGTGGGAAAGTCTTCTACTAATGGAGTTTCACGGATGGAGATCACAAATTTTCTATCTGATTTCAAGCAAGATATCATAAACAACATGCCTACACAGTTGGATACTATGCAAGCTCGAAAGAAACATGAGGAAGTTGAAGCAATCTTGGTTGAGTTTTGTCCACATTGCAGACAAAAGAAACGTGACTGCAGATGTAAGATGGTGGCTAACATGGAGGCTAAACAATTACCTACTATTTTTAAGGCAGTAGAGGGTGATGCTGACCAAGTATTTTTCATTGGATAAAACCACCCATGGGCTCAAAGACAAGGTATGCCTCAAGACCCTTTGACTTTCGATAATTCTTATTCTAATTACAATAACCAATGGCAGTCTACATATGGCCCATCACCACCTTGGAATACTTCTCAACCACACTGGCCTAACTATCAGAGTCCTCAATGGCAATCTCCTCAAGGAGGTTGGTAGCAGCCACAAGGACAATGGACTCCACTTCAAGGCAACTGGCAGCAGAATCCTCAATGGAGAGGTTCTTAGCAATGGCAGAACCAATCCCCTAGATTCCTACAGCTTCAGCAGCCACAACCTTCGGCCCTCATGCCACCACCTGCAGCACCTGCAGCAAATATTGGCCCTCCAAAATAAATGCCTATGCCTGCTCAACCATTGCCAAATCCTAATAATAAGCAGCAGCAATAACAACAACCTATGTATTTTGTAGAAGCCAATCAATATCCAACTTATGCCCTAAATATTAATGATATCCATCTCAAGTCTGGAACCACTCTCCCTACTCCATATCCGCTAGTAATTACTGAGATTCCAGACTCTTCCTCTGAACAACCTACTGATCCTGCAGAACATATACCTATATCAGATACTATCTGTAAGGAGCCTATCCTGCAGCATCAAGCCAAACCACCTTTTCCTTAGAGATTGCAAGTTACTACATCCAATTCTATGGAAGAGCCTATCTTTGATATTCTGGATTAGCTAAAGAATGTACACATTCAAATTCCCCTTTTTCAAGCCATTAAAGATGTTCTAATTTATGGGAAAGCCATTAAGGAGGCATGTTTGAAGAAACTTGGAAGAAAGAAAAAGGATCCCCAAACTATCCATGTTTTAGGATAGTTGGTGGATATTATGTTAGGGAAGGTAGTCATTCCAAAATATGTTGACCCTGGGAGTCCTATGGTACAAATAAATATTAATGGCCAGATAGTAAGGAATGTTTTGATTAACCTTGGTGCAACCATCAATGTAATGATCAAACATACTATGGACTATTTGAAAATCCTAACCGTTAGGTCTACACCTACCATCCTGAAGCTTGTTGATAGTTCCACGGTAACACCTGACGGTGTGGTAGAAGATATCATTGTCAACCTTGAGTCTTGGGAATACCCAACAAATTTCACCATATTGTCCACTAAGGCAACTTTGGGAGGATATCCTATCATTCTAGGTAGACCATAGTTAAACACAACTGATGCTTTTATAGGATTTTGTTCAAGAGACATGACAATTTATGATGGTCAATCAACAAAGAAATTGGCTTTATACCCACCTGCCCAGTCTCAGCCAGACTTGTCTCAACCAATTTGGCCAGATTTAGGAGAGGAAACTAAAAAAGTCAATTCATTGGCTTAGCTAATGATGCTACAAACTAATTCATTTTCCCAACTTCAGAGTGAGAATGGCCTGCTTTTACACATTTTGCAGTCCAACTCTGATATGAGTAGCCCATCTGTTCCAGATAGTTGTCCTTAGCAGTGCTTCCTGAACTGAATCTTGAGAGCCTGCCACCTAAAATTCTTGCAGTTTATCAACATTTGCTTCCACATGAAATACAGACACCACCTTTAGTAGTAGCCTCCATGAATGATCTTACCAAGCAAGTAGAACTGTCTTTAGGTCATTGTCTGAATATCAATAATAAGTTGTCTCAATCTCAACAAACTGCCCTAGTCACAATGTTGCAAGATCAACACAAAGCTTTTGCATGGGACTATGGGGATATGAAGGGAATAGATCCTCAACTTTGTACTCATAGGATCTACATTAAGGAAGACTGCTCACCTATTAGGCAACCTCAAAGAAGGATAAACCCAACACTCAGGGAAATAGTTAAAAATGAGCTCCAAAAATTGTTTGATGTTGGTTTTATCTACCCCATTTCAGACAATTAATGGGTATCTCTATTGGTGATCATTCCTAAAAAAGGTGGAAAATGGAGAGTTTGTGTAGACTACAGGGAGCTGAACAAAGCAACTAAAAAGAATCACTTTCCATTGCCATTTGTTGACCAAGTGCTAGACTCATTGTCTGGTAAAAATTATTTCTCCTTTTTGGATGGATATAGTGGGTATAATCAAATTAGAATTGCCCTTGGGGATCAAGACAAAACAACTTTTACCTGTCCATGGGGAAATTTTTCCTACTTTGTCTTACCTTTTGGCTTGTGTAATGCACCTGCAACATTTCAAAGGGCAGTAATTAGTATTTTTGCTGACATTTCTCATGATTCTATGGAGATCTACATGGATGACTTCACCACTTATGGAGTTACTTATGAAGAAGCATTAGCAAATTTGGAGAAAGTGTTGAAAAGATGTAAGGAGCACAATTTTTCTTTGAATAGTGAGAAGTGTTTTATGATGATGCAAGAAGGAATTGTTTTAGGCCATCATATCTCTCAAGCAGAAATTCAAGTTGATCCTGCAAAAATAGAAGTCATTCTAACTTTGCAAACACCTATGAAACAAAAGGATGTTAGAAGCTTCCTAGGACATGCGGGGTATCATAGAAGATTTATCAAAGATTTCAGCAAAATAGCCAGTCCATTATATGTCTTATTGACTAAAGATTCTCAATTTAACTAGACTGAGGCCTGTGACAAATCTTTCCTGCAGCTTAAAAACTTACTTACTCAGGCACCTATTCTTCAAGGACCAAAGTGGAGTCTGCCCTTTCATATACACACAGATGCTTATGATTATGCCATAGGGGTAGTTTTAGGACAGAAAGAGCATTCCATAGAGCATGCCATATATTTCATTAGCAAAAACCTTCAAGGCCCTGAATCAAACTATACTATCACAGAGAAAGAATTGCTAGCAATTGTGTATGCCCTGAACAAGTTTCGACATTATGTCACTGGTTACCAAATATTTATTCATATAGATCATGCAACAATAAGGTACCTCATGAATAAGCCTGCCATATCTGGCAGATTAGCAAGATGGCTCCTATTGTTGTAGGAATTTGATATCACAGTTATTGATAAGCCAGGTCGGGCTAATGTGGTGGTTGATTTCTTGTCAAGACTTTAAACAACTACACCTACCACCCCTAAGGTAATTGATGATAGCTTTCCTGATGAACATCTATTTTCTATTGTTGCTCAAACTCCATGGTATGTAGATATTGAAAATTATTTAGCAGCCAACAAGATCCCTGCTCACTTCTCATCAAAGGACAAAAAATTTTTGATAGAGAAAAAATTTAAATTTTCATGGATTGCAAACTGTTTATTTTACACAGAACCTGACCAAGTCATGCAAAGGTGTGTTAGGAAAGATAAGACCTATGAAATTTTGCATGCTTGTCATGATGAGCCATGTGGTGGACACTTTGTAGCCAAGAGAACATCTATAAAAGTGCTTGCTATAGGTTACTATTGGCCCATGCTACACAAGGATGCTGCAACCTACACCAGAAAATGTGACAGATGTCAATGCATGGGGAGACCAACAACGTCTGATGAAATGCCCCTGTATCCTCAAGTGGTATTCAGTCCCTTTGATAAGTGGGGCATGGATTTTGTTGGGCCTATTGATCCTCCATCCAATGAGAAATAATACATTTTGGTTTGCACTGATTATGTAACCAAGTGGGTGGAAGTGAAAGCAATGACACATGCTCGTGACAATAAAGTTGTTGAGTTCCTGTATGAGCAGATTTTTACTCGGTTTGGAGTCCCAAGGGAACTTGTTACTGATCAAGGAGCTCAGTTTACATCAAACTTAATCACTACATTAATGAATGATTACAAGATCAGACGCATAAATTCTAGCCCCTATCACCCTCAAGCCAATGGTCAGTCAGAGGTTACCAACAGAGAATTAGAGGCAATCCTTACTAAAATAGTTTAGTTACACAAGAAGGATTGGAGCAATTGCCTTCCTGAAGCAGTCTAGGCCTATAGGACAACATGAAAAACAACTACAGGGTTTACCCCTTTTGAGTTACTCTATGGAAAAACTGCCATGTTGCCAATAGAGTTTGAGCATAAGACCTTAAGAACTGCTCTTTAGCTTAGCATTGATCTTTCAGAAGCCCAAAAGGAATGCCTCCTACAACTGAATGCATTGGATAAGATAAGGAAAGTTGCCCTGCAGCATACTGAAACCATCCAGCAGCAAAGAAAGAAATGGCATGACCACCATATCAGAACAAGCAGTTCTCTGCCAGTGATTGGGTGCTGCTCTATGACTCTAGGTACAAGTAAAATCAAGATAAACTCACCACAAGATGGCTTGGTCCTTATGAAATAGAAAATGTGTTTGATAATGGTTCAGTTCAGTTGGCTACAATAGATCCTATCTTATTCAAGCTACTAGTTAATGGACACCGTCTTAGGTTATATCATAAGCCAGCATCCAAAGAAGAATTTATGAAGCATTTTGTTTCAAATAAAGCCACTGATCTTCTTGCAGCAAAAGACTTTGACCTTTTTCCTACAACATCTCTTTAAAATGCTATGTTGCATGCCCATAATAAAGGTTTCTTTTTTTAAGGAAGCCACTTTCTCCGTTTTTTATCCATCACCATCATTCATTTCATCTTCATCCACGTCACCCATCCATGTCATCCATCTTGTTGTACCACCTTCATTTATGGTTTTCGTTCCAACCATCATTTCAAGATGAGTTGTGATCTTTCCCAGCATCTACGAGCACTTATTATAAGGTACACGATATCTTTTATTGTCACATAATTTATTTATTTCATTTATTCATTAATTGCTATGTATCTATCAGTCATTATTGCTTATTTTTCATCTATCCTTACGCACATGTGTGGACACATGCCAAATTTTAAGTAGGGGGAGGGGGTAATCCATTTCAAAAAAATTCTTGTGCCACTACCATGTCTGTCAAGACAGTTTTATTTTCTTGTACTTACTAAGTATGACTGCGTGCTTTTATCCTAATCAACAAGTTAACTACCTGATTTGAGTAATTTTTAATAATCATTGCATGCAATTATCCTTTGTATCATTCTTGGAAAATTAAAGAAAAGTGACAACAGAAAAGAAAGAAGCAGGGCGAAAAAAAAAAGAATTTCGAATTTTCAAAAGAAGTTTGAGTTTCAGGAATCTCAGCAGGGATAATTTGTGAATATGGGTGGCCAGTTAGTGAGACATGAGCCTGCAACTCATGAATCCTTGACGCAAAATCCTCAAGTGGTTCAAGCATTCAGCAATTGTGGATGGCTGAATTATTTTCTAGGGATAGATTCCTTTAATGAAGAAGTTGTAGGTGAGTTTTTGAGAACTCTTTCTGAGGGAGAAGCTATAGTGTGGGGTTTGATAGTAGTCATTACAAAAGAGCGGATGTTTGAAGTAACTGGGCTTCCGACGATAGGAGAGAACTTTCCTTCAGGAAGAGATGTTGTCTCTTCTAGGGTAGAATTCACAATACCAACAGATGGACCCTTAGAGGTTTATAAACAAGGATGTAAATGAGTGTCACTGCCTCCTCCATACTCAGAATGTGCCACCTTCATAATCAGGTATTTGACTTGTGAGGGACTTTTTTCCTATTTGCATTCTTATCATTTCAAACTATTGAGTCATATGAGGCACGGTTTAGCTGTCAATGTTCCAAACTTTTTGTTAAACCTTTTGGAACGTAGTGCCCATGAAACCCAGAGGGGTAAGGACAACTCTATCACCCATCATGCCCTCATTAAATTCTTGATTGAGCATTCCCTGAGGGATGTATCACCCCTTTCTTGGCAAGAATTTGTTTCCCAGAAGGGTCTGCAACCTCCCAAACCTCCTAGAGCATTCCCTGCACAACGCAAGAAAAAAAAAAGAGAGTAGAATCTACGAGTAGGGAAGCAGAGCAAGAATCATCTACTCCTGCAACACCTAGTCCTGCAACCTCCACACCAGAGTCCTCTACCCAAGTAAAAACTAGGTTTTTTGGTAGAAAAGAAAAAGGGAAAACGAAGGTAGGAGAGTCATCTAGGGCAAAACAAACCCCAAAATCAAGCCCTCATGTTCAAAAGTGAAAACATTCGGCTCCGCTTTCTCTTGCAGCAATGCTTGTTGCCACCACAATTTCACCATCACCTTCTCCTACTAAGTCTAAATCCTCTAAGCAATTTAGAAAGAGGAAAGCTATGAAAGAGTCTCCTAAAACTGTTACATTGCCAAAAAAAGTTTCATCAAGGAAACAGCGTAAAGTTACCTCAACCTCCGTTCAACCTGAAATTATAGTCATTCCTGAGGAATCTTAAGAATTCAGTCATGATGTTTCTCAGAGTGTATCTGAGAATGTTCCACAAATTTCATCTATTATTCCTAGGGAACTGCAAACTAAGATAGTGGAAGTTGAGGAAGCACAACATGGTAGTGGTAATAAAAGGAGGATGCCAAGTCTTGATGACTTGGCTGAAGCAGTTGGGAAAATATTAGGAGAAACACAATCTCGTCCTGGGCAGCAACAAGAGTCCATCCTGCAACAAGAGGAAGAAAAACTTGAAGAAACCGAAGTGTCCAATGAAACACCATTACCCTCTGAAACTTGTCGAGCATTGGTTGTTTATAAAAGGACATTGTTGATTGAATATTTGGAATATCTTAGGATTACATGGAGGCTTGTTACACTTCAGACTTTGAGTTTCTGCCATTTAGCTAGAATTGACTTTCAACAAAGTCTTTGGGAAGAAGAAAAGAAGAAATTGAAAGACAAAAACAGGAAATTCAAGAAATGAAAGAGAAAATGGATGAAATGATGAAGGTAACCGGTAAAATTGTGGAATGTAGACCACCACCTAGGGTATATGCTATGTGTCTTAAAGAGAAATTTCTATGGTTCCAATTGATGAGAATTCCAGAAATTTAGACCCTGACATTCACACAGCTAAGGAATTTTATGATGCATATCAAGTAGCACCCAATTGGCTAAGAAATTCTTTTTGTGAGTTTTATCTACATGGTTCGCTAATTCCCTTTGAAACAGAATGGAATTCACTTCTCTATATTGGTGACATTCATCTGAGGTCACTCATGTCTTGGGTGGCCAATGAAACTAACTATGGAAAACAATTAGAAGCTTATGAAGAGGCTGAAAGGAACGAACCTATTCTATTGTGACCTGAAAGCTCAAATCCCCACACAGTTCTGAGAACTTGGCTTACTGTTGCGTATGGATTCCATGATCCTACAGCAAGAATGAAAGTATTTGATATCAGGAAGCAGGTGTATGATGAATTCAAAGACCAAACATATATGTTTTGGAAGCTTTCATCTTCCAAAATTAAAACAAGATGGAAAAAATTGATTGTTGGTCTGAGGAAATATGAACCTCATAGCCCTCTGAACTTTAAAGCAGCCATCAGAAGGATAGAGAAGTATATGCAGTTGGGTCTCCAGGAAAGGTTTGAGATATGGTTACCATTAACATTTCGACTTCCAATTTTGATGTGGCCACTTTACCCTTATTTGGCTACAGATGTTAATGAAGATGTAGAAACCCGTAGGTATGAGAGATGGCAAAGTTTCAGAGGTTTCTACTACAAATTCATAACTTCATTACAAGGCCATGCTACTCCTACTGATTTCAGAGAAACAACTAGAAAGCTTAATGTTGGAGGATCATCATTAGGATAAGTAGGGGGCAAATGATGAGCTCGAAATATGCTCATAATTTGAATATTATGATGTATTTTTAATACCTTTACTCTTTTTCTGATGGTTGTTTAAACTCTTTTATTAAATACTTTTTATCTAGAATCGGGTAGTATCCTGTAGTAACACATTCCTATATTCCTGCAGCTTAACATCTTTGTGTGTTTGTATTTATTGCCCTATTTGACCTCCCGAATGATTGATATGGTGCATGTGGTTTTTGGATAATGAAATGGATTTAATGTGTGATTAATAAATGTGTATCGTGTTATTGTGTGTGTTCTTTCTTTTGCTTTTGTCGCCATGTGTATCGCAGGTTATTGAAAGAGGCATGAACGAGTCAAAGTGCAGCAAATCTCGGCCCTGCAGTAAATTCCATTTCTAGCACGGCATTGAGGAAGTTGTTCCAGCAAAGACTCTTTGACCGGGTCTTTGGGAGGAAATCTAAATGATCATTGATCTAGGAAGAGTGGAATGCTAGATTCTCTCTGAATCGGTTGAACATATATGCTTTCATTTATGAGAAGTTTGTTCCTCGGTGTCAGGAAGCATTTATGTCCACGTCTTTCTCTATTAGAGTTAGGTAGTTAGTTGCTTTCCTATAAATAAGTGTTCCTCTTGCATGAGTGAATAGAGAGAAAAAAAATAGAACAAAGTGTATTAAGATTAGTGTTATAATGAGAAACAGAGTTTTGTGTTAGTTTTCGTACAAGCAGAATGATCAATGTATATGATTCCAAGTTTATGAATAAAAGCTGATGAAGTTCTAAGTTCAATTCTTGCATAAACTGGTTGATGCTTGCTAAGGGGGCCCACTTAGTGAGTATCTGTAGTTAGTTGTTTATTTCCTATTGATTATAAGTTAGAATTTCATTTTTGAAGGTTTCAGTGCAAACTCAGTCTTATATTGTTCCTGCAGCATCGAGAATCCATCCCTATGTTTGTTCCTACAGCATAAGACCATTTCATAGTTTGTTCCTTTGTAATAGTTGTCATGATTTTTTCTTTGATTAATTTATGCTTAAGTTAAGAAGACTTTACATTATGTTCCTGCAGCATAAGTAGAATTCCTTCCAAGCATTTATTTCTAGTAAATTGTGGTTGAAACTGGTTCTTAGTGCACATACAGTGACACTCCATTTCAAGTATATGTTCCTTGGTTTGACAGTGTAAATGAACGACCATAAGAAGATGTTAGTCACCTGCTGGAATGTCCAATTCCCAGGTTAGGATTTGCCATGACTTTTATATCCTTTTATGGAATCGAGTATCAGTGTTAAGTTAGTTCATATCATTAGTGGTTATACTAGCTTAAGAGTTTTGGATACTCTTGAATTAGAAAATCCACTCCCTATTTGTTTGCTTGGACTCATAAGTC
Source organism: Sequoiadendron giganteum (assembly GCA_007115665.2). Classification (NCBI taxonomy): domain Eukaryota; kingdom Viridiplantae; phylum Streptophyta; class Pinopsida; order Cupressales; family Cupressaceae; genus Sequoiadendron; species Sequoiadendron giganteum. The sequence continues at coordinate 240,369,102 of CM021100.1, read as the reverse complement.
TATTTCAAGTAAATAATTTCTATCTTAATATGTATTATTCAGAGATCTAGGTTAACTTTGATCTATTTTGGTTTTATCCAAAAACCATATCTTATCAATCAAACTATCTAATCTTGCATAATCTTAAGGGTGAAATCACAATACTATGTCTCACTTTTTGCCCAAGGTAGGCATTGACATCAATATTTCTAATTGAACCTTAATCTTTTGAGACCTATAATAGCTAAATCTGTAAGAATTTCGAGATGATGTTGTGTCGCAAAAAAATGTATTCTTGACATTTTTCACTCATTTAGGCCATTCCTATGGATTTTGGTTTTATTTTTCCTAAATCTAATGTTGTAATGTGGCCAACACATTCACATTCGGCCTTGAACACTTGAAAATCAATAAAAACCTAATATGTCTTGCAAAGGTGTTGTAAAGTGTTCTAACCCACTTTCACACTTTTCTAGACCCTTTCCATTATAATTCACTTAAAAAACCTCTTTTTATCACTTACCAAGACTTATTTCAAAGTTTTGTAAGGAGTTGTAACAAAATCTCACACTTTCCTAGGCTTTTCATCAATAAATTGACCATTTCTTATGTTAAAATGGCCCCATTATGCACTTATTGGCCTCACTTAAGTGTGTTTCGAAAGACAATCTCGTTAAACATCATTAATCGCACTTTAATTCTCGACAATTAGTAAATTTTCTCTGGTGGGTCCAAGTCACCACCCTAGGCGACTTAGTCCAATCAGCCGAATTCAATGAATGGAGTGGAATGGATGGAGGAAAGGGATGGACGGACGGATGAAGGAATGGAATGGACAGGAATGGAGGATGGAAGGAATGGAAAGGATGGAATGGATGGATGGATGGATGGATGGAATGGATGGAATGGATGGAATGGATGGAAGGAAGGAAGGAAGGAATGGAGTGGATGGAAGGAATGGAATGGATGGACGGAGGAGGATGGATGGAATGGAATGGAATGGATGGAATGGAATGGACATGGAAATGGATGGACGGATGGACTGGATGGACGGAATGGATGGACGGACAATGGACGATGGATGGATGGAGGAATGGAATGGATGGAATGGAATGGAATGGAATGGAGGGAATGGATGGATGGATGGATGGATGGATGGACGGATGGATGGAAATGGACAAATGGATGGAAGGAAAGGAATGGATGGATGGATGGATGGACGCCCGGACGCGGATGAAAAGAGCGGAGGGATGGATGGATGGATGGAATGGATGGATGGACAGTGGACGGATGGACGGATGGAATGGAATGGGAGGTGGAATGGATGGATGGATGGAATGGATGGATGGATGGAATGGAATGGATGGAATGGATGGATGATGGATGGAATGGAGGAAATGGAATGGATGGATAAAATATCACTTAGGCCAAATTAGATATCCCTATATAAGCCTTAGTTTGATTTGATTAACTAAATAATAAAATAATAATGATAATATGACTTATTTAAGAGTTAAGATAGCCACAAGATGACTATTCATAACCCTATGTAAATTGATCCATGATACCCTAATTTACAACCTAAACCATGACTGATGCTCTCGCTACAACTAAGAAATGATATAGACTCAAGGAACTCCCATTGGCCCCATGATTTGCATCTTCACCAAGGAAGATTATATTTCCCAACTAACAAATATTCTCTAAAAAATCTTCATCATACCAAAAACTACAACTAGTAATCCAAAACTTCCACCACAACACAATAAACTCATCCTCTAAACCAAGAATCATTTGTATAAATCAATAAATCATAATTAAAATTTGAACCAAACATAACAATGAGAAACAAGGTATCTACATTTTCAAAAAAAATGAAGATAAGTATCCTTTGTTAATAGAACTAAAGATGTCAATGAACTCTCAATGCACACATAAGGCAAGTATTAAGAGCTCCTCATGACATCAACAACCACTAGAGATGATTGAAACATCACAAATTCATGGATCCATGTCACTACTAAATCCATTAAATTTTTTCCAAAGCTACACATAGCACCATGATAAACATATCCTAATTAAAGATCACCAATGTCCCTCTCAAAATCAAAGAACACAACTATAACACTAACAAATCCCAAAGTAAATACTCAAGGATCCAATTGAATTGTGATTGAGAGCCTCTCTTTCCACTGTATTCCAAAAATACAAGTCACAAAGTAAAACTATATCAAGTAATCTAAACACCATCTATTTACCTTACTATAATGAATATACCAACAGACCAAGATGACCCAAAAATCCAACGAAATATACATCAATATTATGAAATATATGTGGGTATAAATAGCCCACATCTAAGTTATCAATAAAACTTGTAGGTATAGACAACCTGCAAAACTAAAAAAATAATAAATATAGAACAACATAACATATAAATTCAACACCACATTAGTAATATGAAGAATAGAGACAATTAGAGATAAAATATAAATCATTCATGACTTAAACACCAAATCAACTCTAGATCCAATTTATTGCAACCCTGCAATAAAATAACCAAGAACCCAATGAGAAGCTCTACAAAAACTTTAAGTGACAAAGCACATACCAACACTTCCACACTTGAGGAATCCATAACTAACCTCATATGTATAAATAAGCAAGAATTCTCATTCTAAAAGCACAAAAACTATAAACCAAATCAATGGAATGTTGAAAAGATAGCAATTTTCAAGGGACATATCCTATCTCTAGTTATTATAAAGACTTGTCTTATGGAGAATGCATACACAAAAGGTAAACATAAATGATCACATCTTCACAAGGTCCATTGCTCTATACCAACTCAATGGTAATATTCTTTGAGTGTTTAAATATGTAATTTTCATGCATGATCATTATAGGTATCACATATACCTCAACTACCAAAATTATTATGCACTTCAATGACCTTTTAGAATTGTAATGGTAAAATATGCATGCCCATGTTATTTCTCATTTAATGTTTCATCTAGTTTGACATGAATAATTTCATACATAAACATATTGGAAAATGGTGTAGTTTTTTACAAATTTGGTTCCCTTGCCCTAGGATATTCACTTACCTCATTAAACATGCACCTACCATTTGCCCCCATTCACATGTTCAGACACCCTTATAAATTTTCTTTTTTCATTTGTTTATTATACCTATGCTTGCAGTAATTTTTGTGCATAAATTATCTACCAAGATCTATCCATTTACATGTTCTAGGACTAGTTTGTAATTATGGACTTGTCTCACCCAAATTCAAAATCATAGATTTAAATTTTGAGTTGACTCATACCCCTTTTCTTGTAACCTAGGGCTAGCTAAGCATAAATTCACATAACATGTTGCTATATTTGTATATTAAGGACACTTAATGCATTCATTTTAACAAATAATGTGATACATGATATGAGAGCCATATTATCATTTAATTCCCATTTATGCACTTCAATTGGTGTACTAAAATGAGTCTAATTTTGCAATAGCATTTTTATGATTGAGGATTCCTAATTATTACTTTTCATATGCATTTGTCTGGGTTGAATTAATAGAATATGTCCATTTGTGACACACTGGTAGCCCCATAATGGATTTCTATTAAATATTTACAACCCTCAGATATTAAAAAGTATTGAAGAAGTATAGGTGGATTACATGAAAAAATTATGATTATGGATACGTCCTTGACCTTTAGCCTCATCCCTAGACAAAGCCAAAAAAATTATATGATTCCAAGGTGACTTCAAGTCTAAGATTCATTGTTTCTAATAGGAAGGCATATCAAATTTGAATCTACATCATATTTAGTGCACTCATTGGTCATTGAACTAAGTGCATCTATTTATATTTATATTTCTATTTTTACCACTAAATTATTACAAACTATCTAAATATTCATCTCTTAACTAATGAGTTTATGTTAATTATGTTTCAATGTATGCATTTTATTGGATTATCCTAGACTAAGTTTAAGTAAATATTATTTTCGTTTACAGTAATAAATTTATTGTAAAAAATAGATCAATATCAAATCTATTGAAATCAAGTCTTATTGAATGTAAAACCCCCAATGCCATAAAGAATGAGGTCAAGACTCAAAATTATACATAGAATGATACCCTATGTTCTTTGTTTTAATAGATATCAATGCCCAAATCCTATTAAAAAGACCCAATTTTATATAAAACCCTCCATCAAAAAGAAATTTTGTTAGAGAAAGTTAAACCCTTTCTTCCCCACCAAGATAAATCTCCCCATTTGGCTCATGGTATTTCCCCATGCACACTAAGGCAAAATCCATGCCTGACATTGTAGATCATTTTGTGATAAAATTTTAGGAAGCAAGCTAATGATCTTCCTCAAAGAGCTATAAGTAATAATGATTAATTTTAACTATTTAAATTTTGATTTTATAGTTTGTGCTATTAAAATTTGTGCTAAATAGTGTCATAAAATTGCACCCTGTGGCAATTTCACCTACACTTTTGTATCCACTCCCTTAGTATTTGTGTAAGATCATTTCAACCTTGCATCAACCTTTTCCCCTCTTAGATTGCTCAGGACCCCTTTTTCAGCAGCTATATTTGGGCGTTAGATTTGCGTCAAACCTTGTGTTATCCTTGTTCCCACCATTTTTTAGCATGATTTGTCTAGACACTAGTGTGTCGCACACATGTCCATGTTTCGTGATAGTGTCCCATGAAATTTCAATATTCAAACAACCATTTTTTGAGCATGTTGCCACTTGTCACCTACCTTTGTCGATGGAAATGGCTTAGGATGCTTTGCGACGGCTTGGAAACCTTCTTTTCCCTCTTATCCTCTCTTTAACATTCATCTTTTAAATTCACTTGGTCTTCTTGGTCTCTCTCTCTCTTGGATGTTCTCTCTCACTCTCATTCTCTCTTCTCTTTCTCTTTCTCTCAAGCTTGCACAATGATCTAAAGTTCTCATAACACTCTTGGCTCTCATGACCTCTTTCTTTCTGTCTCTCTTTGGCTTCCTCAAGACTTGCAGGTGATATCTATTTGTTGTCTTATGTCTTTGAGAATCTTGGGATTTCTCACATCCCTTGTTTATTCATTTTAATATCTTGTCTATTTATCTTTATATCCATCTATGTATTTGGTTGTCTGTGAAGGCGGAAACACCGAAACAAGGGTTTGATTGAGGCAAGCCCTTAAACAACCCCAACATTTTCTCTCGATCTTATGTGTGCAAGTATTGAAGAAATTCATTTGTTAGAGGCTTCATTTCTTGGTTGATTGTGAGTGATTTCTTTCTCTTGCTTCATTTCATCATCTACGTTTCCATTTAATCTATATTTTATTTAGTTTAGTTTAGTTTATTTTAGTTCTATTATACTCTATTATTTTTTTGCATTTCAAGATTTTTTAACAATCAAATTGTTAGTAGTTACTTAATTTCTTTTCTATGATAATCTTGGTTTTCGGTTTGTATGAAATGTTAGTGCGCCATTGAGATGCTAATGCATTATGTTGTCATCCTTTTGCCGTGTTGTCGTTGTTGATTGAAAAATTGCTAGTTTGTCCAAAAAACATCTGTGATCTACTCTTTTTGATTATGAAACTCTCACCTTTTTATCTCATCACTTGAAATTTTTCTCTTTGAAGTAGTTGAGGACCATTTTCTCCCTATAGACTCTTCTTTATCCTAAAGACTTGAGAATAGTAAATCTCCTCCTCGGTAACTAGCATGGCATAAGTAAACAATATTTGTTTATTTGTACACTTCTCTTCATGTCATTAGACCTCATCAACATGACAAAAAAAGGAAAGCAAAAACAAACCAAAAGTCTAAATAGGGGAGAGGAGCCGATACATAAGTGGGGGCCCTAATGTGCAATGGGGCATGCACTCATTGGGGCTCACAACTATACGTTAGTTCTCCACAACTTAAAAAAAAATTCATCCATAAATAGGCTCGATGACATCAAACATAAATCAGATATAAAATGCACACTTAATAACATTTTTCAAAACAAAATAAGTACAAGCTGGTAGCCAAACATGATGAAGTGTATCCAACTTGTATTTGACATATAACAAGTAGCATTCTGACATGGAATTTAAACAACCCAAACATTAAGACATGCACCCTTCCCCATAAACTGGTAAACCCAACTTTCACACCAATGTAGGCGTCACTTTCACATTAATCACAACATAAACAAGGTGCCAAGTCAACAACTTTGAAACCCATTTGACCCATCTTTGACTGACTGGCAAACCCATTACAACAATGTTTCCCATCGTAGCATAACCAAACCAACACACAAATGCATTTGTCTGTCCCGTCTACCATGAGACCTACAACATGTATCAGCTTGAATTTGTCCCATCTCACCAAGTAGGGTGCACACATATTGGAGCCAAACCCAAATATCCCATCTGCATCCATTTAACACTCCTGTAAGGCCGCCATTATTAAAAAAAAACATGGAAACAATTTTAAACAATCCACCAAACCAATCAAGTCAAGAATTAACGGCTGAAATAAATCAAATCTCCAATTCATACGAAACATAATTCAAATTCAAAATAGGCCAACAATTTATTTCACCACACCAAACAAGCATCAAT
>CM021100.1:240336995-240362387 GCA_007115665.2 Sequoiadendron giganteum | reverse complement strand
TCGTTTTGAGGGCTACGATCTTGCAAAATATCCTATCAATTTAAGCTCATTTGCAGGTCTAACCCAGGGTTTAAAATTAAAATTTCTGAGGAGATTTTGATGTAGATGCATAATTTTTAATTTTTGGCATCTTCTATCAAAGTACCTTCGATTGAAGGTCTCATAGGACCTTAGATCAAAGGTCAAACTTTTATCAAGGTACAAACTGACATACCTTTGATCGAAGGTCGACCTTCTATTAAAGGTGCATTTCTAAAGCTTGAATTCAAGCTTGAAAACTTGTTCTTACAAAAAGTGAGACACAACTCTATGATTTCACCCTTAACCATATTTTAGAAGGTCCAAGTATTTACATATCCATAACAATTTTCTATTATCAATCAAGGTTTTTTATTTATATATGCCAACCATAATACAAGATAATTTAATTTCATGGTATTTTCTAGAACAAATAACACTACCACACTCTATAATCAAGACCTAAAACTCTAGAGTTGAATATATAAATAAATTTAGAAAAGTAGCCAATTTTTTTTTATGAAACTATGAGTACTACTTGAGTCAATCAATGTTGTTTCTTTATACTTCTTTAAGAAACCCACTACCTTGAGAGTTTGTGAGGCACTAAAACCTAAGAGTGCATGGCAAGAAATGATTGATTTAGAATCATGTGATTCCTCATCTAAATCCTTAACAACATCTAATATCGGTTCCTCCTCTTCTTCCTCATTTAGACCAAGTTCAATATAGAACAATTTATTTTCAATAATTTTATGTCCTTGACTATATTTGTTGTCGCAATTGCAACACAACCACTTTTTATCTCTTCTCCTTAATTTGTTATGGAGTCAACCTAATAGGTTGAGGAAGATAAGATGTTGATTATCATTTCTCTCTTATCCCATCATGCCCTTACTCTCTAGGAATCAAATACTTCTCCTCTACCTTGTGTGCTAATATAAATAACTCAAATGTAGAGCTAGGACTAAACATGTGTACCTCATGTTGAATGTGATCCTTGAGACCACCTAAAAACAAATCATTCAAGTTATCCTCCATAATTTTATCCACTCTTCAAGATAGATTTTGGAATTGTTGAATATAATCCTTCACTGATCTTGTTTGTTGAATTTTAGCCAGTTAGCTGAAGAAGTTATCTACCACACTATTGTTGTACTGTGATTGGAGCTCCTTCAGTGAAACCCTTTTTTATTTATGAGTACAAAGCCATCAATACCAAATAAATTGATCTAGTTCTAGATATAGGGAATCCATTGCGACCTTTTGTCCATTTGGAACTTAATGTAATTCAAAAATATCTCCATTTGGTTTATCCATGTTAGTGGATCCTTGTCACAAAACTTGCACAAATCCACCTTTAGTATTAAATTCCTAGCTCCCATATGAGTATTAACATTTGGATCAAGAGTAGCTAACCTACATGATTCACCTTGGTTTCCTAAGAGCTTATTTCTTGGTCCATTCATAAAAGCACTTAACATGTTTCGTATGCCCGATATATCTCTTCTTAGGTAACTCATCTCCATCTTCACTAATGAAAGGTCTTCCTTGACCTTGTTGATTTCCTGATTGGGAGTAGTATCCTCTATTATTATTATTTTATTCATAATCACTTTTGACTGGAGCTATGAACTAGTGAAGCCACATTTTTTGGGGGGGACCTCATCTCTCCTTATCTCTCCATTGTTCTCATCGAGACACTAAGCATCAAGGTTCTCCAACAACCGTCAACAACAATTATCGATGGGTGGGAAAATTGTGCGCCAAGTTCCTAAGTCGAACCCCAGACCACCGTATTTAATCCTCCTTCCTCCATCCAATCTCCCATCTCTTTGCTTTCCTCCTTGAGCCTCCTCTATAGCCTCCTTCTCTCCTTTCTTCTCGCCACTTCTCTCCTTCTCCTCTACCTCCTCTCCTTCCTCTTGCAACCTCCTCTCTATCGTTCTCTACTCCTCTCCACTACCTCCACTTCTTTCTTTTCCTCCACTCCTTTCTCTACAGCCTCCGCTACCTCCTCTGCTCCCTCTAACATCCATCCTTTTCTCCCCTCTGATGTCCTTCCTCCTTTCAATCCCTCTGCTTCTTCCTCGAGCCTATCCTCCACCCCATACCTTTTTTTCTTTCTTCTTTCCCTCCTTATCTCTCCTCCCTGCCACCCACCTCTTCTCTACCTCCACTCCTCTTTCTCTACCTCCTCTCCTTTGTTTCTTACTACTGACTTGTTGGCCTCCTTCTTCCCTCCATCATCTGTCCTCCTTCTTTGCTTCATACCTTCTGTCTCCAAACTCACCTTAGATCCTTGGCCTGCCTTTCCTCTCGCAACCTTCCTTTTCCATTGTGTGCTCATCCTTACCTCTAACTACCTTCAACGTGATGTGCCCAACACAAATATACATGGTGAGACTCAAACCAAGACTACCATATCAACACAGTGTTGCAACTATTGTTGCACTACGGGGTGAACCCCAATAGTATCCTATATTATTACCTCATCCTTATCAAGAGATTTTCTCAGTGTGACAACATTATTTTTGCCTCTTTTTTGAGGCTTCATCATGATGGAAACCAAAAAATTTGAAATAAATCACACAAATGAAATGTAAATTCTCTGAATCTTTTATTGTAACTTACTATGGCCAAGATAACACTTACCTAGAAAATCTCCAAGAAATTAGTAGATTTGCAACATTAAGAGAGAATTAGTTGAAAACCCTAATTTTGAAATAAAAATCCATTATTTATGCTTCAATTTATCTGAAAATTGGATTGTAGCCTCCTCTATTATGTCTTCACAAACCCACTAAAATTAGGAACCAATTCATCAAGATTCGGGAGATATGCACTTTCCAAATAAATTGGGCAAAAACCCTAATTATGTAATAAATAATTCAATTCTACTCCAATTCATCTTAAATATGGACTCTAGCTACTTGAATATGATCTTCAAAAGCCCTTTAAAAATTGGACAAAAATTCACCAAAATCTAGGAGATAAGTGTTTCACAAAATGACCTCCAAAATTGAAAAAATGCATTATCATCATTGTGCCAAAATCATGCTCCGATACCACTTGTAATGGAATAACTTACACAATAGAAGAATATGATAGGAAATATGCTTAAAATACTTGATAATAACTGATAATAGCAAGAAACTTCAAGGGGAGAAACCTCCAAATATCTCAAATGAGAACATAATTAACCATATGATGCTAAAAAATGACTCACTACCTCTTTTATATACCTTATTTATGCCTAAAATATCACTTAGGCCAAATTAGATATCCCTATATAAGCCTTAGTTTGATTTGATTAACTAAATAATAAAATAATAATGATAATATGACTTAATTAAGAGTTAAGATAGCCACAAGATGACTATTCATAACCCTATGTAAATTGATCCATGATGCCCTAATTTACAACCTAAACCATGACTGATGCTCTCGCTACAACTAAGAAATGATATAGACTCAAGGAACTCCCATTGGCCCCATGATTTGCATCTTCACCAAGGAAGATTATATTTCCCAACTAACAAATATTCTCTAAAAAATCTTCATCATACCAAAAACTACAACTAGTAATCCAAAACTTCCACCACAACACAATAAACTCATCCTCTAAACCAAGAATCATTTGTATAAATCAATAAATCATAATTAAAATTTGAACCAAACATAACAATGAGAAACAAGGTATCTACATTTTCAAAAAAAATGAAGATAAGTATCCTTTGTTAATAGAACTAAAGATGTCAATGAACTCTCAATGCACACATAAGGCAAGTATTAAGAGCTCCTCATGACATCAACAACCACTAGAGATGATTGAAACATCACAAATTCATGGATCCATGTCACTACTAAATCCATTAAATTTTTTCCAAAGCTACACATAGCACCATGATAAACATATCCTAATTAAAGATCACCAATGTCCCTCTCAAAATCAAAGAACACAACTATAACACTAACAAATCCCAAAGTAAATACTCAAGGATCCAATTGAATTGTGATTGAGAGCCTCTCTTTCCACTGTATTCCAAAAATACAAGTCACAAAGTAAAACTATATCAAGTAATCTAAACACCATCTATTTACCTTACTATAATGAATATACCAACAGACCAAGATGACCCAAAAATCCAACGAAATATACATCAATATTATGAAATATATGTGGGTATAAATAGCCCACATCTAAGTTATCAATAAAACTTGTAGGTATAGACAACCTGTAAAACTAAAAAAATAATAAATATAGAACAACATAACATATAAATTCAACACCACATTAGTAATATGAAGAATAGAGACAATTAGAGATAAAATATAAATCATTCATGACTTAAACACCAAATCAACTCTAGATCCAATTTATTGCAACCCTGCAATAAAATAACCAAGAACCCAATGAGAAGCTTTACAAAAAATTTAAGTGACAAAGCACATACCAACACTTCCACACTTGAGGAATCCATAACTAACCTCATATGTATAAATAAGCAAGAATTCTCATTCTAAAAGCACAAAAACTATAAACCAAATCAATGGAATGTTGAAAAGATAGCAATTTTCAAGGGACATATCCTATCTCTAGTTATTATAAAGACTTGTCTTATGGAGAATGCATACACAAAAGGTAAACATAAATGATCACATCTTCACAAGGTCCATTGCTCTATACCAACTCAATGGTAATATTCTTTGAGTGTTTAAATATGTAATTTTCATGCATGATCATTATAGGTATCACATATACCTCAACTACCAAAATTATTATGCACTTCAATGACCTTTTAGAATTGTAATGGTAAAATATGCATGCCCATGTTATTTCTCATTTAATGTTTCATCTAGTTTGACATGAATAATTTCATACATAAACATATTGGAAAATGGTGTAGTTTTTTACAAATTTGGTTCCCTTGCCCTAGGATATTCACTTACCTCATTAAACATGCACCTACCATTTGCCCCCATTCACATGTTCAGACACCCTTATAAATTTTCTTTTTTCATTTGTTTATTATACCTATGCTTGCAGTAATTTTTGTGCATAAATTATCTACCAAGATCTATCCATTTACATGTTCTAGGACTAGTTTGTAATTATGGACTTGTCTCACCCAAATTCAAAATCATAGATTTAAATTTTGAGTTGACTCATACCCCTTTTCTTGTAACCTAGGGCTAGCTAAGCATAAATTCACATAACATGTTGCTATATTTGTATATTAAGGACACTTAATGCATTCATTTTAACAAATAATGTGATACATGATATGAGAGCCATATTATCATTTAATTCCCATTTATGCACTTCAATTGGTGTACTAAAATGAGTCTAATTTTGCAATAGCATTTTTATGATTGAGGATTCCTAATTATTACTTTTCATATGCATTTGTCTGGGTTGAATTAATAGAATATGTCCATTTGTGACACACTGGTAGCCCCATAATGGATTTCTATTAAATATTTACAACCCTCAGATATTAAAAAGTATTGAAGAAGTATAGGTGGATTACATGAAAAAATTATGATTATGGATACGTCCTTGACCTTTAGCCTCATCCCTAGACAAAGCCAAAAAAATTATATGATTCCAAGGTGACTTCAAGTCTAAGATTCATTGTTTCTAATAGGAAGGCATATCAAATTTGAATCTACATCATATTTAGTGCACTCATTGGTCATTGAACTAAGTGCATCTATTTATATTTATATTTCTATTTTTACCACTAAATTATTACAAACTATCTAAATATTCATCTCTTAACTAATGAGTTTATGTTAATTATGTTTCAATGTATGCATTTTATTGGATTATCCTAGACTAAGTTTAAGTAAATATTATTTTCGTTTACAGTAATAAATTTATTGTAAAAAATAGATCAATATCAAATCTATTGAAATCAAGTCTTATTGAATGTAAAACCCCCAATGCCATAAAGAATGAGGTCAAGACTCAAAATTATACATAGAATGATACCCTATGTTCTTTGTTTTAATAGATATCAATGCCCAAATCCTATTAAAAAGACCCAATTTTATATAAAACCCTCCATCAAAAAGAAATTTTGTTAGAGAAAGTTAAACCCTTTCTTCCCCACCAAGATAAATCTCCCCATTTGGCTCATGGTATTTCCCCATGCACACTAAGGCAAAATCCATGCCTGACATTGTAGATCATTTTGTGATAAAATTTTAGGAAGCAAGCTAATGATCTTCCTCAAAGAGCTATAAGTAATAATGATTAATTTTAACTATTTAAATTTTGATTTTATAGTTTGTGCTATTAAAATTTGTGCTAAATAGTGTCATAAAATTGCACCCTGTGGCAATTTCACCTACACTTTTGTATCCACTCCCTTAGTATTTGTGTAAGATCATTTCAACCTTGCATCAACCTTTTCCCCTCTTAGATTGCTCAGGACCCCTTTTTCAGCAGCTATATTTGGGCGTTAGATTTGCGTCAAACCTTGTGTTATCCTTGTTCCCACCATTTTTTAGCATGATTTGTCTAGACACTAGTGTGTCGCACACATGTCCATGTTTCGTGATAGTGTCCCATGAAATTTCAATATTCAAACAACCATTTTTTGAGCATGTTGCCACTTGTCACCTACCTTTGTCGATGGAAATGGCTTAGGATGCTTTGCGACGGCTTGGAAACCTTCTTTTCCCTCTTATCCTCTCTTTAACATTCATCTTTTAAATTCACTTGGTCTTCTTGGTCTCTCTCTCTCTTGGATGTTCTCTCTCACTCTCATTCTCTCTTCTCTTTCTCTTTCTCTCAAGCTTGCACAATGATCTAAAGTTCTCATAACACTCTTGGCTCTCATGACCTCTTTCTTTCTGTCTCTCTTTGGCTTCCTCAAGACTTGCAGGTGATATCTATTTGTTGTCTTATGTCTTTGAGAATCTTGGGATTTCTCACATCCCTTGTTTATTCATTTTAATATCTTGTCTATTTATCTTTATATCCATCTATGTATTTGGTTGTCTGTGAAGGCGGAAACACCGAAACAAGGGTTTGATTGAGGCAAGCCCTTAAACAACCCCAACATTTTCTCTCGATCTTATGTGTGCAAGTATTGAAGAAATTCATTTGTTAGAGGCTTCATTTCTTGGTTGATTGTGAGTGATTTCTTTCTCTTGCTTCATTTCATCATCTACGTTTCCATTTAATCTATATTTTATTTAGTTTAGTTTAGTTTATTTTAGTTCTATTATACTCTATTATTTTTTTGCATTTCAAGATTTTTTAACAATCAAATTGTTAGTAGTTACTTAATTTCTTTTCTATGATAATCTTGGTTTTCGGTTTGTATGAAATGTTAGTGCGCCATTGAGATGCTAATGCATTATGTTGTCATCCTTTTGCCGTGTTGTCGTTGTTGATTGAAAAATTGCTAGTTTGTCCAAAAAACATCTGTGATCTACTCTTTTTGATTATGAAACTCTCACCTTTTTATCTCATCACTTGAAATTTTTCTCTTTGAAGTAGTTGAGGACCATTTTCTCCCTATAGACTCTTCTTTATCCTAAAGACTTGAGAATAGTAAATCTCCTCCTCGGTAACTAGCATGGCATAAGTAAACAATATTTGTTTATTTGTACACTTCTCTTCATGTCATTAGACCTCATCAACATGACAAAAAAAGGAAAGCAAAAACAAACCAAAAGTCTAAATAGGGGAGAGGAGCCGATACATAAGTGGGGGCCCTAATGTGCAATGGGGCATGCACTCATTGGGGCTCACAACTATACGTTAGTTCTCCACAACTTAAAAAAAAATTCATCCATAAATAGGCTCGATGACATCAAACATAAATCAGATATAAAATGCACACTTAATAACATTTTTCAAAACAAAATAAGTACAAGCTGGTAGCCAAACATGATGAAGTGTATCCAACTTGTATTTGACATATAACAAGTAGCATTCTGACATGGAATTTAAACAACCCAAACATTAAGACATGCACCCTTCCCCATAAACTGGTAAACCCAACTTTCACACCAATGTAGGCGTCACTTTCACATTAATCACAACATAAACAAGGTGCCAAGTCAACAACTTTGAAACCCATTTGACCCATCTTTGACTGACTGGCAAACCCATTACAACAATGTTTCCCATCGTAGCATAACCAAACCAACACACAAATGCATTTGTCTGTCCCGTCTACCATGAGACCTACAACATGTATCAGCTTGAATTTGTCCCATCTCACCAAGTAGGGTGCACACATATTGGAGCCAAACCCAAATATCCCATCTGCATCCATTTAACACTCCTGTAAGGCCGCCATTATTAAAAAAAAACATGGAAACAATTTTAAACAATCCACCAAACCAATCAAGTCAAGAATTAACGGCTGAAATAAATCAAATCTCCAATTCATACGAAACATAATTCAAATTCAAAATAGGCCAACAATTTATTTCACCACACCAAACAAGCATCAATCAAATTCAAATAATTCCCAATTCAAATAGTCATGAAAACCAACAAGTATTCAGTTATTCTGCAGTGAGCAACATAAGAAAAGGAGGAGTGAAAAGCACATAATTGAATGAGTTAACATCAAGGGGAGGAAATAGCTCATATTCCAGTGCACCAACATTCATATTATTCCAGGTTTTCCTATTCACACTTTTCCATTCATTTACTTTATATTGTTCTTCATTACAACTCCATTACTATTTTCCATTTCTAAGCTTTATATTGATCTTCATTACAACCATTATAGTCATAGGTTTTTATTTATGCTTCCCTAGGGTTTATATTGCAAATATTATAGTCACAGGTGTTTCTTTTTGTATCGGTAGGGTTTATATTGCAAATATTGCAGTCATAGGTTAGCATATGTGTTCTATAGGGTTTATAATGCAAATATTACAGTCATGGTTTACCATTTAAAGCTTTCCCTAGGGTTTATTTTCCAAATAATACAGTCATTCATTAGCATATACATTCCCTAGGGTTTATATTGCAAATATTGCAGTCACAATTTACCATTTTTTGTTTCTCAAAGTTTTATATTACAAATGTTACAGTCATAGTTTACCATTTCGGTTTCCCTAGGGTTTATATTGTAATTATTATAGTCATAGTTTACCATCTCTATTTCCATAGGGTTTATATTGAAAATGTTACAGTCATAGTTTAGCCTTTCTATTTCAGTAGGTTTTATATTGCAAATATTACACTCATAGTTTAACATTTTTGTTTGATAAGTTTTGCATTATCTTTCACTCTGCTTTTCATGTGTCTCAATGGTTCTGCATTATCATTCACTCTGCTTATCGTAGTCTCACAGGTTCTGTATTATCATTTATATGGTAAATATTGGTCATGGTTTACCACTTTTGTTTCATAGGTCATGCATTATCATTCACTTTGCTTACCTTATTCTCATAGGTTATGCATTATAATTCACTCTAGTTATATTATTCTCATGGGTTCTGCATTATCATTCACTCTAGTTATCTTATTATCATAGTTTCTACATTGTCATTCACTCTGGATATCTTATTCTCATAGGTTCTGCATTATCAGTCACTAAAGTTTCTATTTTTAGAATATTTTTTTTGATCATTTTCATATGTTTTTGCTTCATCAATCAAAAAATATTTATTCCTATCAATGAGTTCATCATAGACAATATATGTGAGCTTTGTTAAACTCTTACTATTTTTCATTTGTAAGCTTTCTATTGTGTCATAGTTCAAATATGAGTGTGGTTTTCACTTTTTTGTGCATGAGAATGTTAATGTCGTAAATGCTTAAGAAATATGAGATGTTCTTAAACTCTAACTCCCTTGCATAGTTTGTAATTTTGTGCTTCTTACTCCTCTACTTCCTTATGTCGCTCACTCCAGAATAGATGTAACTCTTTAAACTATTACAAAACATAATCTCAATTGAAATGCAACAAACTAAAAAGATAACACATACACAAACTAAATAATCTTTGGTTCAAGCATCACTCTCTTCATACATATAAAGATAATTGTTAAAGCATTTTTCCTTCATAGTTTACCATTTAAGTTTCTTAGGTTTTGCATTATCATTGACTTTGGTTATCATATTCTCATATGTTATACATCACAAACTAATTATTCTTTTGTTCAAGCATCACATCACTCTCTTCATACATATATAGATAACTATTAAATCATTTGTATTTCATAGTTTACCATTTATGTTTCATAGGTTATGCATTATCATTGACTCTGCTTATCACATTCACATATGTTCTGCATTACAAACTAATTGTTTTTTCTATTCAAGCATCACTGTTTTGATTCTAATTATTTTGTGTAGATGGCCAAGGGAAATGTAGTGGTGACCCATACTGGGAACAAAAAAAAAGAAAAGAGCTACGACAAGGTTGCTCGCCGAGAAACGAGGATGTAGATTCCCCCTTGAAATAGATCTTGTTGTACAAGTAGATGAGGTTTCTACTCCTCAAATATCGTAGATTGAGGTTACTACACCTCAAATACTATAGAAGGTAAAACAAATACAAAAGTTGTGGTTTGAGGATGACATGAAAAGGGAACTCTATGACATTGAAGATAATGACATGTCGATAAGGGGGCTTCCAAAAAGTGGTCAAACAACCACATTGTCCAAATGGCTAGGGGGTCTAACAACAACTTCCAAGAAAGGTTCGCCAACAGTCCTCACCGAAGAGGAAGAAAATATTATTGTGGAATGGTGCAAGCAAATGGTTGATATTGGTCATGGTCTTGAGATAGTCAATCTTAAGTCTGAGGTTGCTCAAATATGTCAAAATAGGCTAAACCCTTTCACCAATGGTTTCCCAAGGAAGTCCTGGTGGATAGGCTTCAAGCATAGACATCCTAAACTCGCATTACGAACTGCTGAAGGCCTAGACAAAGATAGGGAATTCAATATTAGAGATGATGTTGTAGATGCATTCTACAAAACACCGTCTGCAACATATGAAGCCATGCCATATGGTCCTAATCGCATATGGAATTGCGATGAAACTGGCATCCAAGTAGGCAAAAATGGGTCCATGAAGGTTCTCGCAAGAAAAGGTAGCAGGAATGTCTCTTACATTATCCCAAAGAGTCATGAATGGATAACCATTCTATGTTTTGTCAATGTTTCCAAGAAAAGCATTCCAAGATTCTACTTGTTCAAGGGGAGTCCGAACATAGATAATTACATCATAGACTGTGAACCAGGTGCTTGCATGGCAGCCCAGTCACATGCATGAATGGCCAAGGAATTGTTCATAGATTGGTTGACCCACTTCAGAACCTTGGTTCTAGGTGGTGTCTCACCCACCAACATGGTCTTGTTGATCTTTGACGGCCATGGAAGCCATGTAGCACTCAGAACCATCCAAGAAGCAAGAGAAATTGGTGTAGATTTGTTAACATTGCCATCACACACATCACATAAGCTACAACTATTGGATGCGAGTGTGTTTGCACCTTTCAAAGCTTACTTCAAATCAGAACGTACAGATTTTTTGTCAAGGTTTCCAAACATTGAAGTGAGGAGGAGAGAATTTGCAATGTTAGGCAGCAAAGCAATGAAAAGAGCTTTGACAACTGACAACATCAAAGTTGGATTTAAAAGGACTGGTATATGGACGTCGAATCTTGATGCACTTGTCAATGACATTCATCCCAGTGAGACATTTGTGCTTAGCGAGGATGCTGACGTAGTTGAAAAAATTCTCAGCCTTTCTAGACTTGGTGTGTCAAGCGATGATGTCGCAGTATTGCAGTCCACTCTTCCAGATGGAAACATGCAGCTTGCAATAGAAACACAACACTCACCTCATAGTTGTCATGTTGAATCAGTTGCACAAGTGGTGGTTAATGAACACACCCCTCCCATGGTGGACATGCCCATTGATCAATTCAACGAAATTTTAGATCTTCCATCACAACAAAGCCAACCATCCTAGTTGGTTGAGGGATCAATGAACTTGGGCATTGATTTGGAAATCCCAAAACAACAGGATACCTATACTTTCCCATCACCACCACCAAAAATTGACCTTTCTCAAGTTGTGCATCACTATGCTCCTTCTTGCAATTCAGATTTACAAGGCAATGAAGATGTACCACAGGGCTCACAAGCAGTGGAGGAGGTCATTGGCACATAGTTAGATGGGACACAAGAAACACAAATAGTTCCGCACATCAGCAAGTTCCTCAAGTTGCCTGTGCACACTGTCCGTCAAAAGAAATCCAAAGCCGGTGCAATTCGCATCAGCAGACAATCTCAATTGTTGACAACATATGACTACATGAGGCTGTTAATGGAGCAAGAACAAAGGAAGAAAGAGTTTGAGGAGATAAAAACAAGAAAGAGACAACATAATGATGAGAAAATGGCAACAAGAATTGTAGCAGCAAAGTTGAAGGATAATGCCAAAATTGAGGACATACTGTGAAAAGAAAAAGAGCAACATAAATTACAACAAAAAAATGATAGAGATGCGAAAAAGGAGCAAGAGAGGCTTCACAAGGAACATGACCAAAAGGAAAAAGAGATTGAGGAGGCACATAGGGCTTTATAGAGAGAGAGGCGGTTAAGGAACACTTCTAATCCATTGTCTCAAAGTAATGTAGTCTTTCGTGATATTCTCAACATTAACATCCCCCAGTTCTCCACAACAATGAATTATTCAAGCCTCTCCCAATCTGACTTCAGTGGAAGTCAATATCCATATAAATTTGGCACTCAAGATGTATAGATGTGTTCACCACCGCCCCCAACAAATGTCACTTGCACCCAATTTACCACTCCAAGTCCCACTCATGTATGCAACAATCCCCATTGACTAGAAGGGGATGAGAACATAACAATTGGCACCCCAACCAGCCAAGATCCTTTTCATCACAACAACAGCTAGATGTTGCCTTTTTTTTGGTTTTCACATACAATTCAAGTTTCATAGACTTTAGAACTATTGATATTTACAAATGCATTGAAATTGTGGACAGTTGTAATTTTTTGATAAGTACAGATTGACCGTTTTTGTTTTGGTTTGTGAAGTAATCTGATCAGATTCCAAAAAGTTTTGTATGTAATTTGCAATGTGTGTTATTGTTTTGATTTACAATGTATGCTTCTTCGTTGACAATTTTAAATATATGAAAATTATAGATGCATCATTATTGTTTTGATTTGCAATGTATTATGATCATATTGCAATGTGTGTTCTATGTAATTTTCAATGTGTCACTTTTTTCATTTGCAATGTTTGCTTCTTCATTGACATTTTGTCATTTTCTATTCTTTTTCCAATTATTTTTCCATGTGGGAGGTCAAGATTTGTCCATGACTTTGAAAAAATGTAAAAATGATTCGTCGATCGATACGTAGGCACCTCAGGTGCCACTACCTACGTGGCTTGGAGTTTGAAGTTGACAACCTTGCCAAGCCAACTTCTCTCAGTCTGCCACCCTAAGAATCCACTACATCGCATTTATCACTCACTGCCACTTCCTATTCCTATCGACTGTCATGTTCAATTGTTGTCACCTCTCCTAAGCTCTTCGCCACCCCACAATTTTATTCCAACCAACCTATACATATACGTATACATATACCTATGAATATCCATATGAATATATGTATATACATATGAATATCTATATACATATACATATCTACATACATATACATATGCATATGCATACATATACCTATACATATGTATATATATCTATATACATATGTATATATATCTATATACATATACATATACATATGTATATACTATACATATACATATACATACATATTTTTTGAGCCAACCTGCATTGAATGATCCCCAGTGCCTCACTCTTGTCGCCAACTTTTCAGCCTTTCATTCTAGCAAGTTGTCATTCTTTCTTCACTTGCAAGCCACTACCTGCTCGATTCATCATCTGCAACCATAAAAGCTTTACCACAACCTGCGATGCTCGAAGATCGGTTCGTATTTGGGTAGAAGCCGATTAGGAGATAGGTACACGCCAGTTACTGAACGCTACCAACAGCTCCACTTTTGCCATGCAAGCAATGAACGGGTTCCTCGCCACCATGAACAGGTTTCATATACATATACATATACATATGTATATGTATGCATATGTATACACACATACATATACATACCAATATACATAGACATAGACATAGACATATACATATTCATATACAATTAGGTTGTGCAACTATTCTATCTTTTTCAGGTTCCATTGATGAATTTTGGGGTGTTTAATTTTTCATAGGTCATGCTTCATCTTCAATTCAATGTAAATGAATGCATATATATTATTCTACCGTGATTTTCATGGAAATGAATGCATGCAAGAAATGCCGCAATTTTTCATTTCAGTAACAAACAATATAGTTGGTTGTTTTGATGTCATTCATAAAGCTGAGGTTGTTCTCTTTTTTCATAGGTTTTGCATGTAAGCAATTATATATACATATGCACACATATATACATATATGTATATGTAAATATATATACATGTATACACAAATATACATAAATGTATACATATAAATATATATACACATACACATACACATACACATACACATATACATATACATATACATAACATTGCATGTTGTTTTCGTGATATATATAAATTTGGGGTTGTTCAATTTTTCAAATGAATGCATATAAGCAATGCTGCAATTTGTCATAGCAGTAACAAATAATATTGTTGGTTGTTTCAATGCCATAGATAAATTTGGGGTTCTCTTTTTAATAGGTTGCGCATTTAAGCAAATCTATATACATACACATAAACATACACATCCACATCCACATATACATATACATAAAACATAGACATACAAATATACATATAGATTTTGCTTCATCAATTCAGTCAACTAAGCAATAAAGACATAATTATATTCTTGGTAAGAAAAATAATGCATGAAAAGAATTGTAAATTCCAACCATACAAATATTAAACACAATTTGTAGTGTCAAAGTATGTGCAATTGTTACAAGATGTAATGGTTTAGGGAGATTTGATTTCATGAACGCTCATTTGATGGCAACCTATACTTGACCCCATCCACAATTCCATTAGAATTGTGAAGTGTTGCATAGGTAACCATGACAAGCCTTCATAAAACCAAGTCCCCTAAGCCATTCAAATACAAAGCTACAATAGTTGCATGATTCAATTGATGCACCCTAACCTATTAAAAAGATAACACCCCCAAATGAATCAAAAGACCTATAAAATAGAACACACTTGCACTTAATCAAAGGCACCTAAAATTGATAGAATTGTTGCAGGGTTGATTTGATGAAGGATAACCTATGCAAAAGAGAACCTCCCAAAATTAATTGAATAGTAGACCTTCAAGTTAGAACCATGAAAAGAATTATAAATTCCAACCATACAAATATTAAACACAATTTGCAATGTCAAAGTATGTGCAATTGTTACAAGATGTAATGGTTTAGGGAGACTTGATTTTATAAACGCTCGTTTGATGGAAACCTATGTTGCACGGGTCCACAACTCTATTTGAATTGTGAAGTGCTGCATAGGTAACCATGACAAGGCTTCAGAAAACCAAGCCCCCTAAGTCATTCAAATACAAAGCTACAATAGTTGCATGATTCAATTGATGCACCCTAACCTATTAAAAAGATAACACCCCCAAATGAATCAAAGCACCTATAAAATAGAACACACTTGCACTTAATCAAAGGCACCTAAAATTGATATAATTGTTGCAGGGCTTATTTGATGAAGGATAACCTATCCAAAAGAGAACCCCCCAAAATTAATTAAACAGTATACCTTCATGTTCGAACCATGAAAAGAATTGTAAATTCCAACCATACAAATACTAAACACAATTTGCATTGTCAAAGTTTGTGTAATTGTTTAAATATGTAATGGTTTAGGGAGACTTGATTTTGTGAACGCTCTTCAGATGGCAACCTATGTTGCACGGGTCCACAATTCCATTCCAATTGTGAAGTGTTGCATAGGTAACCATGACAATCCTTCACAAAACCAAGTCCCCTAAGTCATTCAATACAAAGCTATAATAGTTGCATGATTCAATTGATGATTCAATAGTTTGTGTAATTGTTACAAGATGTTATGGTTTAGGGAGACTTGATTTTCCCAAAGCCTTTGTAATAGTAATCTATGTTGCACTTTGTCCACAATTGGACCTTTCAACTATTTGAATTGAGAATTATTTGAATCTGATTGATGGTTGTTTGGTGAATCTGATTGATTTTGGCCATTAATTATTCAGTTGATTAGTTTGGTGTATTGTTTGCAATTGTTTCCATAGTTTTGTATTTAATAATGGGTGCCTTATAGCTTGTAAAAAATGGAAGCAGATGGGATTTTGGAGTTCACCACTAATACGTTTGCACCGTACCTGGAAAGATGAGAGAGATTGGTGTTGATATGTGTTGTAGGTTTCATGATTGATTAGACAGGTGGATGCATTTGCTTGTTGGTTTGGTTATGCTATGATGGGAAACATGGTTGTAATGGGTTTGGCAGACGCTCAAAGATGGGTGAGATGGGTTTGAATTGTGTTGACTTGGCACCTTGTTCACATTGTGTAGTTGTGATTAATGTGAAAGTGGCACCATGTAATGGTGCAACAGTTGGGATTACCAGTTTACAGGGAGCCTGGTGCATGTGTTAATGTTTGGGGTTTTAAATTCCATGTCAGAATGTTACTTGCTATATGTCAGATACAAGTTGGATACACTTCATCATGTTTGGCTGCCTTGGTGTACTTGTTTTGTTTTGAAATGAATGTTATTAAGTGTGCATTTTAAATCTGATTTATGTTTGATGTCATCGTGCCTAGTTATGGATGAATTATTTTTTAAGTTGTGGAGGACCGGTGTATAGGTGCACATCATATAAAGTTGAGTACACCCCCAAATTAATCGATGGCACCTACAAAAGATACAATTGTTGCAGGTCTGAATTTATGAAGCATAGACATAGACATATACATAGACATAGACATAGACATAGACATAGACACATAGACATAGACATAGACATAGACATAAGTGAACTAAACATGACTGTACAGAAGTATAGGAAGGGGCAGCGAGTGATAAATGCGACGTAGTGGAGTGTTAGGGTGGATGACTGAGAGAAGTAGACGTGGCAAGGTTGTCCACTTAAGACCTCTTCACACATCTATACACACACATTTACATATAGACATACACATTTACACATTCACATTTACATATACAAATACATAGACATAGACATAGACATAGATATACACATAGACATACAAATTTACATACACATAGACATAGACATACACATAAACATAGACATAGACATAGACATAGACATAGACATAGACATAGACATACAAATTTACATACACATAAACATAGACACATAGACACATAGACATAGACATAGACATACAAAAACACATTCACATACACATACACACACAAACATTGCCATCATTGTGAAGAAAAAATGAGAAGTTGCTAGAATGAAAGGCTGTAAAGTTGACAAGTGTGCGAGGCATTACAAGCATTGGATGCATGTTGGCTCAAAAAATATGCAAGATGTCGTGAAAGTAGTATATGTATATACACATATACATATACATAAATATATAGACATATTCATATACATAAATATATAGACATATTCATGTACATATACATATGTTTATGTTTATGTATATGAATATGTCTATACATATGCATATACATATATAAATAAGATGCAAAGACTTTAAGCATATACAAGTTGGATTCACTTCATCATGTTTGGTTGCCAACATGTAATTGTTTTGTTTCAAAATAATTACAATTACGTGTGAATTTAATATCTGATATACATATACATATGTCTATGCATAGTCTATACATATGCATATACATATACATATATATAAATGAGTAAACATGCATTTAATATATATATGTCTATGTAAAGGTACAATATATGCATGACTGATTTGATGAAGTAGAACTTAAAAAAATAGAACACCCCCATATATTTCCAAGGCACAAAAATAAGGTACAATAATTGGATGACTGAAATGATGGAAAATAACCTATGCAAAAGATAACACCCCCAAAATAACCAATGGCACCTAAGAAAAGATAGAAACATTTGCATTACAGATTTATTGAAGTAACACATATGATAATCATAACACCCCTATATTTATCAATGAAAACTAACCATTATGAAGTTGGGTATTTGTTATATGTATATGGATTTTTTTTTAAAAATGTTATTGGTCCATGTGGCCTGCCACGTGAACTGTGTGGTTTTGGGTGCGTACGTATCGACTCCTCTCCCCTACATAATCAAGCAGATCCTATGAAAAAAACAAGACCCCCAAATTTTTGTAATGCAAACAAAAAAAGCTTCAATAATTGCATGTCTGAATTGATGAATCCTAATAATTGGGAAACATAACACCCCCAATTTAGTGAATGTCACCTAAAGAAAATAGCAATAATGAATGAATGAAGCAACATGTATGAAAAACCTAAACCCCCAGTTTTATTAATGGCACGTATAAATGGTACTCAACAACATTAATTGAAACATGAACATTAACCCATGACTGTAATGGTTGTAATGAAGAACAATATAAAGCTTACAAATGGAAAAAAATAAGAGTATAACAATTATCACATATGTATATGACTGAATTGATGGAGCATAACCCAAAATAAATAACACCAAACATATTTATCTATGGCACATAAACAACATCAATTTATTAAGTGACTAAAAAGATGAAGCAAAACCTAAAAAAAGATTAACCCACATTTTTTTTTGGTTAATGAAACAGAGAACACAACCTAACTCAATGATAATGACCTATGATAATATGATAAGCAGAGTCAATGATAATGCAAAACCTATGAGAAAACAATAAGGAGAGTGAATGATAATGCATAACTTGTGACAATACGATAAGCAAAGTGAATGATAATGTAGAGCATATGAAACATAAATGCTAAACTATGAGTTTAATTTTTGAAATATAAATAACACCAACATATTTATCTATGGCACATAAACAACATAAATTTTTTAAGTGATTGAAAAGATGAAGCAAAACCTAAAAAAAGATTAACCCACATGATTTGTTTTGGTTAATGAAACAGAGAACACAACCTAACTCAATGATAATGCAGATTGTATGAGAATATGATAAGCAAAGTGAATGATAATGCAAAACCTATGAGAAAACGATAAACAAAGTGAATGATAATGCAAAACCTGTGAGATTATGATAAGCAGAGTCAATGATAATGCATAACCTATGAGAATATGATATGTAGAGTCAATGACAATGCAAAAACTATGAGAATAGGATAACCAGAGTCAATGATAATGGAGAGCCTATGAGAAAGAATAGGATAAGCAGAACCTATGAAACAAAAATGGTAAAACTACGACTGTAAAATTTACAAAATAAACCCTAGGGAAACAAAAATGCTAAACTATGTGTGTCATATTTTCAAAATAAACCCTATTGAAAGAGAAATGCCAAAATATGAGTATAATATTTGCAATATAAACCCTGCGAAGCAAAACCCATATAAAGAAAAACATAGCTTCATCTATGGCATGGAAACAACGAACATTATTATTACTGAAAGAAGAAAACAACCCTAGAAATTTCAATGGTCGGGAAACAACCAACTGCATTATTATCTATTATATAAATAGAGCGATGCTTGAACAAAAGATTAATTTCCAAAGATTTAGTGTGTTTATGAACACAAATAAGACAGTGTTCATAAACACTAAACTTCAACAAAAAAACTGATATCTGCAACACAAAAAAACTAATAAAACAAACTGAAATTGCAAACCAAACTCAAACAACCGAATAATGGCAAGCCATAGTGAGCAAGCTCACCTGGGTTGAACACGCGACAAATTCTTTCGTTGCTTGTGGTGACCTTCATGACAACGAGGAACCCGTTCATGGCAGCAAGGAATTCGTTCGTTGCTTGCATGGCGGAAGTGGAGCCGCTAGTAACGTTTGGTAACTGGCATTTACCCATCTCCGTATCGGCTTCTACCCAAACACGATATGGTCTCCGAGCATCGCAGGTTATGGTGAATAAACGAAGGTTGCAGACAACGAAACGAGCATGTACTAGCGTGCAAGTGAAGAAAGAATGTCTACTTGCTAGAATGAAAGGCTGAAAACATGGAAAGAAGAGCGAGGCACTGGGAGAATTCAATGCAGTTTAACTCGAAATAAACACGGGGTGGCGTGGAGCTTAAAAGAGGTCACAACAATTAAATCCGACAATTGATAAGAATAGGAAGTGGCAACGAGTGATAAATGCGATGTAGTGGATTCTTAGGGTGGTTGACTGAGAGGAGTTGACGTGGCAAGGTTGTCAACTTCAGACGCCGAGCCACGCAGGTAGTGACACCCGAGGTGCCCACGTATCGGTCGACAGATCTTTTTGTGTTTTTTAAAAGTCGTGAACAAATTTCGACCTTCTACGTGACAAAATATTTTGAAAATAATTTTTTTATTTTTTATTATTTAATATCCATTTTTGCATAATAGATTTTAAAAATCAAATTCTCGCGGCGAAACCCCATGTACTTAACAGGCACACGCCTTAACGAGTCGGCCAAAGCGACTACTGTTGCAAAGCAGTTGATCCCTAATAAATCAATAATCTCAATCTTTGAAATTTCTATATAAATAAAACTTTTGGCAACTGTATTTATTAGCCGATAGGCTATGTTTTGTAGCAGCTCTTACCCGGAAAGTTTTCTCACGCCGGAAAAAACAACTTTCACGCAGATGAAACATTCCTCGCCCCGCGCCTGAAAATAAATTTCAATTCCAGACAATATTTTCGTTTAAAAGGGCTGCAACGTTCTTGTCTCGACCTCAAGAATCTATTAGCTCTATAACCCTGATATTTTTAGATCAATTTTTCGCCTAATGTAAATGGATTGAAGCAGCAGCTGTTGGGAGAGTGGTTCTGGTTCGTCTCATTTAAAAGAAAATTCTGCTTCGGTAGGGTTTCGTAATATTTTTCCTGAAACTCTGCCCATTTTTTCTCATCGGCATTGTTGACAACACAACACAATTTGTTCAGAATCTTGAGGTAAGTCACTTGCCATGGTTTCAGTGATTTTTGTTTTTAATCTTTAAGCGCCCGGATCATTTTTGTTGTGTTTTATTTCATTCTAAAACAATTTAGTTGTAATCTGTTAAATACATGGCATTGGTTGTGTCATTTTATCTATGACTGTTTGCATAAATGATATTATACCTACTGTTAGATCTCTATTTGTTTTTTCGCATGGAGATTTTTGAACTGTGAAATGAATTTTACCTTTATTTGGCGGTTTTAAATTTTTGTTTATTTAGTTTTTCTTACGGTTATTTTTGTGACAGTTTTGCTGACATAATTATTTAGTATTGAATAGATACCAGCTACTGTTGGTGCTTTAAATGTAATGGCTACCAGAACTATTTCACATAGAATGAATAGTAGAGATTGGAATATCTTCATATGTTAAACTTATCACACTCTTCTTCACAAACCTTACACATTGTACATCATATTTCTTCACAGTTTTGCGCCATTATACTGGCCCTTGTACTTAAAAGACCAAATGTCAGAAGGCAAGGGATTGATGTGACACAAAATGACTAAAATTTTAAAAGATTGTGTTGAATAAGTGACAAATAGCTTGGTTCTCCAAATGGATGCATCCTCTCACATGGTTGGTTACATGGTTAGGACTCAGCGGTACAATTAGGTATCAATATGCTTTTGATATGATTACATTCTTTTTTGAAGCCACAATGTCTTTGTTACTTCAACAAAAATAGGGGTGCTACATTTAAGAGACCATCTTCCCACAAACAAATAGAGCTAGCATATCTGATTTGCAGCAATGTGGAATGATTCAGCATCCTTTTAGAAGCAATTCTGGACACAATTGTGTCTGGTAGGCCTCTCTTTACAGTATCCAGTTTTTGTAACTGCAAAGAAGAATTCTCTCTCTAAAACTTTGATTCTAAGTCTTTTTTTACAAAAAAAATTGCACAGTTTAGATTTGTCTCTATTGGTCTCCAATCATCCATATTTCTTCTTGTAGTGTTGCCCATTGCAAGGCACACGAAGAGTCCCCTAGAATCTGCTTTTTATGCACCCCTAAAAGTTTGTAGTTGCTTTTCACTGCAGAAAGGTGCACAATATTGTTTCTTTTTTGATGTCATTTAACATAGGTAATATCCATGAGCCTTAGCTTCTTCAGTCTTATCTTGACTAATCAAGTCAATATTTTATGCTTAAAGCATTTTTACTTTCTAGCCTTCTATACTTTGGCATCTATGCAACCATTAATTGTCAGGTCTTGGCAATTATGCAACCATTAATTGCCAGGTCTTGGGTCCTTGCTCATTAGTCAGTTGATAGAAAATATGAAACCTGTATCCATACTTGTCATACAGAACAATAGTTGCATTAGAGAAAAAAATTCCTATTAGTCCATCTTTTGTCTCTCCAAATAGGCCCCAAAAACTCTATATGCATTTTAGAAAAACACTTTGAAGGAGTAAGCACTAGGTAAATTAGCTTATCCACTCCTATATATCTTTTTACATGATGGACTGCCCTCAAATTTCAAAGCATTTTTCTTTTTATCTCATAAACTTGGAAAAGAACCAGACTCCTAACAAGTGCTTCCATTCTATTTTGGCGTGCTTGCCTACTTGTCATTTAGGTGTGGAAATTTTCCAAGTCTAATGATAACCATCAAATCATTGCACTTGGAGAACTCATGAAGGCAATATAATACCTTGAGCAGAAATTTTGTTTTCAATGGCTGCAAAATTGTAATGTCCCCTTTTGGGATTGCCCTAAATCTTGCCCTAGAATCACAAGCTTAATGTAGTTAGGGTTAAAACTTACCACTTAAATGCTTCAAGCAAGATAAATCTTGGTTTAGGTCTTGCAATCATGTTAGATAATAACGGAAATATAATTCATATGATTGAAACATAATAAATGCCTTATCTATTAAGCTATATAAATACAAAATTATTTCAAGACTATCTAAATTACCAATATCCATAATGCATAGTGGAAGTCTTAAGCATAATAGGACTTGGATGAGAAAACATGATAAATCTGCTCAATGCTACCCATCTAAGCCCAAGAGCACGAGCATCTAATCAAGACAACCCACCCCTTGGCCCCAAGTGGCAGGAACGTCCAAACCAAGACAATTCCACCCTCGGAGTGGCGTGCTTAGTGGATACACTTGTATTTGCTTTTCCTATCCATGCTGTCTTATCTATCCTCCTTATGATTGAGACTCCATCCTAACAATCAGTCATAGTTTGGCTTGATAGGGGGAGCCTTGAAAGGGGTGCTTGTAAACTACTCAACCCATCTAAGCCCAAGAGTACGAGCGTCTAACCAAGACAACCCACCCCTTGCCCCCAAGTGGTAGTAACGTTCGAACCAAGACAATTCCACCCTGGAAGTGGTGTGCTTAGCATGGGAGGCTCATAAACCACATCCTCCTAACTTGCTTCCTTCAACCTTACATTTGACTGATCATAGGATAAAGACATACATAAATATGTATATATTCTATTCATTATAAAGGAATAAAATCTAAGTATTAATCTACTGATATTTCTGATTTGATTGACACATCAGAGTTTCAGATTGCTTAGTCTTTTTTGTAAACTTCACCACTGCTGTTATAAATTTCTGAGTGTGTTTGCCTTGGTGATCTCATGTGTTATTTATAGTTTTATTGTGCCATGGATAGATAACATAGAACAGTAAATACAACATGAAGCTTGCTGATTGTGAGGGTTTTAGAGTTTGTTTGAGATGTTTTGCATTGAGCTTTAAGTACCATTCACCATATTGACATGCCAATTAATAGATAACTAAGTGCAGAGGCAAACATATAAACAGACTAGAAGAAACAATTACTTTTAGACTTAATTGCTCAGTTTTCTATAACAGAAAATTACAGAGATTCTCCACATCAATACAAACTCAGAATTACAACTTCTAGACCTGAAATAAGCTCCTTAGCAGCATATTGTAATCCCCTCAATGGCCATGTCCATCACTCTTGGAAGAGTCTTCTAATTCGATGTAAGACCAGGATAAGGCGTCCCTCAACAAACCTCTGAATGACTGAAACCCATCCTCTGAAAATGGCCAACCAGACTTATAGGCATTCCTTGAATGAGGTGCTGGCTGAAGTTGGGCGATCTAGCCTAATAAATCCAACCCTTCACCAAAAAATGTGAACTAGTACTTATTAAATATATCAAATAATGTAATATTAATGGTCATCTTTAGTCATTTAGTTAACTAAGAGTGTTTCCTATTTTTTTAGCTTTTATTTTGTCAGTTAATGATTGTTTCATTTAGAAACATTGTCTTGTAGTTTTCTATTTAAGGAGCCTTCGTCTCCTTTGTTTAATATCGAATATCTTAGCATCTTATTTTTTGTAACATGGTATCAGAACGGGTTATGGGGTTTTATAAGATTTGGCAAATTTCTATTAAAAAATTTGAAGCCCTCATCCTGGAATTTTTTCCAGAAATTTAAAACATCTTTGCATTTCATAGGTTTTGTGGAATTTTTGAGAAAGAATTTTTTGAGGTGAATTTGTGAAGGGTTGGTATGTAAAAGTTGCGATTTTTTTGTAGTGAAAAAAAAATGCGGGTTTGAAGGGCGCCTTTTTCTTGGTTGCGTCATTTTATTTTCAAGTTTTTTTGAGGTTCTTTTTCTTAGTGCGATTTTTAGAGATGCGACTGTTGCGGGAAAAGGTTTCTGCATTAAAGTGTTTTTATTCTTTGCAAATCGCGACGTATTTCACATCGCCTGTGGCTGCTCGTGTCGGCATTTTCGCTCCTATTTGGACATGTTTTTCTTCTGCATGGTGGTGCGACGTGAGGGCGTTTCTCTGTCTGGTTTTTTCTTTCCTGGTTGGTGCGTGATCTCTCCTGTGTTTTCTCCTTATTCCTTGGCGAAAATCTGACGCGTGTTTTGGCGCGATTTTTGAGCACGATCTGGTTGCGAATCTTCTCCTTTTTGGGCGCATATTTCTTCACTGTTCTGGCATGATTTCTGGTTTTTTTTCTCTGGTCTGTTGGGTCACGTTTCTGAGCTCGATGGCTGCACGATCCCATTTTCATGGGCATTTTCTAGAACTTTCTGGGTTTTAAAAGTTTTTCCTTTAAAAAATCTGTGGTGGGTTTTATAATTTTTTACCTTAAAAAAGTTATATTGGTTTTTATTATTTTTTGACCTTAAAAA
>CM021100.1:240013728-240336895 GCA_007115665.2 Sequoiadendron giganteum | reverse complement strand
TGTCGCAATGGTTCTGCATTATCATTCACTCTGCTTATCGTAGTCTCACAGGTTCTGTATTATCATTTATATGGTAAATATTGGTCATGGTTTACCACTTTTGTTTCATAGGTCATGCATTATCATTCACTTTGCTTACCTTATTCTCATAGGTTATGCATTATAATTCACTCTAGTTATATTATTCTCATGGGTTCTGCATTATCATTCACTCTAGTTATCTTATTATCATAGTTTCTACATTGTCATTCACTCTGGATATCTTATTCTCATAGGTTCTGCATTATCAGTCACTAAAGTTTCTATTTTTAGAATTTTTTTTTGATCATTTTCATATGTTTTTGCTTCATCAATCAAAAAATATTTATTCCTATCAATGAGTTCATCATAGACAATATATGTGAGCTTTGTTAAACTCTTACTATTTTTCATTTGTAAGCTTTCTATTGTGTCATAGTTCAAATATGAGTGTGGTTTTCACTTTTTTGTGCATGAGAATGTTAATGTCGTAAATGCTTAAGAAATATGAGATGTTCTTAAACTCTAACTCCCTTGCATAGTTTGTAATTTTGTGCTTCTTACTCCTCTACTTCCTTATGTCGCTCACTCCAGAATAGATGTAACTCTTTAAACTATTACAAAACATAATCTCAATTGAAATGCAACAAACTAAAAAGATAACACATACACAAACTAAATAATCTTTGGTTCAAGCATCACTCTCTTCATACATATAAAGATAATTGTTAAAGCATTTTTCCTTCATAGTTTACCATTTAAGTTTCTTAGGTTTTGCATTATCATTGACTTTGGTTATCATATTCTCATATGTTATACATCACAAACTAATTATTCTTTTGTTCAAGCATCACATCACTCTCTTCATACATATATAGATAACTATTAAATCATTTGTATTTCATAGTTTACCATTTATGTTTCATAGGTTATGCATTATCATTGACTCTGCTTATCACATTCACATATGTTCTGCATTACAAACTAATTGTTTTTTCTATTCAAGCATCACTGTTTTGATTCTAATTATTTTGTGTAGATGGCCAAGGGAAATGTAGTGGTGACCCATACTGGGAACAAAAAAAAAGAAAAGAGCTACGACAAGGTTGCTCGCCGAGAAACGAGGATGTAGATTCCCCCTTGAAATAGATCTTGTTGTACAAGTAGATGAGGTTTCTACTCCTCAAATATCGTAGATTGAGGTTACTACACCTCAAATACTATAGAAGGTAAAACAAATACAAAAGTTGTGGTTTGAGGATGACATGAAAAGGGAACTCTATGACATTGAAGATAATGACATGTCGATAAGGGGGCTTCCAAAAAGTGGTCAAACAACCACATTGTCCAAATGGCTAGGGGGTCTAACAACAACTTCCAAGAAAGGTTCGCCAACAGTCCTCACCGAAGAGGAAGAAAATATTATTGTGGAATGGTGCAAGC
Organism: Sequoiadendron giganteum; assembly: GCA_007115665.2. Lineage (NCBI taxonomy): Eukaryota > Viridiplantae > Streptophyta > Pinopsida > Cupressales > Cupressaceae > Sequoiadendron > Sequoiadendron giganteum. Next base: position 240,335,434 of record CM021100.1, on the reverse strand, counting down.
AAATGGTTGATATTGGTCATGGTCTTGAGATAGTCAATCTTAAGTCTGAGGTTGCTCAAATATGTCAAAATAGGCTAAACCCTTTCACCAATGGTTTCCCAAGGAAGTCCTGGTGGATAGGCTTCAAGCATAGACATCCTAAACTCGCATTACGAACTGCTGAAGGCCTAGACAAAGATAGGGAATTCAATATTAGAGATGATGTTGTAGATGCATTCTACAAAACACCGTCTGCAACATATGAAGCCATGCCATATGGTCCTAATCGCATATGGAATTGCGATGAAACTGGCATCCAAGTAGGCAAAAATGGGTCCATGAAGGTTCTCGCAAGAAAAGGTAGCAGGAATGTCTCTTACATTATCCCAAAGAGTCATGAATGGATAACCATTCTATGTTTTGTCAATGTTTCCAAGAAAAGCATTCCAAGATTCTACTTGTTCAAGGGGAGTCCGAACATAGATAATTACATCATAGACTGTGAACCAGGTGCTTGCATGGCAGCCCAGTCACATGCATGAATGGCCAAGGAATTGTTCATAGATTGGTTGACCCACTTCAGAACCTTGGTTCTAGGTGGTGTCTCACCCACCAACATGGTCTTGTTGATCTTTGACGGCCATGGAAGCCATGTAGCACTCAGAACCATCCAAGAAGCAAGAGAAATTGGTGTAGATTTGTTAACATTGCCATCACACACATCACATAAGCTACAACTATTGGATGCGAGTGTGTTTGCACCTTTCAAAGCTTACTTCAAATCAGAACGTACAGATTTTTTGTCAAGGTTTCCAAACATTGAAGTGAGGAGGAGAGAATTTGCAATGTTAGGCAGCAAAGCAATGAAAAGAGCTTTGACAACTGACAACATCAAAGTTGGATTTAAAAGGACTGGTATATGGACGTCGAATCTTGATGCACTTGTCAATGACATTCATCCCAGTGAGACATTTGTGCTTAGCGAGGATGCTGACGTAGTTGAAAAAATTCTCAGCCTTTCTAGACTTGGTGTGTCAAGCGATGATGTCGCAGTATTGCAGTCCACTCTTCCAGATGGAAACATGCAGCTTGCAATAGAAACACAACACTCACCTCATAGTTGTCATGTTGAATCAGTTGCACAAGTGGTGGTTAATGAACACACCCCTCCCATGGTGGACATGCCCATTGATCAATTCAACGAAATTTTAGATCTTCCATCACAACAAAGCCAACCATCCTAGTTGGTTGAGGGATCAATGAACTTGGGCATTGATTTGGAAATCCCAAAACAACAGGATACCTATACTTTCCCATCACCACCACCAAAAATTGACCTTTCTCAAGTTGTGCATCACTATGCTCCTTCTTGCAATTCAGATTTACAAGGCAATGAAGATGTACCACAGGGCTCACAAGCAGTGGAGGAGGTCATTGGCACATAGTTAGATGGGACACAAGAAACACAAATAGTTCCGCACATCAGCAAGTTCCTCAAGTTGCCTGTGCACACTGTCCGTCAAAAGAAATCCAAAGCCGGTGCAATTCGCATCAGCAGACAATCTCAATTGTTGACAACATATGACTACATGAGGCTGTTAATGGAGCAAGAACAAAGGAAGAAAGAGTTTGAGGAGATAAAAACAAGAAAGAGACAACATAATGATGAGAAAATGGCAACAAGAATTGTAGCAGCAAAGTTGAAGGATAATGCCAAAATTGAGGACATACTGTGAAAAGAAAAAGAGCAACATAAATTACAACAAAAAAATGATAGAGATGCGAAAAAGGAGCAAGAGAGGCTTCACAAGGAACATGACCAAAAGGAAAAAGAGATTGAGGAGGCACATAGGGCTTTATAGAGAGAGAGGCGGTTAAGGAACACTTCTAATCCATTGTCTCAAAGTAATGTAGTCTTTCGTGATATTCTCAACATTAACATCCCCCAGTTCTCCACAACAATGAATTATTCAAGCCTCTCCCAATCTGACTTCAGTGGAAGTCAATATCCATATAAATTTGGCACTCAAGATGTATAGATGTGTTCACCACCGCCCCCAACAAATGTCACTTGCACCCAATTTACCACTCCAAGTCCCACTCATGTATGCAACAATCCCCATTGACTAGAAGGGGATGAGAACATAACAATTGGCACCCCAACCAGCCAAGATCCTTTTCATCACAACAACAGCTAGATGTTGCCTTTTTTTTGGTTTTCACATACAATTCAAGTTTCATAGACTTTAGAACTATTGATATTTACAAATGCATTGAAATTGTGGACAGTTGTAATTTTTTGATAAGTACAGATTGACCGTTTTTGTTTTGGTTTGTGAAGTAATCTGATCAGATTCCAAAAAGTTTTGTATGTAATTTGCAATGTGTGTTATTGTTTTGATTTACAATGTATGCTTCTTCGTTGACAATTTTAAATATATGAAAATTATAGATGCATCATTATTGTTTTGATTTGCAATGTATTATGATCATATTGCAATGTGTGTTCTATGTAATTTTCAATGTGTCACTTTTTTCATTTGCAATGTTTGCTTCTTCATTGACATTTTGTCATTTTCTATTCTTTTTCCAATTATTTTTCCATGTGGGAGGTCAAGATTTGTCCATGACTTTGAAAAAATGTAAAAATGATTCGTCGATCGATACGTAGGCACCTCAGGTGCCACTACCTACGTGGCTTGGAGTTTGAAGTTGACAACCTTGCCAAGCCAACTTCTCTCAGTCTGCCACCCTAAGAATCCACTACATCGCATTTATCACTCACTGCCACTTCCTATTCCTATCGACTGTCATGTTCAATTGTTGTCACCTCTCCTAAGCTCTTCGCCACCCCACAATTTTATTCCAACCAACCTATACATATACGTATACATATACCTATGAATATCCATATGAATATATGTATATACATATGAATATCTATATACATATACATATCTACATACATATACATATGCATATGCATACATATACCTATACATATGTATATATATCTATATACATATGTATATATATCTATATACATATACATATACATATGTATATACTATACATATACATATACATACATATTTTTTGAGCCAACCTGCATTGAATGATCCCCAGTGCCTCACTCTTGTCGCCAACTTTTCAGCCTTTCATTCTAGCAAGTTGTCATTCTTTCTTCACTTGCAAGCCACTACCTGCTCGATTCATCATCTGCAACCATAAAAGCTTTACCACAACCTGCGATGCTCGAAGATCGGTTCGTATTTGGGTAGAAGCCGATTAGGAGATAGGTACACGCCAGTTACTGAACGCTACCAACAGCTCCACTTTTGCCATGCAAGCAATGAACGGGTTCCTCGCCACCATGAACAGGTTTCATATACATATACATATACATATGTATATGTATGCATATGTATACACACATACATATACATACCAATATACATAGACATAGACATAGACATATACATATTCATATACAATTAGGTTGTGCAACTATTCTATCTTTTTCAGGTTCCATTGATGAATTTTGGGGTGTTTAATTTTTCATAGGTCATGCTTCATCTTCAATTCAATGTAAATGAATGCATATATATTATTCTACCGTGATTTTCATGGAAATGAATGCATGCAAGAAATGCCGCAATTTTTCATTTCAGTAACAAACAATATAGTTGGTTGTTTTGATGTCATTCATAAAGCTGAGGTTGTTCTCTTTTTTCATAGGTTTTGCATGTAAGCAATTATATATACATATGCACACATATATACATATATGTATATGTAAATATATATACATGTATACACAAATATACATAAATGTATACATATAAATATATATACACATACACATACACATACACATACACATATACATATACATATACATAACATTGCATGTTGTTTTCGTGATATATATAAATTTGGGGTTGTTCAATTTTTCAAATGAATGCATATAAGCAATGCTGCAATTTGTCATAGCAGTAACAAATAATATTGTTGGTTGTTTCAATGCCATAGATAAATTTGGGGTTCTCTTTTTAATAGGTTGCGCATTTAAGCAAATCTATATACATACACATAAACATACACATCCACATCCACATATACATATACATAAAACATAGACATACAAATATACATATAGATTTTGCTTCATCAATTCAGTCAACTAAGCAATAAAGACATAATTATATTCTTGGTAAGAAAAATAATGCATGAAAAGAATTGTAAATTCCAACCATACAAATATTAAACACAATTTGTAGTGTCAAAGTATGTGCAATTGTTACAAGATGTAATGGTTTAGGGAGATTTGATTTCATGAACGCTCATTTGATGGCAACCTATACTTGACCCCATCCACAATTCCATTAGAATTGTGAAGTGTTGCATAGGTAACCATGACAAGCCTTCATAAAACCAAGTCCCCTAAGCCATTCAAATACAAAGCTACAATAGTTGCATGATTCAATTGATGCACCCTAACCTATTAAAAAGATAACACCCCCAAATGAATCAAAAGACCTATAAAATAGAACACACTTGCACTTAATCAAAGGCACCTAAAATTGATAGAATTGTTGCAGGGTTGATTTGATGAAGGATAACCTATGCAAAAGAGAACCTCCCAAAATTAATTGAATAGTAGACCTTCAAGTTAGAACCATGAAAAGAATTATAAATTCCAACCATACAAATATTAAACACAATTTGCAATGTCAAAGTATGTGCAATTGTTACAAGATGTAATGGTTTAGGGAGACTTGATTTTATAAACGCTCGTTTGATGGAAACCTATGTTGCACGGGTCCACAACTCTATTTGAATTGTGAAGTGCTGCATAGGTAACCATGACAAGGCTTCAGAAAACCAAGCCCCCTAAGTCATTCAAATACAAAGCTACAATAGTTGCATGATTCAATTGATGCACCCTAACCTATTAAAAAGATAACACCCCCAAATGAATCAAAGCACCTATAAAATAGAACACACTTGCACTTAATCAAAGGCACCTAAAATTGATATAATTGTTGCAGGGCTTATTTGATGAAGGATAACCTATCCAAAAGAGAACCCCCCAAAATTAATTAAACAGTATACCTTCATGTTCGAACCATGAAAAGAATTGTAAATTCCAACCATACAAATACTAAACACAATTTGCATTGTCAAAGTTTGTGTAATTGTTTAAATATGTAATGGTTTAGGGAGACTTGATTTTGTGAACGCTCTTCAGATGGCAACCTATGTTGCACGGGTCCACAATTCCATTCCAATTGTGAAGTGTTGCATAGGTAACCATGACAATCCTTCACAAAACCAAGTCCCCTAAGTCATTCAATACAAAGCTATAATAGTTGCATGATTCAATTGATGATTCAATAGTTTGTGTAATTGTTACAAGATGTTATGGTTTAGGGAGACTTGATTTTCCCAAAGCCTTTGTAATAGTAATCTATGTTGCACTTTGTCCACAATTGGACCTTTCAACTATTTGAATTGAGAATTATTTGAATCTGATTGATGGTTGTTTGGTGAATCTGATTGATTTTGGCCATTAATTATTCAGTTGATTAGTTTGGTGTATTGTTTGCAATTGTTTCCATAGTTTTGTATTTAATAATGGGTGCCTTATAGCTTGTAAAAAATGGAAGCAGATGGGATTTTGGAGTTCACCACTAATACGTTTGCACCGTACCTGGAAAGATGAGAGAGATTGGTGTTGATATGTGTTGTAGGTTTCATGATTGATTAGACAGGTGGATGCATTTGCTTGTTGGTTTGGTTATGCTATGATGGGAAACATGGTTGTAATGGGTTTGGCAGACGCTCAAAGATGGGTGAGATGGGTTTGAATTGTGTTGACTTGGCACCTTGTTCACATTGTGTAGTTGTGATTAATGTGAAAGTGGCACCATGTAATGGTGCAACAGTTGGGATTACCAGTTTACAGGGAGCCTGGTGCATGTGTTAATGTTTGGGGTTTTAAATTCCATGTCAGAATGTTACTTGCTATATGTCAGATACAAGTTGGATACACTTCATCATGTTTGGCTGCCTTGGTGTACTTGTTTTGTTTTGAAATGAATGTTATTAAGTGTGCATTTTAAATCTGATTTATGTTTGATGTCATCGTGCCTAGTTATGGATGAATTATTTTTTAAGTTGTGGAGGACCGGTGTATAGGTGCACATCATATAAAGTTGAGTACACCCCCAAATTAATCGATGGCACCTACAAAAGATACAATTGTTGCAGGTCTGAATTTATGAAGCATAGACATAGACATATACATAGACATAGACATAGACATAGACATAGACACATAGACATAGACATAGACATAGACATAAGTGAACTAAACATGACTGTACAGAAGTATAGGAAGGGGCAGCGAGTGATAAATGCGACGTAGTGGAGTGTTAGGGTGGATGACTGAGAGAAGTAGACGTGGCAAGGTTGTCCACTTAAGACCTCTTCACACATCTATACACACACATTTACATATAGACATACACATTTACACATTCACATTTACATATACAAATACATAGACATAGACATAGACATAGATATACACATAGACATACAAATTTACATACACATAGACATAGACATACACATAAACATAGACATAGACATAGACATAGACATAGACATAGACATAGACATACAAATTTACATACACATAAACATAGACACATAGACACATAGACATAGACATAGACATACAAAAACACATTCACATACACATACACACACAAACATTGCCATCATTGTGAAGAAAAAATGAGAAGTTGCTAGAATGAAAGGCTGTAAAGTTGACAAGTGTGCGAGGCATTACAAGCATTGGATGCATGTTGGCTCAAAAAATATGCAAGATGTCGTGAAAGTAGTATATGTATATACACATATACATATACATAAATATATAGACATATTCATATACATAAATATATAGACATATTCATGTACATATACATATGTTTATGTTTATGTATATGAATATGTCTATACATATGCATATACATATATAAATAAGATGCAAAGACTTTAAGCATATACAAGTTGGATTCACTTCATCATGTTTGGTTGCCAACATGTAATTGTTTTGTTTCAAAATAATTACAATTACGTGTGAATTTAATATCTGATATACATATACATATGTCTATGCATAGTCTATACATATGCATATACATATACATATATATAAATGAGTAAACATGCATTTAATATATATATGTCTATGTAAAGGTACAATATATGCATGACTGATTTGATGAAGTAGAACTTAAAAAAATAGAACACCCCCATATATTTCCAAGGCACAAAAATAAGGTACAATAATTGGATGACTGAAATGATGGAAAATAACCTATGCAAAAGATAACACCCCCAAAATAACCAATGGCACCTAAGAAAAGATAGAAACATTTGCATTACAGATTTATTGAAGTAACACATATGATAATCATAACACCCCTATATTTATCAATGAAAACTAACCATTATGAAGTTGGGTATTTGTTATATGTATATGGATTTTTTTTTAAAAATGTTATTGGTCCATGTGGCCTGCCACGTGAACTGTGTGGTTTTGGGTGCGTACGTATCGACTCCTCTCCCCTACATAATCAAGCAGATCCTATGAAAAAAACAAGACCCCCAAATTTTTGTAATGCAAACAAAAAAAGCTTTAATAATTGCATGTTTGAATTGATGAATCCTAATAATTGGGAAACATAACACTCCCAATTTAATGAATGTCACCTAAAGAAAATAGAAATAGTGAATGAATGAAGCAACACGTATGAAAAACCTAAACCCCCAGTTTTATCAATGGCACGTAGAAATGATACTCAACAACATTAATTGAAATGTGAACATTAACCCATGACTGTAATGGCTATAATGAAGAACAATATAAAGCTTACGAATGGAAAACAATAAGAGTATAACAATTATAACATATGTATATGACTGAATTGATGGAGCATAACCCAAAATAAATAACACCAACATACTTATCTATGGCATAGAAACAACATCAATTTATTAAGTGACTGAAAAGATGAAGCAAAACCTAAAAAAAGATTAACCCACTTTTTTTTTTGGTTAATGAAATAGAGAACACAACCTAACTCAATGATAATGACCTATGATAATATGATAAGCATAGTTAATGATAATGCAAAACCTATGAGAATAGGAAAATCAAAATCAATGATAATGCAAAACCTACAAGAAAACAATAAGGAGAGTGAATGATAATGTAGAACTCGTGAGATTATGATAAGTAGAGTGAATGATAATGTAGAACATATGAAACATAAATGCTAAACTATGAGTGTAATATTTGCAATATAAATAACACCAACATATTTATCTATGGCACAAAAACAACATAATTTTTTTAAGTGACTAAAAAGATGAAGCAAAACCTAAAAAAAGACTAACCCACATGATTTTTTTTGGTTAATGAAACAGAGAACACAACCTAACTCAATGATAATGCAGATTGTATGAGAATATGATAAGCAAAGTGAATGATAATGCAAAACCTATGAGAAAACGATAAACAAAGTGAATGATAATGCAAAACCTGTGAGATTATGATAAGCAGAGTCAATGATAATGCATAACCTATGAGAATATGATATGTAGAGTCAATGACAATGCAAAAACTATGAGAATAGGATAACCAGAGTCAATGATAATGGAGAGCCTATGAGAAAGAATAGGATAAGCAGAACCTATGAAACAAAAATGGTAAAACTACGACTGTAAAATTTACAAAATAAACCCTAGGGAAACAAAAATGCTAAACTATGTGTGTCATATTTTCAAAATAAACCCTATTGAAAGAGAAATGCCAAAATATGAGTATAATATTTGCAATATAAACCCTGCGAAGCAAAACCCATATAAAGAAAAACATAGCTTCATCTATGGCATGGAAACAACGAACATTATTATTACTGAAAGAAGAAAACAACCCTAGAAATTTCAATGGTCGGGAAACAACCAACTGCATTATTATCTATTATATAAATAGAGCGATGCTTGAACAAAAGATTAATTTCCAAAGATTTAGTGTGTTTATGAACACAAATAAGACAGTGTTCATAAACACTAAACTTCAACAAAAAAACTGATATCTGCAACACAAAAAAACTAATAAAACAAACTGAAATTGCAAACCAAACTCAAACAACCGAATAATGGCAAGCCATAGTGAGCAAGCTCACCTGGGTTGAACACGCGACAAATTCTTTCGTTGCTTGTGGTGACCTTCATGACAACGAGGAACCCGTTCATGGCAGCAAGGAATTCGTTCGTTGCTTGCATGGCGGAAGTGGAGCCGCTAGTAACGTTTGGTAACTGGCATTTACCCATCTCCGTATCGGCTTCTACCCAAACACGATATGGTCTCCGAGCATCGCAGGTTATGGTGAATAAACGAAGGTTGCAGACAACGAAACGAGCATGTACTAGCGTGCAAGTGAAGAAAGAATGTCTACTTGCTAGAATGAAAGGCTGAAAACATGGAAAGAAGAGCGAGGCACTGGGAGAATTCAATGCAGTTTAACTCGAAATAAACACGGGGTGGCGTGGAGCTTAAAAGAGGTCACAACAATTAAATCCGACAATTGATAAGAATAGGAAGTGGCAACGAGTGATAAATGCGATGTAGTGGATTCTTAGGGTGGTTGACTGAGAGGAGTTGACGTGGCAAGGTTGTCAACTTCAGACGCCGAGCCACGCAGGTAGTGACACCCGAGGTGCCCACGTATCGGTCGACAGATCTTTTTGTGTTTTTTAAAAGTCGTGAACAAATTTCGACCTTCTACGTGACAAAATATTTTGAAAATAATTTTTTTATTTTTTATTATTTAATATCCATTTTTGCATAATAGATTTTAAAAATCAAATTCTCGCGGCGAAACCCCATGTACTTAACAGGCACACGCCTTAACGAGTCGGCCAAAGCGACTACTGTTGCAAAGCAGTTGATCCCTAATAAATCAATAATCTCAATCTTTGAAATTTCTATATAAATAAAACTTTTGGCAACTGTATTTATTAGCCGATAGGCTATGTTTTGTAGCAGCTCTTACCCGGAAAGTTTTCTCACGCCGGAAAAAACAACTTTCACGCAGATGAAACATTCCTCGCCCCGCGCCTGAAAATAAATTTCAATTCCAGACAATATTTTCGTTTAAAAGGGCTGCAACGTTCTTGTCTCGACCTCAAGAATCTATTAGCTCTATAACCCTGATATTTTTAGATCAATTTTTCGCCTAATGTAAATGGATTGAAGCAGCAGCTGTTGGGAGAGTGGTTCTGGTTCGTCTCATTTAAAAGAAAATTCTGCTTCGGTAGGGTTTCGTAATATTTTTCCTGAAACTCTGCCCATTTTTTCTCATCGGCATTGTTGACAACACAACACAATTTGTTCAGAATCTTGAGGTAAGTCACTTGCCATGGTTTCAGTGATTTTTGTTTTTAATCTTTAAGCGCCCGGATCATTTTTGTTGTGTTTTATTTCATTCTAAAACAATTTAGTTGTAATCTGTTAAATACATGGCATTGGTTGTGTCATTTTATCTATGACTGTTTGCATAAATGATATTATACCTACTGTTAGATCTCTATTTGTTTTTTCGCATGGAGATTTTTGAACTGTGAAATGAATTTTACCTTTATTTGGCGGTTTTAAATTTTTGTTTATTTAGTTTTTCTTACGGTTATTTTTGTGACAGTTTTGCTGACATAATTATTTAGTATTGAATAGATACCAGCTACTGTTGGTGCTTTAAATGTAATGGCTACCAGAACTATTTCACATAGAATGAATAGTAGAGATTGGAATATCTTCATATGTTAAACTTATCACACTCTTCTTCACAAACCTTACACATTGTACATCATATTTCTTCACAGTTTTGCGCCATTATACTGGCCCTTGTACTTAAAAGACCAAATGTCAGAAGGCAAGGGATTGATGTGACACAAAATGACTAAAATTTTAAAAGATTGTGTTGAATAAGTGACAAATAGCTTGGTTCTCCAAATGGATGCATCCTCTCACATGGTTGGTTACATGGTTAGGACTCAGCGGTACAATTAGGTATCAATATGCTTTTGATATGATTACATTCTTTTTTGAAGCCACAATGTCTTTGTTACTTCAACAAAAATAGGGGTGCTACATTTAAGAGACCATCTTCCCACAAACAAATAGAGCTAGCATATCTGATTTGCAGCAATGTGGAATGATTCAGCATCCTTTTAGAAGCAATTCTGGACACAATTGTGTCTGGTAGGCCTCTCTTTACAGTATCCAGTTTTTGTAACTGCAAAGAAGAATTCTCTCTCTAAAACTTTGATTCTAAGTCTTTTTTTACAAAAAAAATTGCACAGTTTAGATTTGTCTCTATTGGTCTCCAATCATCCATATTTCTTCTTGTAGTGTTGCCCATTGCAAGGCACACGAAGAGTCCCCTAGAATCTGCTTTTTATGCACCCCTAAAAGTTTGTAGTTGCTTTTCACTGCAGAAAGGTGCACAATATTGTTTCTTTTTTGATGTCATTTAACATAGGTAATATCCATGAGCCTTAGCTTCTTCAGTCTTATCTTGACTAATCAAGTCAATATTTTATGCTTAAAGCATTTTTACTTTCTAGCCTTCTATACTTTGGCATCTATGCAACCATTAATTGTCAGGTCTTGGCAATTATGCAACCATTAATTGCCAGGTCTTGGGTCCTTGCTCATTAGTCAGTTGATAGAAAATATGAAACCTGTATCCATACTTGTCATACAGAACAATAGTTGCATTAGAGAAAAAAATTCCTATTAGTCCATCTTTTGTCTCTCCAAATAGGCCCCAAAAACTCTATATGCATTTTAGAAAAACACTTTGAAGGAGTAAGCACTAGGTAAATTAGCTTATCCACTCCTATATATCTTTTTACATGATGGACTGCCCTCAAATTTCAAAGCATTTTTCTTTTTATCTCATAAACTTGGAAAAGAACCAGACTCCTAACAAGTGCTTCCATTCTATTTTGGCGTGCTTGCCTACTTGTCATTTAGGTGTGGAAATTTTCCAAGTCTAATGATAACCATCAAATCATTGCACTTGGAGAACTCATGAAGGCAATATAATACCTTGAGCAGAAATTTTGTTTTCAATGGCTGCAAAATTGTAATGTCCCCTTTTGGGATTGCCCTAAATCTTGCCCTAGAATCACAAGCTTAATGTAGTTAGGGTTAAAACTTACCACTTAAATGCTTCAAGCAAGATAAATCTTGGTTTAGGTCTTGCAATCATGTTAGATAATAACGGAAATATAATTCATATGATTGAAACATAATAAATGCCTTATCTATTAAGCTATATAAATACAAAATTATTTCAAGACTATCTAAATTACCAATATCCATAATGCATAGTGGAAGTCTTAAGCATAATAGGACTTGGATGAGAAAACATGATAAATCTGCTCAATGCTACCCATCTAAGCCCAAGAGCACGAGCATCTAATCAAGACAACCCACCCCTTGGCCCCAAGTGGCAGGAACGTCCAAACCAAGACAATTCCACCCTCGGAGTGGCGTGCTTAGTGGATACACTTGTATTTGCTTTTCCTATCCATGCTGTCTTATCTATCCTCCTTATGATTGAGACTCCATCCTAACAATCAGTCATAGTTTGGCTTGATAGGGGGAGCCTTGAAAGGGGTGCTTGTAAACTACTCAACCCATCTAAGCCCAAGAGTACGAGCGTCTAACCAAGACAACCCACCCCTTGCCCCCAAGTGGTAGTAACGTTCGAACCAAGACAATTCCACCCTGGAAGTGGTGTGCTTAGCATGGGAGGCTCATAAACCACATCCTCCTAACTTGCTTCCTTCAACCTTACATTTGACTGATCATAGGATAAAGACATACATAAATATGTATATATTCTATTCATTATAAAGGAATAAAATCTAAGTATTAATCTACTGATATTTCTGATTTGATTGACACATCAGAGTTTCAGATTGCTTAGTCTTTTTTGTAAACTTCACCACTGCTGTTATAAATTTCTGAGTGTGTTTGCCTTGGTGATCTCATGTGTTATTTATAGTTTTATTGTGCCATGGATAGATAACATAGAACAGTAAATACAACATGAAGCTTGCTGATTGTGAGGGTTTTAGAGTTTGTTTGAGATGTTTTGCATTGAGCTTTAAGTACCATTCACCATATTGACATGCCAATTAATAGATAACTAAGTGCAGAGGCAAACATATAAACAGACTAGAAGAAACAATTACTTTTAGACTTAATTGCTCAGTTTTCTATAACAGAAAATTACAGAGATTCTCCACATCAATACAAACTCAGAATTACAACTTCTAGACCTGAAATAAGCTCCTTAGCAGCATATTGTAATCCCCTCAATGGCCATGTCCATCACTCTTGGAAGAGTCTTCTAATTCGATGTAAGACCAGGATAAGGCGTCCCTCAACAAACCTCTGAATGACTGAAACCCATCCTCTGAAAATGGCCAACCAGACTTATAGGCATTCCTTGAATGAGGTGCTGGCTGAAGTTGGGCGATCTAGCCTAATAAATCCAACCCTTCACCAAAAAATGTGAACTAGTACTTATTAAATATATCAAATAATGTAATATTAATGGTCATCTTTAGTCATTTAGTTAACTAAGAGTGTTTCCTATTTTTTTAGCTTTTATTTTGTCAGTTAATGATTGTTTCATTTAGAAACATTGTCTTGTAGTTTTCTATTTAAGGAGCCTTCGTCTCCTTTGTTTAATATCGAATATCTTAGCATCTTATTTTTTGTAACATGGTATCAGAACGGGTTATGGGGTTTTATAAGATTTGGCAAATTTCTATTAAAAAATTTGAAGCCCTCATCCTGGAATTTTTTCCAGAAATTTAAAACATCTTTGCATTTCATAGGTTTTGTGGAATTTTTGAGAAAGAATTTTTTGAGGTGAATTTGTGAAGGGTTGGTATGTAAAAGTTGCGATTTTTTTGTAGTGAAAAAAAAATGCGGGTTTGAAGGGCGCCTTTTTCTTGGTTGCGTCATTTTATTTTCAAGTTTTTTTGAGGTTCTTTTTCTTAGTGCGATTTTTAGAGATGCGACTGTTGCGGGAAAAGGTTTCTGCATTAAAGTGTTTTTATTCTTTGCAAATCGCGACGTATTTCACATCGCCTGTGGCTGCTCGTGTCGGCATTTTCGCTCCTATTTGGACATGTTTTTCTTCTGCATGGTGGTGCGACGTGAGGGCGTTTCTCTGTCTGGTTTTTTCTTTCCTGGTTGGTGCGTGATCTCTCCTGTGTTTTCTCCTTATTCCTTGGCGAAAATCTGACGCGTGTTTTGGCGCGATTTTTGAGCACGATCTGGTTGCGAATCTTCTCCTTTTTGGGCGCATATTTCTTCACTGTTCTGGCATGATTTCTGGTTTTTTTTCTCTGGTCTGTTGGGTCACGTTTCTGAGCTCGATGGCTGCACGATCCCATTTTCATGGGCATTTTCTAGAACTTTCTGGGTTTTAAAAGTTTTTCCTTTAAAAAATCTGTGGTGGGTTTTATAATTTTTTACCTTAAAAAAGTTATATTGGTTTTTATTATTTTTTGACCTTAAAAATTATTGTGGGTTTTATAATTTTTTGGCCTTAAAAAATTATTATGGGTTTTTGTGTGATTTTTTGCCTTAATAATCGTTTTGTAATAGGGTTTATAATTTTTTCTTGAAAAATTAAGGGTTTGCTCCTGTCAAGGTTTCTGTAGTTTGGGAGGGCTCTCTGGTCTTTGGAATGGTTTTACCGTTTTTCCTTAAAAACGATATTTTGTATTGGGTTCTGTAATTCACAGAGATGCGTGGGATTCATTTGAGGGTTTTTACCCTTTTTTTTCTGAAAAAAAAACGATGCTTTGTAAACTTCAGTTTCAGGGTTTTGCGATTTTGTCCTAAAAAATTGTGGTTTCTTGCAGTCTGTTCTGGGCATCGTGCTCATCTTCAAAATTTTGAAGGGTTTGCCGATTTTTCCTCAAAATCGTGGCAGTTGTTTTTCAGTGTCTTTGACTCCAGGGAGGGACAATTTTGTTATCCAACATTAGGTTGGATGTTTTGTGATCTATTTTGGTTATTTTCGGAAGTTTTGCAGTTTTTGGGAGGGTTGGTGGCAGACTCATCTCAAGTGGCAGAGTCAGTGGCAGGCTCTTGTCTTTTGTGGTAGAACGTTCTTTGTTTCTGTGGGTAGTTAGAATGATGACCATTAAGGGAGGGTATTAAATATATTAAATAATGTAATATTAATGGTCATCTTTAGTCATTTAGTTAACTTAGAGTGTTTCCTGTTTTTTAGCTTTTATTTTGTCAGTTAACGATTGTTTCATTTAGAAACATCGTCTTGTAATTTTCTATTTAAGGAGCCTTCGTCTCCTTTGTTTAATATTGAATATCTTAGCATCTCATTTTTTGTAACAGTACTTGCTAGAGTCCCCTTGAGGAGTGTAATTCATTGAATCAATACCCATATGAAAGTTCCAAGCCATTTGACATTTATGAACAATAACTCTAGGTTTAGGTCCAAAGGTGAAATGCCCAAAAATTGCTAAAAACTCACCAAAACCACCAAGAAATCCACACCCACTGAGAATGCGCAAAACACAAGCCAAAACCAAGCTATAACACATCAAAAATGTTGAAAGATCTTCATTTTCTGTTAATGCAATGATCAGATTCCAGATTATTGAAGGTCGATCCTCACATGTAAACAACATCTGTAGATTTCCATATTGTTTAAGTGATGAAGGAACGAATATTAATATCAATGTGAGAGACACGTCCCATGAGCGGATGTGTCCCCACAAAGTGGAGACATGTCGGCTCAAGGGGCATGTCTCTCCATTTAACTTAATACTTGTTTCAAACGTCGATCAAAGTCCTTTATCTGACCGATGCTACCTATTATCAACACTCCCTCTTAGCGAGGAGGATAAATTTCAAACAAGTATAAAGTGATGTCACCTAACTCGTGATATCAGAAGATATGGTATGCTTCTCAAAGTGTCAAGTCACATGACATTCTTCATAACACATCTTCATTATGCAATACTCCCTTTTAGCTAGGGAAGATAACTTCCATCAAGTAAACGTGATATCACCTAACTCGTGATATCAGAAGATATGGTATGCTTTTGAAAGTGTCAAGTCACATGACATTCTTCATAAAACACATCTTCATTATGGTATGTGCACTGACATCAAGTCACATGATGTCTACCATAATAATTCATGGCATATCCACGGATATATAATCATCCACCATGATTATCTCTTAAGGATCACAATGATCTTCAAATGACATCAAGTCCCATGATATCCATCGAAGTGTCCAAGAGATACTATCATGACATGTCCACAGATATCAAGTCACATGATATCTATCATGATAGTTCAACTCATAATTGTAGAGTCGTCACTTTACAATGTTACATACAAGTGTTCATTATTAGAAAGATCGTCACCTTTCAATAATGTACACAGGGGGAGTAGGCCCATAAGGTCATGGAGTCACACACATGACAAAAGAGTTTACACATTAAACATCTTTATATATTAGTACAACTTATAAACAATTTGAATTTCAAACATAATATCAAATTACATTTCAACCATACAAAGTTTCTTCCTGAAGTGTTCTACCTTGATGCGGGAGAGAGGTGTGGTGAGAATGTCTGCTGTTTGATCATTTGTACTAACATACTCCAACTGGATCACAATCCTTTCTACCATGTCTCATAATGGTAGGGGATCTCAATGTGCTTAGATCAAGGAGTCCCACAAGCAATTTACGAAGCCAAACTGCTTCTCTTGCCCCCATAGAGGCTGTAATGTATTCAGTTTTTGTCGAGCTTTGTGCTACAAAAACTATTTTCTGCAGATCCAAGAGATCATAGCTGATCCTAAACTGAAGCATCATCCTGATGTGCTTTTCCGATCGGTTACATTCCCAGCCCAATCTGAATCAGAGTGTTCAGGTTGATCTAGTTGGTCATTTCTATAAAGAAGACCATATCCAATAGTGCCTTGAAGATATCTCAATATATGTTTTACACATAAGGTGAATTTCCTTTGGCTCACACCTGAACTGGTTTAGAGCATTCACTAGGACCTTCCATTTGCAGTAGGAGTGCTCTATCAACTGGCCCCTTGTGGCCAGCCCATCGTTAGTTCGGGTGTGGCTTATTTCCAACACCCACCTTTAAGCCACACTGCGGGTGCTAGGGGCTCTTCTGAAGTTAGATCCTTCTTTCCTTGAGCAAAGAGATGATCTTTTCCTGTTATCAATAGATCATCAACATATAAAATAATTATTAACATCTCACATTTCATTACTTTAAAGTAAAGATTTCAGTCTGCATCATTCTTGGAGAATCCTAGTCCCAAGAGGTAGCTGTCAATTCTTTCATGCCAGGCTCTGGGGGCCTGTTTAAGTCCATATAGGGCTTTCTTCAATTTGCATATTTGTCACGGAGTCTCTCAACGTGATGCCGTCATGAAGTCTCTCAACATGACGCCTCATCTCAGTTTTAGAGATGAACAAGGGCTTTCACCTCATATCTCTCTATCTTAGAGAATTATGCATTACAACAAGTGATGATGTGACTCCCTCTGAAGCTCTAAGTACTTGCATCAACCTCCTGACCTCCTCGTCAAAATCGATTGTAATACTTGCTTTAGAGAAATGGTTTTCAATTCACACCTTTGTAGAGATTCAGGGTTGTTCTATTCAACCTCTTCCCAGATTACTCTATTATGAAAAGGTTTGCGGAGCTACCAATGTTAAATCTAGGTTGACAGATATGAGGAATTCTGATTTCAACTGCTGAAGAGATACTTCAAGGATTTAGCATCTAGACTTGCAACATTGCAACCCTTACTTATTCTCAGCGAGACATAGAACTCCCTCTGAAGGTTAATTCTTCCTCTTTGAAGAGATGTCTTCAGCCATCTACTCAGTCTCATGGTTGCAAGCAGTGTCTTTGTTCTCTTCTTCTCTTGAAAGCAATCTCTTGGTCTGTCCTAATGCACATTAAGGAGAGATTACTAATAGTTCATATAACTCAACTATTCCGAAGAGAAATACCAATGCTGGAACTATCTCAATGTTATAGCATGAATTAATAAAAAAAATAAAAATAAAAATTCATGAACATTAAGCATGGAAGACTTATCTCTTCATGTAGAGCCTAAATTCCTAGTAATCAACTCAGCCAACTCTAGCATACATGTACACATCGGGAGGTGGCGATTACATTCGTCGTTCGTGCAAAGCCATAGGCTCTGGCCGGCGCCAAGGAGACGACTTCAGAAAACCAGCGATCACAGATCCGTGTCAACTCCACCATCATCATTTGGTATGAAAGATCTGCCGTCATCAATATTTAGAGAACCCATATGGTAAATACCAACAATATCGAATATTGGATAACTTGATAAATGTACCAGCGGTTCCGATTTTTGACAAGGTATATCCACCCCTAGGATGTCATTCACTTAGTGAGAACAAGGATGCTGAGCTAGCATAAGGTAGATCGCACGCACAGTGAATACCAACAAGAGATCGCATCAATCGGGAGATACACAATTATCCCAGCGGCAACATCATACTTTTCTGAGACTTTAAGCCTGGGTGACTTATAGGATGGTGATAGAGGAGCTCCGCCAAGATGAAGTTGATTGATATACACTATTGAATTTACTTGATTCCTATCATAGAAGAGTGCGTGTATTTTTCAAGTCACCAGAGAAGGCAATCGACATGCCAGAGATGTTTTAACGGGTTTACCAATAACATCAATGAAAGGTAAGTCACTTCTTGCAAATGACAATCTGTTCTGGTGTTCACCCCAATGACAGTCCGCACTTGCATTTTACTCCATGTGCGCCCAGCTAAGACTCAAAAAATACACTTCCACCAATATCTGAATTTATCTGATAACATTGAACGTCACGGGAATAGAAAATATTTGCTTCCATGCATAAATGAAGTGCCAATTCTTACAGATTCCGCTGGTCTCCTCGACTCCTTGCACCGGACATATGGCACATATGACATCAATCCATGCTCCTTGAGAGATATACAAAAGTATACAAATAACGGTCCAACAAGTAAGGCGAGCATTCAAACGACTACAGAACACACATTCATCACTTCCTTAAGAGAGTCCATCCCTCAAGCTCCAATCGCAGATGTAGTACCAATAGCATGACCCAATTGGTGAGTGGCAAGAGCCAAAGGTTACGCAACCATGAGAAAATCGGGAGATATTCCAATGGTGTGAGTCAGATCATAGGAGGTGCTGTGTGATGGGGTGGCCAGAGCCAACGTGATCGTGCCTCGACAGACGCTTCTCGTGACTCCTCTGTATATCCTTGTTTTGTAATGACATCGCTAATTTTGGATATCCACTCGATCCATTAACCCAGTGATCCGTCACAATGCATGTGCTTGGGGGGGGGGGGGGTATTGAGAGCCACAGGTTCCGCCACATTTTGGCTCTAAAAGCCCACCACAAACGTTGCGTGTTCTCCCACTGGCCAACACCCACGATTTCTGAATGTAAGGAATGGCGACGCCGAACCACTGGTAGAGTTTGCTGGAGTGAGTTCGACAATACTAAAATGAATCTGATCAATCTCCGAAACTTGGCTCTGATACCATGTTAATGCAATGATCAGATTCTAGATTATTGAAGGTCGATCCTCACATGTAAACAACATCTGTAGATTTCCATATTGTTTAAGTGAGGAAGGAACGGATATTAATATCAATGTGAGAGACACATCCCATGAGCGGATGTGTCTCCACAAAGTGGAGACATGTCGGCTCAAGGGGCATGTCTCTCCATTTAACTTAATACTTGTTTCAAACGTCGATCAAAGTCCTTTATCTGACTGATGCTACCTATTATCAACATTTTTGAATGACGGAAATCTGTAACTTGAAGCACAAATGTGATCTTTGGATGAAATCACCCTTCTACCAGCTAGGGCAGGTCTTGCACTGCCGAAACCACCCTTAGAGATCGAGGGTTTTCGTCCTCAACTCCGTTTATCTGACCTCATGGCGAAAAACCAGCAACAACTTAATAAGCAACCAAAACATTCATGAGAAATGAGGCTTCAAAATTCCCTTTTTAAAAGACTCTCTTGGCAAATTAGGGCGACCACATGATAAAGCCCTAAAACCCCTTTCAAATCCACCCCATATGTAACTTTAATTTGATTTTATTGTAATTTTTTGGCTCCAACTAAAGCTTGGGCGCCCAAGGCTTATTCAACATTCTAGAACGATTTTGTTGCTTTACAAACACTTCAAGTCATTACATTAGATGTCCTTGGTACCTTTTTCATGTCCCCTTTGACCCTCAACATTAAAATATATAGCTACTTTATAATAATCCAATTTCGAAGGGGCAATCAAATATTAAAATTCTTCAACCTTAGAAACTAATGCCTCAATTGAAAATGCTGTTGAGTGGTAACCCTGACCAGGTCCAACTTACCCTAAATGACTTACTATTTTTAGTAAGTACAAAAAATAGTAAGTATCCCAAAGAATCAAGTCGGAGAGAAACTCAGATGCCCAAAGGGCTCATTGAAGATTGAAGCTCAGTGCTAGACTCTCTGCTAAAAATAACACTTACTAAAAATAGTAAGTGTATCTGAATTAGACTAATCCAAAAGAGGACATCGGAAATGGGGACATTACACATAGAAATGAGGTTTCAACTTCTCTGCTCCACTCTTCTTGAGAGTGGATTGTCTGTATGGCTACAATCTAACATAAACCATGTCACCCACCTCAAACTCTTGCTTTATGCGATGTTGATCAGCATACAACTTCTGTTGGTTTTGTGCATGCTGTATGTTTTCTCTCAACGCCCTCATAATGTCCTGACTCTCCTGTAAGAAGTCCTTAGCTCTGTGCACCCTACAATCACCAATCAACAAACCAATGAAGCTAGGAGCTTTGTAATCACACAAGGCCATGAAAGGTGACATCTGGATAGACATGTGAAATATGAAGTTGTAACAGAAGTCCCCCAAGTGCAACTATTTTACCCATGCTTTCTGCTGCCCTAAAATATAGTTTCGTAGGTAACTTTCCACCCATTTGTTGACTATCTTAGTTTGACCATCTGTTTGGGGGTGGTAACTAGTGCTAGGAGTTAACTCGGTACCACATAAATTAACCAACACATGCCAAAACAAGCTCATAAACTTGCTATCCCTGTCACAAATGATGTTATTTGGTGTCCCATGTAGTCTAAACACCTCCTTAAAAAACAAATCTGCCTCCTATAATGCCATATATCCTGCTGATAATGCAAAGAAATGGGCAAATTTGGTCAAACGATCTACCACAACATAAATACAATCCTTCCCTTGCATCTTGGGAAGCCTTGTAATGAAATCCATTGAAATATTTTCCCATTGTTGAGTAGAAATGGGCAAAGGTTGTAGCAGACCAGCAGGGTATGTGTGCTCATTTTTGTTTTGTTGGCACACTTGACACTCACGTACATACTTGGTAATATCCTCCTTCATCCCCTTCCATGAGAATCTCTCACGGATCTGCTTATAAGTCTTATAAAACCTCGGTAGTCCATTGCCACCTTATTCTTCGAGTTTGGATGTAACGCCCAAGATGGAATTCATGCAGTCGCTTCCTCTTGGGAATCTTGGCTCGCTTAGGAGTGAGGATGGTTTTCTTCTTTGGTCGTGCTCCTCATTCATTTTTCATTCTCTCTCGCATTTCTTTTGGGGGAAAAAGGGTATTCTTTGGTTTATATTTTTCTGTCAAGTATTGCATGCAAAAAGCCAGGATCTTTTTGTTCGACACTCTAGTTCTAGGGGGAAATAACATTTGATTTCTTGAGTAAGCCATCTTAGAATACCTTCTGGTCAGTAAGGATCTTGGAAACATTGTTGCTTTGTCAAGATCGTTGGAAGGAAAAGTCAGGAGAGTCTTCGAGCTTCAAAGCTGCTTATTCAAGCACGTAATTTGTGTCTTTAAATTTGTTTAAGTCTTTAGCATTGCAAAATCCTTTTCATCGTTCTTGAATTCATCAAGCAATGGTTAGCATACTCATTGAAATCAATGTCCTGTTAGAAGTATAATGTTATTGAATCCTTGTAAGGTCTTTGAGCATTGTTTGTCGAAATACTTTTTCTTTATTAGTTATGAATCTGTTTTGTTATTCGATCTTGCACTCAAAATGCCCTGTGATTTAATTTGTCAATTCTTAAGTTGAAGTCTTCACCATACTCTGTTCTTATGTCCAAATTGGATAGATCATTAAATTCTATTCCGTTTTAATTAAATGGAATTTAATCTAATTGTTGGAATCTTTCCAAAACTGTCGAAAGGCTATCATTCTCTTCTCGTGTAAAAATGAAATGAGTTATTACCTGTGATTGTAAAGGCACGTAATTTTGAGCTGAGTCATAAGACCTCATTCCCTCCTCTGTAAGTCAAAAATAAGTTTCTACTCTTGATAATAAAAGGAAGAGTTAAGAGTTGAGTCTCTGATAATATAAACTCTATGGGTTAAGGATTTAAATGCCAAGTAAGGGTGAGAGTGCTGACAACACGAGAAATGTGCTCATTAATGATAAAATCCTCGGCCAAGGTTATGATGCTTGAATACGCATTAGTCAGCCATCAAGAATTAGATATACCCTTGGTCAAAACGGTCTTTCTAGTTAGGAGAACCTATAGTGAAGGATTGACTAGGGTAATATAGGTTCTTGACACCAGACTCAGATGGCAAGATGGTAATTGGTGAAATCTCTTATAGTCTGCCCTCGTGAAGGGTCGGGTTTCTTCAATAGAAGAAACACGGGAGACCAATAGGTCTTTGGTTGGGCAGAAAAGCCCTTGGTGATGTTTCATTTTCCCTCGGAAAAGCATAATCTTGAGCAAGCATTCCAGCAGGAAGCCTTCAACTGCACTTTCTCATAACTCTCTCTCTCTTACTTCAAATACATTTACTTTATAATGTTTATTTCATTGCTGTAATAAATGCTTTATTTATTTTGATTGTTCCATTTCTGCCGAAATTGAAAAATTAGTAGTTAGTTAATGAATGTTAGAGTAGATAATGCTCAGATTGTTAATCTTTCCTGTTCGTTATTGCAATGAAAACTCTCGTAAGGAAAAATTAGTTAGTTATACTTCAGCTGAAATTGGTAGTTAGTTTCCGTTCTTAAACTGTAGATTAGCTAGTATGTTACAAAGAGAAGATTGGTTGTCCTATTCATGGATGGCCTAATGGACCCATTAAGGGGTTGGGTCAAGGCCCTCAACCCTAGCACGCTTCAAGAAGCCATTAAGAAGGCTAGGATATGGATTCTAGTGCTACAAACAAGATTACATCTAAAGGACCCTCATTCCAAAAGGACAAGACAAAACAACCTATCTCAAGGGAATGGCCAAAAAATAGAATGGACGAGGAAACAAGGCAAGAGTTAAGAAGGAAGAAGCTTTGCTTTACTTGCAAAGAACCTTGGGCACCAGGACATAGACACCTTGGAATAGGAAAGGTCCATTACATAGAAGTCATGCCCGGCAGTGAGGAAGAAGATAAATCCGATGTAAGTAGTGAGCAAGACGAAATAGAGGAAGAACCACCAATGGTGCAAGAATCAACGCCTAAAGAAAGGAAGGATGGGATAATTGCCACTATGACTAGAACTCCAAGATCGAATTCATTTAAAGTTCGCGGGGTATTACAAGGACCAAAGATAATGCTGCTGATTGATAGTGGAGCTACTCACAGCTTTTTTGATTCAGCATTTGTTGCCAAGAAAGGACTCCAAACTGTTGAGCATGAAGGATTTAGTGTGATGGTGGCTGATGGCTACCAAATAACCCAGTTTTTCTAGCCTAAAATCAATCCACCTTTGTGTTTGACAAAACCATTCATTATGATATTGCTATTAGGATTCAACCGTGTAGTTTTCGAGTCAAACTCATTGACCCAAGATTCATGAGTAGTGGTTCACAAGAACCCATCTCTCATGATAATGAATGGTGCACTTAGCACTCATTGCATCTAGGTGATGCTCACAGAGGTGAAGCATTGGTTCGTCTCGGGAGGTCACCCATCCCAGTACTGCTCCAGCTCAAGCGCGCTTAACCACAAAGTTTCCCCAAGGTTAAGCCCACTTAGCTTGCTACCCCATTTACAAAACCTTCAGCAAGTGTTGTGCCTTATGAACCATTCATTATAGAGCCCCTTTAGCTCATCAATTGATAAGTAGGAGGTTTCTTCCACAGCGTGTCAAATTATGATATTGCTATTAGGATTCAACCGTGTAGTTTTCGAGCTTATTAGCTTCTTCAAGAACCTTAAAATATTTATAAAGATAACCCATTGTTTTGGCTATGGACTTCAACTTCTTTTTGTTTTTAGAAAGACTAGTTATCTTGGCCACATTTTCCTTACCCTGTTTGGGTCCTGCTGAGGACCTTCATGATATAGAGAGAATGATAAAACCTCAAGGGTATAGTAGTCTAAAATGGTTCTCCTCCACTTTCTCCATAGCTATGATAATTGATAGTTGAACAAGGCATCTGAGAAGAAACCTGCAAATTACAGAAGCTATTGGAAGCATCCTGTACAGGGTACTTATGAGGAGGATCCCCAATCCCATGACCCCCAGCCTCTACTGTTGAGTTAGATGAGAGGGAGAATGCAAGCCAGCTATTATCATTGCTATTATTCATGGATTTCACTACCAAGAAAACCTTTCAGTTAAGGTTTTATCACAGGCCTCCTAAGTTTTGATACCAAAATATAAGAATATAGCCAAAGTGCATATGGTTTTGAGGTTTTAATGTTTAACGGTGCCACGTAATACCTAGTGTGCTAGGTGTTGTCGTTTTTTCACCTTTTGACAATTGTTTGAAAACAGAGTGACATTTGTCTTTTAAAATATCTTTTCCTTCTACATGTTGCTGCATGAACTATTCTATGCTGGTAGCTGGATGTTAAGGGTGCAGCTTTGGTTACAATCCCCTGTCACTCGAATGATAATCTCATCTTTACACTAGTGACATGAAGAGGCAGATTGCTGAGGAAGAAGTTCACTGAAAGTGCTACATGGTGAATGCTAAATTGGAAGGGAAATATCAGGTGAAGAGATTATAACTTTCTGTTAACATACCATTCCATGATTATTGATTCGAGATAAGGGTTTCCAGAAGAATCCAGAATTATTCCAATTTGTCTGATTTGTGATATTATAATCAAAGTGAGTGTTAATGAGAAGACAAGTATGAGATTTTTGAAAGTAAAAATTGCAAGGCAATAGATAGGTGTGCTGTTATCATTGACAACATAAAGTGTGAAATATAAAAGTTACAGGCCTTCACAAAGGTACATGCCATTGTGAAGAACGGCAGAGTTTTTAAGTATGCAAAAGTAGCAAGTGTTTGAAATGGCGCATGCACCTTGAGAGAGTAAAATGTTTTCCAGAAAACAAAATTTGCAGGTCTATACTGTAGTTTGCACCCTTAAAAGGAGGTTTTATGTCTTTGAATTTTAAAAAGCTGCACCAGCAGTTGGATGGTGCACTTTCATAACCTGAAGAAAGATTTTCATTAAACAAAAAGTTGCATCCCTATAGACTGTTGTGCACCTATGTGAAGGTTGACTGAATTCGTTGGTTTGCAAATGCAAAGTGTATTAATAGGCATGCACTGCATGAAGGGACATGTTTCTAGGAACAAAAGGGCAGATTGTTTATAGAGGCGTGCTTGGTAATGGTGAAAGGAATACAGATTTTTATTATATTTTCAAAAGCTATAAACAGAAGTCCTATTTATAGGCATGATACTAATAAGAAGAAAGGCTTTACATAGGGGAGAGTGTTTGTTCATAAATATACCTTCATTCTTTCAAGTGTTTGTAGCTGAATTTTAGATTGGCAGGGTATTTCAGTTGAAGACTTCACATATTTAGTGACCTTCATCGATTTTTCTAGCAGGGGTGTCCATACTGTGTGGTTTGCCTTAATACTCAGCAAGGTTTATTCACAGAACTGAAGCAGTTCCTAGGGTTTTTGTGACTAATTTTCAGATACATTAATGATTAAAGCAATCAACTGTTCTACCTCTTCAAAGCTGCCTAGGGTTTAGTCATTATTTCAGCGAGTTTTCAGCTTCTTATAACATCAGATTTTTAAGTTTATATCACAGTAGTTTGAGCTTTGAACATCTTCATGACGTCTTTGAGTTTAGACATATATCAGCAAGATTGGGACAGTCACAGTGAGTGGATTTTCACTATTAAGGTACAGTTTTGCGACAGAACAGTGAAGGCTCCTCCCATATTTTGATAAGAATTATCATTGGTATGGCCTGTCGGTCTTGTACCAGCAGTTAATTCACATAAGACAGTTGGAAATTAATTGATAGTCACTATAATTTCTTGTTTTGGTGATTCAGGGTGGGAAAAAGAAAATCGATGTAATGTCCCCTTTTGGGATATTCCTAATTTTATGCCTGCAAAGCAATAATAATCACTTAAAACTGATATTAGTTGTAATGTCCCCTTTTGGGACTGCCCTAAATCTTGCCCTAGAGTCACAAGTTTCAATGTAGTTAGGATTATAACTTACCAATTAAATGCTTGAAGTAAGATAAATCTTGGTTTAGGTCTTGCAATCATGTTAGATAATATTGGAATATAATTCATATGATCAAACATATGTAAATATTTGAACCATGTAAATACATAACTATTAAACTACACTATATCCATAATGCATAATGGAAGTTTAATCATAATAGGAATGGGATGGGAAACATGATAAGTCCGCCCGAAGCTATCCCAGCTAAGCCCAAGAGCGGATATACCATCCCCTTGGCCTCAAGTGGCAGAACCCCGGTCATCCAAATGGAGTGGTCTACTTGGTGGGTAAACCTGTATCTGCATTTCCTATCCATACTGCCTTATCCATCCTTCTTATGATTGAGACTCCTTGAATCCTTCCCAGCAACCCATCCATGTAGGGATTGGAGAACACTACAATAGGAGGCTCGTAGATTCCTCTTTCTAAGCCTGAGAGCAGTCACTCACCCCCTTGGCCCCAAGTGGCAGAGCCCCGGTCATCCACATGGGGTGGTCTTCTTAGAAAGTAATCTAGTATATTCTCACCCTACTCGTACTTCCCCTTCTCCCATGGTTGCTTGGTGGGAATTACAAACACAATAATATATCCAGTTTCATAGAGATTAATAAACATATCATTATTCACAATATACATCATAGTGCATACCGCAATGCTTGCAAAAATATAATCTGCTATATTCTAAGATGCAAGTATATTTACTGCTGATTCCGCCATTATCTGGTGAGTGCAGATAATTAACTTAGATCTGCTCTTGTTGCCTTTGATGTTTGGTTTGTTCCCAATATTCAAAAGATGTTGTTTTAAATCTGCTGGTATTTCTGAATATCCTTCTGAAGATGATTTGATGATCTCCTTGTTTGGAAGCATGTTTCTTTTGTATCCACGTGGTGGGATAGACACAACTCTTCATTATGCCCTCCCTTGGTGAGGAACACGCCCCTTAGACTAATTGCTGTTCTTACTATTCTTAATCGCAACTTTTCTTCGCATCTTTTCACATAGATGGGGTGCTCCATTTCAAGGTAGTTGGCTGTCTTTTGTTAATCATTCCTTAAACTCAATCGCTGCCTTCCCCTTTAGTCTTTATAACATAATCATTATATTAGATAATATTATTTATTTGACAAATGGGATGACTTCTTAAAGGGCATCGATTATTTAGTTAGCTTGGTTGATATTTATATTGTTGCGAATTTTCTTGAGTATAAGGAAAAGTTGGGGACATGACATTAGTAATAGCAAGTGTCAACTTAATGGTAATATTCAAATTAATACATAAGATATTATAATATTGAGAACAATACATTATAGTTAAAACATCATAATAATTAGATCAATAGTTCATAGCATCATTAACATTTGAATTCAAAATATTTTAATATCATTAATGATTATTTCGAGATATATTCCTTTAGCTAATCATATTAGGAATTCACTTGAAATGTTTGCAAACTGCAATCTCAAGGATGGTTATCCTTTTATTGCGAGAGTATGGGTGGATCCTTGTCCATCCATTCGGGGTGGCGTACTTAAGAAGACCCTCAAGCCCAAAAGCACTCATATGCCTCGCGCTCCATCTCGAGGTGGCGTACTTGAGAAGACCCTTAAGCCCAGGAGCACTCATCCGCTTCCCAACCCACTCCATCCCTTAGTCCACCTTGGAGGCACTACATCCTCCTTGATCAAGCCTAGGAGCACTCATTCGCCTCCCAGCCCACGGGTGCTCCATCTCGAGATGGTGTGCTTGATAAGATGCATGAAGACTGCCTTCCGTAACAAGCCTAGTAGCACTCATACACCTCTTGGCCCACGAGTGCTCCATCTCGGGGTGGTGTGCTTGTTGAAGGAAAGGTTGGTACTTCATCTCTCATGAACTTGGAAGGTTGATCGGCCTCCCTATTTGCAAATGCTTCTATAAATTCAAAATAGATTGCTAAAGAAATCTATTATACTAATTGGTAATAAATATCATTATGCAATTATAATACCGATATATATATATATTTATATAGTTATTCCTAACTTACTTCCCAATAATATTCTTGCTGAAAATAATATTTATTTCCAATAGATATCTAATACTTTTTTTTTTCCCATTCTCATTCACTTGATGATTTCTCCACAAGGAAATGATCTCCCTTTTATATCTTATTATTGAGGGAGTCACAACCTTTCATCTTTGAAGGAGTCACAACTTTTCATATTTGGAAGAGTCACAACCTTTCACATTAAGAGTCGCAAACTTTCACATTAGAAGGTGTCGTATCATATTTATTCTTAATTGATTGATTGAATGATGTTATGGATGTCTTTCTCAAATGAAATGCTCTCCCTTTTATATCTCAAGTTTGAGGGACTCGCACCCCTTCACCTCAATAGTTACAACCCTTCATAGCTGCATTTGGAGAATAATAATTTAATTTTAAATAAGTTTATTTGCTAGTGCTGCTGTTGATTACTTGTAATTAGTCATAATAATCCTTTTCCCTTTTCTTTTCCTTCTAGATCTACCTTCCTTATACACCTTATCTTGCTCAAGGGACACAACGCCTCATATGTTGGTTGGCCATCCTTAACAACTTAATCTTTATTCAATGTCAGTTTCGTGTAATATTAATTATCTTTATTGATTTATTTTGAAGCATAAGCATAGACATTTAGCAATAAAACAAGACATTAGGAATCTAAGGTTTTTCAGACCCAAGCCACCAAGAATGGTCATAGGGTTTTAGGACTCTTTCACAAAAGTTGTCATGGTCATAATAGAAGGGCATTGCCAGTTCATTTGTAGAAGCTAAGTATCAGATTGTCTATTTTTGGCCCGTGTTATTTTTAGCTGTCACAATTTTTGAAGAGATAATTATATTTTGAGAAGTCTATTTTTATCTGCCTCTTTTAAACAGTCTTCTAGAAGGTCGAATTTTAGTTGATAGTTATTGTTATTGGAAATCTATTTGAAGATTTCCTGATTAGGGGCTATAATTTGTGGACAAAATTGTATAATAAGTTTGCTTTGTGCACAAGCAAACTATTCATAGCAAAAAAATTGTAATAGTTTTTATTTATTTTCTATGCAACTTTTGTAAACTCTTATAAATAAGTGCCATTTGCACTTAGTTTTCCAATAGTAATTTTATGCTTGTTGCTGAAATTGCTGTTTAAAGAGAAAATATCAAATGGAATTCAATATGCCTATTTTGCTACTAAAGTTTCAATTCAGTCTTTTTATGATCTCGTGTATGTGTTGTTTAGGTAAATCAAATTGTACTCATTGAAAATTGCAGGCTTTGTATTGCTAATTTTAGGAAAGTGGTTGTTGCAGCTTTGTATGCTGTTTCCTTCATATGTTTTGTTTAATTTTATGTGCATCTTTTGTTTAAAATTAAACCAATTAAATCTCGATGTTATACTCACACTTCTTTGGTTTCTTCTTTTATCCAGGAGAGTGAGTGTTTATTGGATGCTATAGGATTTAAGCTTTAAGTGAAAAAACTTAAAAATCTCTCATCTTAAGTAGAAGTACTGATTTGTTTTTATGCTAGTGCCTGTGAACTTAAAAGATAAGCAGTTACTTTCTTTTGCAATGCATTGAGAAAAATGATGGGTGGTGAACCAATTAATCAAGAATATAAATCATATTTAAATCTCAATAAATGTTGAATGTTTATATCAAATTTGGAAATGAATATTTTAGAATGAGTTGTAAACTGATTTTCCTTTTAATTTCAGTGAATTAGATTTGAATATCTATTTTATACTGTTAATAGAATGGTACAGTTTTCATTTTTTCAATGTGAAATAATTTTGAGTTGAAAAGCTTGTCAAATTGAAATACATACCTATATATCAAATTGTATTACCCTTTGATTACATTGTGAAGGTTATGGAAAGGCTCGTCAAGAAATATGAGCAAAAATATAAGAAGGCAAGAGAGGAAATGGACAAGTGGAATGCTCTACAATCTCGACTTCTCAATCAATTTCAAAATGCAATGGCTATCATAGAACGCTTGAAGGTGCGTATCTGTGAAGAGCACAAGGATATACTGAGAGGGGGGTGGGGTGAATCAGTATATCAACAAACTTTTACTCTTTTACTTATTTATCAACTTCAAACTTAAACATACATCCACTATTTGATATGAACCAATTTATACAAGTTAACACAACTTTTATTGAACTGATTTTTACAAAGTAGGTACCAACCTACAGACTTATAATAAGATGATTTAGTAGGACACAACCTACAAGGAACATCCAAACCTTTATAACTTTAGTAGGCACCTACCTACAAGGAGCACCAGCCCCTAATGCAAGGCACCGACCTTGACTTGATGGTTGCAAGATGATGCCTTCAATCTGACCTGCGCTATCCCAATCCTCCAATCTGCCTTTGGTGATGAATGATCTCACACTTAGCCCACACAAGGAGATGGGACTTCAGACTTACAATCTCTCTTACACAACAACCACACCTTCCAGACTGATTTTGAATTCATATATATATATATGTTGATAAATCCTTGCAGCTTTCAATGAAAGGTTGCACCATTTAGAATCTGCACTTGCACCCCTAAAAGACTTGCACCTTTTCAAGATCCAAATTGTATTTCTTTAATGTTTTGTTCCATAAATCTGAATCTGAGTTAAGATAAATTACACTCCTTGCAAAAATCTGAATCTGAGTTTTACTCAAATCATACCATTAACTAGAGTCGCACCATTTCATTTTTTGCTTTAGTAATGAATCTGAATTTGTGCCATTTTAAATCGCACCTTTTATAAGTCGCATCCTTTAGAGAGTATAGCCTTTTAAAAATACGTCTTTTGTTTTTCAAGTATTTCCTAGAAGATGTCTTTTTTTCATATGTAACTTTTTGTTAAAGGCAGAACACGTTTTTCTGTAGAAGAATTTTCACATAGAAGAGCACGTCCTTTTGAAGCGACCCGTCCTTTATTTTCTTGAAGTGCGTCTTTTGACTCTAAATCTCTTTAACAAACCTCATGTCGTTTTTGACAAAGGAGACGTATAACTTCATTTGCATCTCTTAAGACCGACGTCCTTAGAAAATACACGCCTTTTGATTAGTCGGGTTGACTTTGCTTTGTAATCAAATGCATATTTTTATTTTACTCTGTATGCTGTTCCAGTCGCGTCCTTTCATACAGATTTAATTTAGTTAACAAACATTGTAATGATATTGCTTTTATAGAAATTGTTTCTTTCAGAATTCATCGAGCAATATGATTTTCAATTAGAATTTAATTATCTTCCAAACATGCTCACGCATATATTTGCACGATTTGTGGCATCAATGACAATACTTCTAACAATCTGTTGCTGATCTTCTATGTCAAATTGAAAAGCTGTCTAAGGTTAAAACCTGATAATACTTTCTGATTTTGTTCACTGAGTGCCCACTGCAAGCATGTGAGTGTATTTAGAAATAATAAGCTACTCGCATCATTATATGAAGTTTATGTGCAAAACTTGACATCTTTTGGAGGTCAAGCAAAATATAGTGTTCTCTGCTTATGGTTCTTGTGCTGAATACTAAAACCTTTTATTCATATTTAATGCACCAAAGCAGTTAGGGGTCCAATATTTCTTCTCTGCTTAAGTTTTACAACTCAAAGCATCATATTTTATCTGTTTTTGATTCTTGAATACTAAATATTACTGATAACTTTTAATGGGACGCATATTCAACTATATTTTAAAGGGGACTAGCCTTGTTCTTTTGCCTTTTGTCAGGGATACTTCTAATGCATTCAGTTTCCATTTATAGCAGGAAATTGCTTTGTGCAAAAATGATAGTAGTTTGATGCCAAGAGCTTAAGACAAATAGCAAAAGAAAGATGAATCTCACATGTGAGATTAAAATTACTATTTTTATTATAAAATAGGCTATTCTGTCAAGGTTACAAGAGTATATGTCTATGTCTATCAACCCAAGCTACAATTTCCTAGAGTTCATAGAGTGCACTATAAAGTATGAACTAATATATATTTCTTCTATCCAAGCAGATGTCTGTAAATCACTTGGATGCCTATTTATATTACTAAACCTCATGGCTAGGTCCAATTTACTAAAGATGGTTTTTGTTACATATTTGTCTTCTTGCATGATTTTTGTTATTACTCAATTCTTAGTGTGTGCCATGTATGAAATAGTTGTTGATACATGCTTTTGGCCTGTGCAATTTTATAGATTGTGATTTTATGTTCTAGTTTTGTTGTCAAATTAGGATTTACTTTTAAGGTCCAACATGCTTCTTCAGACCAATACTCTTTGTTGTGTTACACTGTTGAAATTTTATATTAGTTTCTTAACACTTATTGGGGCACCATGTCTTTTTAAGGTCAGCGTGCTTTTTCAGATCAATACTTTTGTTGTGTTACACTGTTGAAGCTTTATATTGATTTCTGAACACTTCATGTGGGGCATAATGTCTTTTTAAGGTCCAGCATTCTTCTTGAGATCAATAGTCATTTTTTTGTCACATTGTTGAAACTTGAAATCTGAAATTTTATTTTAAGGTTTCTCATTTGGGGCACAAAGTTTTGACATTGTATTTCCACATTCATCAACTTGTATTTGGGCTAAAAGTCTGACCCTTTTTTCTTAAGCTAAATTTGGATATAGTATGGAGCCATGAAGGTGTTCATGATGATAAATGAATTGTAATTTTATGTGTTAGGGTTCAGTTCATGAACTAGTAAATAGGTTAATTTTTTTTTGTCTATGTTAAGTCCAACTATTGGTTAAGCCTTTGTACCAGGTGGATGTTGGTACTTAGTTCCTCAGGGGCTTGGAAATTTTCTCTCTACGTAAGCATCACTATGCTACTTGTTAGCTTAAGAAGGTTACCCCCACATGGCAATCTTATATAACTTTAGTGGACTTAATTGAAACGTTGGCTCCTTGTATTGCAGGAGTCCATTTATAAAGGAAAACATTTGTATGTATGAAATAAGGACCAATCCTTAAGGAATCTGTTGGGGTGATTTATTTGTACTAAAAATTTAAAACTAAATGTTATATAGCCCACAAGAGGCACCAACCATTATAGCTTGAAATTTTCTGATTTCAGAAAGTACATCTACATTTTTTTAAGGTCCTTCCAGAAAAACTTCTTATTGGTAGCAAGCTTTAGAGTGTCCAAGGAACTATTCATTGCAAATTTGCAAGCTGTAGCTTCCATGCAGAATTCTAAGTATTGCCTTGAAATTTCAAATCGGTAGAATCCACCTTTTTTGAATGCAGCTGACACTCAAAATGAACACATGCCATTGATTCAAGTTCATCCAATGATCCACAGGCCCCTAAAGAAACTGCCCTTCATCCCAGGTATATTGGGGTTTTGAGAAGGGCTGAATTCTCACACCCCTTGATTCTATGCTCACCATTGATTGATATTCAATCAAGCGATGCATATTAGAAGAGCATTGCTCTAAAGTTCCATGTGGCCTCAGATGAAAATATTGTGGGGTCTGCTTCTCTCAAGGAAAAGAAGAAATAAGAGATATGTGGCACATCGGTACTAGTTTAGAAGAAGAAATGAGAGATATGTCCCACACCAGTACTAGTCTAAAAGAAGAAATGAGAGATATGTCCCACACCACTACTAGTTTAAAATATCCTTGGATTTGACAATTCCCAGGGTGCACCTACTGTTGATCTCTTTGACAGTATGATCCAACAGCTGATGTACTTCGAATGAGATCCCAACCACAATGCTCACAATGAATGAAATCACGCCATATGGCCTCTTTCTCATGGAAATCTATGATATTTAAGATACTCTTCTGACCATTTTGATCTTCCCTGGCATCCTGCCCATCACCAGATCAATATAAGGCATGTGCTTTCCAAATCACCATAGTTAATGGGCTACAGGCCCTGGGTAATCATGGCTCTCATTCCTGGATAAAATCTGTAAGTTTAATGACCATGCAGTATGGCTTGGCACAAATGCAAATGGAGGAAGTTTAACCCTTAATTGATCATCTTCACAGATATGTGGCAAGTTCAGCAACCTGATGGATGAGTGTCCTTGTGCTTAAGTCACGTGGATGAGATTAATGCACATAACACATTTCTATTGCTCCTTTTGATTGTACATGTATTCGAGTTTATGCTGCTGGCACATTTCTATCGCTTGTCAATCCTGGGCCCTGTTGTGACCTATTTCACACATCGCCCCATCGCAAATGGGGACCCCCAAGTTTGGTTCCGCCCTCTGCGCAACGTCTTTGAGAGTCTTGAATTTGGATAAATTTTGAAAGTCAGTCTGGCTAAGTTGAGATTTTGAACCCGTTTTTGGGCCTTAGCGTCATAGAAGTGCTTAGAAGACCCGGTAGACGAAGATCGCCATTGCTTTCGGTCGTTTCTGACACTTCCTATTTTTTAGGGAATCTGCTTTTTTGCTTTTTGCTTTTTTGATTTTTGGCATTTTTAGGCCATTCTGGAGTCCCTATTTTTTTGGGATGCTTTTTGCTTTTTCTATTTTTGGAAAGTTTCTATTTTGGGAAAAAGTTTCTATTTTTGGATCCCACAGAGCAGAAAATCAATATGTCTCCAGAAATCAAGAAAATCAAGGTAAAGTGAAAAAGTTTGAAAAATGGCAGGAATTTTTGAAAAATGCCTAAGTTTGAGACTGGCGCCCTCAAGAGAGGAATGGCATGGAAAAGTCAAGGTCCGCCCTACCTTTGGCATGCCAAAGGTAGGCATTGGCAAGAAATTCACCAAGTCCGTCATAGGCAAGGTGGTCTCCAAGTCCGCCCATGGCATGAAAGTTGCCAAGTCCGCCCTTGGCATGAAGAAGCCAAAGTCCGCCCAAGATGCTTGGAAGAGGCGCATGGCACAAAGAGGCTGAAGTCCGCCCATAAGCATGAAGGTTGCCAAGTCCGCCCTTGGCACAAGGAAGTCAAAGTCCGCCCAGCAAGATAGGAAGTGCGCCATATGGAAAGTGGCATGGAGAAGCTAAAGTCCGCCCCTAGTAAAAAAATGGCATAAAACTCATGAAGTCCGCCTAGCCTTAGAGAAAATGGCATGAAGAACATGAAGTCCGCCCCAAGAAGTGTGGAGAAGGGTAAAACATGAAGGGGTGCGCTCCAAGGTGTTTGGAAAGGGGTAAAATTGCAAGATAATTCATTGAAAATTGAATTAAATGATGGAAACAAGTGAAATTTTCCATTGGACAAGGCATAAATAAAATTTGCCATGGCAAGGAAAATCTAAGACCAATGGATGATAAAATACGCCATAGGCAAGGAATTATAAGACATTCGCCCAACTCTTGAAAAGAAAATTATTCTAAGGCATGAAAAACGGAGAATTATCTAGAAGAAGAAGAGGTTTTGGCTGGCATAAAAATCACGCCCCAGCACAACGGAGTGAAATTTTTTGGCACAAAATGAAGAGTGCTTGGTAGAGCAAACATGAAGTCCGCCCCTCTCAGCTTGGAAAATTCCTAAAGCGCTAGTAAAAAAAATGGCAAAGTGGCAGAGGTCTCCAGGTTCGCCCAACCCAGAAGATGAATCGTTTGGCTAAAATAAAAATGTCCAGAAAGGTCAGAACTCCGCCTAGAGAATTAAAATTTGGCAGATGAGCTATTGAGCACATTTTGGCTAGGCAGACAATTTAAAAAGAGATATTTTGCCTCTGACGAACGAAATTAGCCATGTATCAAGATTAAACGGGTTGGAATTTAATATTTTAATATTTTTAATTATTTCCCTGACACTTAGGGAATTTTAATTAAAAATTCAAAGTCCGGAGATTATTGGAAGATTAAAATGCTCTACCTTAGATAAATTTAACTTTGCCATGTTCGGAGGATTTAAAATACGTTGGAAAAATAATTTTGGACAATTAATTTAATATATTTTCCAACACTTAGTCAATTTTCCTTGAGAAAATTCGAAAATCTTAGCAGAGATGGCACAGAGACGAAAGTTAGAAACTTGCCTCGATAACTGAAAGTGAAATTAGAAGTTTGCTAATCCGAGGAGAAAACGTTTCTAAAAATTGGAAGAAAATCAAAAGAAAGAAAGCAATGCCTTGAAGAAAATCGCACTTCTCAGCCATAAAATGAGTTTCAGCAACTCATTTCTTCACAAATTCCGGTTGAGAAGCAACTATCTCTCTCGAATCTTCAGGAAGTCATTCGCGAAGGAGAAATTCATTATTGTGAGAATCGAGATAGCATTTTCTTATTGACAGGCGTGATTTTTGAGAGAAGTAATTTATTTCTTTGCTGAAATCGTACTTCCAGCATATTGGCGCCCTTCTTTTGGCAGATTTTTTTTGAATTTTTAAATTCATTTGCAGCCACAACGCGATCTTTGAGGTTTGGAAGTTAATCGACAACGTATTTGCACTGTGTTTCTATCTTCTACTTCGTTTCCGGCATGAATTTCATTCATAATAGACGAATTTAATTACTTTCAGCTTGCTTTTTGACAGAAATTTTAATTTAATAAGGCTGAAAGTGCGATTTGTCCAAGCTACACCCTGAAACTCGTTAAATTTAAATGATATTGTATTAATGTTAAGTATTTTGTGCTTGCAGGCTGCCGATCGATCAAGGAGAAATATCCAGGCAGGCACAGATGAAGTTTGCAAGTAAAGGATCGCAGCCAGAGACCAGAATAAAGTCAAATGGAAAAATGTCTCAGACACAGATCTTGGCCACATCGATCTCGTGGAATTTAAAAAGAGGATATATGGACACAACGGACCCTTACCGACGCCTGCAGCTAGAAGGATAGTGAGAAACGGCATATTTCAAGCTGCCGGATTCCAGCCTGCACTTTGCTGTGCTGAACTGATGGTGGAGTGTGCACTTCACTATGATGCTGAGTCAAGGCGGATTGTGGCGCCTGATGGGAGAGTGTTGGCACATCTGACAGAGGTGGCCATTCAGGAAGCCTTCGGCATTCCGGCATATCCTAAAACTGTCTACAAGACCAAGGAAGATGCTCAGAAGTTATATGACAAAAATCCTGATCTTTGTGCCGCCAACCTTAACAAATCTTGGCTGGACAAGCCTAGACCGTCCTTTAAGAAGATGCCCAAGAAGTTGATGCGCACGGACTTAAAGGAGGACTATGGAGATATTATTATCTTGCTGAACAGAGTGGCAGGCAGTCCCTCGGGAGCACCCTTTGAGCCGTGGATGTATTACTTCATTGAGAACCTCACAGAAGGTGTCAAAATGTTCAACTGGTCTAGAATGATAAGCAATAATCTTCACCACCAGCTTATCAATCTAGAGAAGACCAAAACGTTTTATATGGGTTCTTACGTCGTCTATATGTTGGCCAGAACTTACAGATATGCAGGCTTGATCTGCAAAGGCACAGTTGGCAGTAAGGAGAACGAGCTAAAACCTTATGACTGTTACCCACAACTCCAGCTGAGGGAGAAGGCGCATTTTAGGCGAGCCCACGACGCGTTCCTGATGTACATCACCAGGATACTCCAGGGAGGAACACATCAACGGCTGACTCCTGAGGCCAAGAAGTTGATTAGCAAATATGGGTCATGGTTTATCCAGTATCCCCGATTTACGTATATCAGAATTCAGGGATTCACCGGAAGCTCGTACCGTCTGCCCATCTTCCCCACGAACAAGATGGTCCTACTCGAAGTGTTGAGACAGTTAGAAGAATTCCAAGGCCTTCAAAGAGCAAAGCAAAAGGCGGCAGTTACTTTTCCCTTCTTTATAGGGAACATGCTGGAGTCGTGTCCGTCATCACAGGCAGCTGACAGTGCCAGAATCGAGATACAGCATTACCCTTTCTCTCCATATCCGGCCAGAAATCACTACGACCCCCATCACCACATCAAAATGGTGGATGGAAGGAGGTACAAGCATAGGGTCGAACTGGAGGACTATTGGGCAAATGTTGCGGATGAATTTGAGGTCAGACGGAGGATGTGGTCCAGATTACCTCTCAGCTTGATCAGGGCAACAAAATTTTGTCACGTGCCAGATCAGTTGGAAGAGGACGAGAATCAGACACAACCGCGCTTCGATGAGAATTCAGCTTTGCCCGTTGTCCAGTGGTCAGAAGCAGAGCATGCTGACTTGAACGTCTTGATGAGGCCTGTCATCAAGTTTACTCAGTGGTGGGTTGATCAACGAGTTCAAGAATTAAGGCGCCAGAAGATAACCCTGACCTATGATATGCTAAGCGAGGCAGAGTCTTATTCTTCCAATGCGGGAGCATCACAGGACCTCCCAGTGATAGAGGCCACCACATCTAGGAAAAGAAAAGAAATAGCTGCAGGCAAAGAGCCGGTCCAGAAACAGGTAAAGATGAAACCTTCTCAATCGGCCGCCTCCAGAAATATTGAGGAGATACTGGCTACCGCCGATGCTTCACTGGCAGATATGAGGGATCCTTCTCCGATTCCTGAAAACAACGCGGAGCTTCAGCCAGATGAGGATGCGCCACCTTCTCCCACGGGCACCGAAATATTGGAGTCGGATGACGACAATGTGGGCACCCAAGATGAGGATTTTCAGGAAGGGATGATTTCAGCCCTTAGGGGAATTGTAGACGTTCCTGATAGAGAAGGCGTGCCGGAAGAAGACGGTGTTGAGCAGCTTACGATACCGGATTGGCTGCAGGAGAGGCTAAAGGTACAAGTGCCGGCAGATGAACCAGAAGAGGATGATACGGCAGACTTTTTGGCTAGACTGTCTCAAACCGTGCCCAAAAAGTCGGCGAAGAAATTCTCCAGCATACAAAGAGACGAGGCCGACAACAGGACAGTGCAAATCGCCGTGCCTATAGTGGACAAGCCACAGGAGGATATGGATGGGCTTGAATTCAGAATCGGCATGCTTCTGCAGGTTACCATGGACGAGGTTGCCTTGATCGTGTCCAGATTCAGCGAATACACGGCAGCTCGAGAGGATCAGGATGTAGTCCCTTGAAAATAGCTCCAAATGCCAACTCATTGCTGTTCATTGCCAGCTAACTAAAGTTATTTTGGGAAACCCTAATTAGGGTTTCGTTTGCTAAATCTTGACCGTCGGCTCATTTTCAATCTGAGCCATTTATTCCATTTATGAAACTCTATATAAACTCATTGACCCTCATTTGTATTTTGTGAAGTGAGTAATAAAAGATTGTTGCGACGAAACTATTTCCGTTTATAAAAGCTCTTGTGCATGATTTGCTAAGAACAACTTTTATTTTCAAGTAGTATGCAAGGTTGAATATTTCTCCTTCAACACTTAGAGTAGAATTAGAATAGCATTTCATTACATGTTGGTTAGATGAATGATAGATTTGATCGCAGTGGCGGATAAAATTTTGCTCATACTTTTGTCGAGTGGATGATTTGCATTTGACGTGTAAAGTTAGTCTGAGCCATTAAATTGTGGATGCTTAACTTCTGTTTGTTTCAATTACCGATTCAAATATGAAAATTCTTATCACTTCCGTTGAAGATTGCACCTGCTTCGCGTAGTTGTCCAAAGGTGGCGAAACTAAGTGTGGTTACCTGTTTTGTCTACTCACTGTTGTCTCTTGAATTCTTAGGCGTAGTTTAGATCTCTAAACCCTTATCCTTTTTATTTTTTTTTGGAAAATCTGAAGATACCCACCGAAAGAGCCTTCAAGGATAAAACCGTCTAAGTTTCAAACCCGCAAAAGAATTTCATGTAAGTCCCCTTGTGATTACCAGCAATCACAACGCCCACTGGCCTTATCCACATGTCAAGACCTGACCAAAGAAACCTTGGAGTTATTGTATTGTCTACTAGATTTTTGCAAGCACTTTTCAAGAGAGGATAAGAGTGTCCTTTGGGCATTTTTATTCTGTGTTCGGTGGCGTACTCAAAACACACACCAACAGAATTGGCGCTAGAAGGAGGGCTTACAAAGAAAATTTCTTTTCTTGGGAATAAAACAGAGAAAAAGAAGAATTATTTGCTCCACCACTTTTGTACCACCCATATGCTCGCCTCCTCCTAACGCACCAACAGAATTGGCGCTAGAAGGAGGGCTGATTGAACGTAATTATTTGCAGAGTTGAAGGTAGTAGACATGATAAAGAATGGTGTTGCCACACGAGTTCCCATTTAACGTGCCGCTGGAACAGCCAGAGCAAGGTCAGACAGATATTCTTGGCCAGTTGTACTCATTAGCGTGGCAGACACAAGTAGATAGCGCCCAATTCAGACAAACAAGTCGCGTTCTTGCTCGAGAAGAAGAGAAGAGAGAATTCATCGAAGGAGCTATTGAAAGGCACCTGATAAGACAGAAGATCAACCGCTTGAAGCGAGCTTTTGACTGCATTGAACACGCAATTGCTTCCGGATCATTGACAAGATCAGGCTTTACCCGTAAGATGAAGAATGGTACTTCCGACCAGCCTTCCTCTTCCCGGACAGGAGCCTAATCCAGTGTTGCAGCTTGACTTGGGATTCCACGACGAACAAGAGGACGTGATAACAGAATTATACAGCTTAGCGTGGAAATTGAAACGAAAGGCGCCTGATTGGATGCGCATGAGCTTTATTCTTGAGGAAGAGGAAGAGATTGCCCAAAGGATCGAATTTCGCATTCAACAAGACTTGCTTGTTCAAAGATTTGAAGCTCTTCAACGGCAACAGGCAAATCCTCCGGCTCCAGAAACAGCTCCGGCACAACCCCGACAAGCCTAAGAGGAGATACACTGGATCGTATTAATTCTTTCTCTCCTGACAGACTAAGGAGGATTACTAGGTCAACCCCGAGTTCATTCAAAGAATTTGTGGAGCTATCGCCTTTCAGGCAGAGAAGAAAAACTCAAATAATTCAAGAGGGAACATCAGGCGAAATCAATCTCGGCGGAGAAGCATCAAGCAAGCATCTTTTTGGTTTCTCCCAAACTTCACCACCAAGCACTCCGGTTTCAGGAGCCGTCCCAGTGAATAATCAACAAGTGCTGATTCAACCTGCTCGGCTGGCGCAGCCGATCCAACCCAACTTGGCAAATCAACCAAACGTTCTGATGGCGTGGCGTCCAGCTAACGCGTCTCCCATGACGTTCGCCGCATACCATGATATGCCTAAATATCCGGAACATTTTTGTTCCAAGTTTCATAGCGGCGACTTAAGCCACACAGCGGATGAGCACATCAAACTATTTGAAGATCTCCTCCAAAATAGAGACATCTGAGAGGAAGATGTTGCATGCCGGTTGTTTCCTTACACTTTTGATGATCAAGCGTCTTACTGGTATATCCATTTACCAGCTAACTCCATTACCACGTGGCAAGGAATGAAGGCGGCATTCTTGGAGAAATTCAGGGCGCCAATTTCGGCAACCGATCTATACAGGCAGTTCGTGGAGGTGAAAAGACAAGAACACGAGCCCATCAGTACTTTCAATAATAGATTTCAAAGGGCATACACAAGATTGCGAGATCCTTACAACTTGGATAATGCTGCAGTACTGCCCATCTATTATGAGGCCTTGGATCGTCTCACGGCCATGTTTGTAAAGTCCAAAAATCCAGTCCCTGCCAACTTGAAGGAAGCATATGCTGAAGCAGTGACAGCAAGCAATGGTCTTGGAGTGGGGGTTCCCCAAGGTTCACTCCAATACTTAGGGAATTCAACTTCCCAAAATCAAGTGCAAGACATCAATCGTGCTCTGGCTCACCAGACACCCATGATGAACCCGGTTCCCACCAGCAGCAACCAATTGGTTACGCACCCAGGAGCTCCAATGTCTCAAGCACCACCGGCGCAGCCTGTATACCTCCAGAACGTGACAACTTCCACTAGAAGTCAAGAGGAGAAAGATGAAATGAAGGAGCTAATTGATCAAGTTAAAAAGTTGTCGACCGACGTCACCTATCTGAAGGGTCAGACAAGTCAAATACAAAATTTTCAAAGGAATTACCAGCCACAGCAAAATAATCACCAAAATCAAAATCATTCCGGATATACAAGGGATAATCAAAATTACCAAAGAAACAATCAAGGGTTCCGAAATAACAATTCGGGCTTCCAGAAAAAGACTTGGAATACAGGACCAAACAATGGTACTGTACCATCTCCCTTGGACAATCCACCCGCAGACAACCGTCCTGCAGATAAAGTATTCTTGGCCGAAGCAGCATTATCAGGTTGGTGCCGATTACACAACACGGACCAACACTCAGAGTTGCACTGTCGTGAATTCCAAGTAGCGGCAGATATATTCAGAAGCGAAAGAAGAAATTCAGAAGCAGAAGATCCGCCAGCAACCGGATATGAGCTAGTTCCCGCGCCAAGATACGACCAAGCCCTTGTAATCGAGAACGTGAGATTTTCATCTCAGGAATATCTACCATATTCCCCCGGTCAAAGATACCCACCGAAAGAGCCTTCAAGGATAAAACCGTCTAAGTTTCAAACCCGCAAAAGAATTTCATGTAAGTCCCCTTGTGATTACCAGCAATCACAACGCCCACTGGCCTTATCCACATGTCAAGACCTGACCAAAGAAACCTTGGAGTTATTGTATTGTCTACTAGATTTTTGCAAGCACTTTTCAAGAGAGGATAAGAGTGTCCTTTGGGCATTTTTATTCTGTGTTCGGTGGCGTACTCAAAACACACACCAACAGGCCCCTGGCACATTTCTATTGCTCCGTCATTTTATCATTCCTATTATGTTTCCAGTTTTCCGTTTCTCCAAACTTAATTGACTTAAAGTCTGGTGATGAGATTATG
The DNA here is from genome assembly GCA_007115665.2 of Sequoiadendron giganteum. Taxonomy (NCBI): domain Eukaryota; kingdom Viridiplantae; phylum Streptophyta; class Pinopsida; order Cupressales; family Cupressaceae; genus Sequoiadendron; species Sequoiadendron giganteum. The sequence goes on along the minus strand of CM021100.1, from coordinate 240,291,967 downwards.
ACTGACCTAACTGTTGTAAAATAAGGGTTTTCATGACTTAATATCAGCCACTGCAAGTACACTTGAAAGAACTTTGAGCATTTGGAGGACATATATTTAACATCTGAAACAGATTTCTTACTAATTGCCCTATAGCTCTATTCTGCCATGACCTGCTGACTCCACCGATACCAAGTATACTGTAGCCTTACACATTTTTAATGGAGCATGGCAAGTACCTGGATCTGCAGGGAAAGTTCCAGCTGAAAAAGACTAAGGTTTAAGTTTAGATGTACCTGTTTCTGCAAACAGTATTGAGTGAGCTCATTGTGGTCAAATAGGCATCGGTGGTCTTGAGACATGCTTCAGAAGTGGCAAGCATACTAAAAAATCAGCTGGTATTGTATCCCAATGAGTAAGAGAGAATGCCATGAATCATTAGTAAGGATGAATATGAGAACTACCCATATTTGATTTTCAGCAATAAGAATGGGATCCAACCTTTACTAATGTTTATATCTTGAAACTTAAAAACTTTAAAAATTTGAATCATAATTAAAATTCTGTCTTGAGAATCTGCAGAATTTCTTCATGTGACACTTTTTGTTGGAGTAGCAGAGGTAGTGGTGAATGTATGGTTACAACAGGCTCTCAATATCTTCTGGCTTTTGCACATCATCATTGTCGTTTAATTTTATGAAAACATATTCAGCAATCTTCAGTCTGGCCAAAAAGTAAGGCTTTCATGTACTTTATAGCGCAAAATAAAATCCTTACAGCTGATAGCATCTTCTGTAAAAGTTTATTTTGTCCAAGACAACCTGTACCAGGTTAAATAGGCCATGAAACTGCTTACAATCCATTTATCTCATGTACAATCTCAAAAAAATTTAGTAAAATTTCAGGATGTTTCCATATTTCATTGGTAAACTTCCATGAATTGCACTGCTTTATTCCTTTCTTGCTGCATTAAGTTTTTCAATCTGGTTGTTTAACTATTAGAGTTAATACTCATTTTTTCATTGCCCTTAAATGTCCATGGAGTAATCTTTGAGTTATAGTTTATGCTACCTCTCATAATTCATACTTTCATGATGTCTAATGTAATGCTGCAGAGTTGGCCTTTGTTATTATTTGATAGATACAAAACTTAAATTATGTTTTGACGAATTAGCTGTGGGTTCTATTGGGTCTCATTCCCTCAGAGAAAGCCATTATAGAGGGCTAAAAGTCACAGCTGGCAAAGAATCATCTATCCTAGCATATACCCAGGTAAGGACCCAGCTAACCCTCAGCTTTTTTGCTTCAGGATCTCAGTAATATCTGAGCAGGAATCTTCCTAGAAGTTACAGATTTATGATTGAAAACCGAAGTCTAATCTAAACTATTCTTACTTTCTACTTTTGGCTGGTTGGTAACAGTAACTTCTGACTATCTTCCTAAACCCATGAATATATGGCATCAACACTAGACTGATTAGTAGGCCTAGAAATAGTTGAAGGAGATGTAGCCCCATCCCCCACAGGAGGCAAGCATATCCCACCACAAGTATTGACATTTGAAGCTACAGGAGTATCTACAGAGGCCTCTTGAATGGCTTATCAACCTTATAGGGCACTAAAGAAGACTTCGGAAGTGAAGGAGCCTTTTGAGAAGACTTAGAGGGCACTTGCTCTCCCAATGCACCTGAAACTTTTAAGTGGTGGCATTTAGCATCTTTCCTCCAATTTGCTGAACCATTTGCTTTACATTTCAGGCTTAAACAATCTAGAGCTACACGGTTCATTACAAAACACCTTTGAGAACAAAGGGCTAGATTCTATTTGTTGTATTCACGCGTGGTTTCCACTTTGAGATTAATTTCTGCAGGGAGATTTTATTTGAAATATCCATCTCTACCTGAATTTGAGCAAAAATGGCATAGGAGAAAGTAGAGTTTTCAAGAGCAGTTGTCATATAATCACCAAGGAGTTTCCAATAGCTTGCAATGAGAGTTGATCCAAAATGGAGAGGGAGATTAGCTAGCTTGACCCAAATAGGAACCACCTTAAAAGTTTCCATCAAAGTTTTAAAGGCTGAAAGCGAGGGTTTCATCAGGAGAAAATGATTCCCCCAGAACCACATCTTTTCATAGAGAATTAAATCATTTTTTCTGGATTAGAAAACCACAATAAAAGGCCCTGTGTACAGGGATAAATTCCACATTACTTTCCACTTTCCAATAGTCATTTCTAGCTACAAGAAATCCATCTGTGTACCTCTAGAACACTAGGCCAAAACTTTTTAAATCTACTTATCACTCCATTTTCCCCATAGTAAGCTTCTTCCATAACCTTCTCCCCAAAGTAAAAGAGGGCATTGCCCAGTGCATTTCAGTGAACTAGTTTATCAACGTTGTGAAATATCTTCACTAGCACATTTGCTGCATCGAAAGATGCTCCAACTACCCGCCCTACCCCTTAAATAACAATTTTAAAAGATTTTGGGAACCCCAATGGCAGTTGATGATAAAATTGCCCTGGAGGGGGCAGACCCTTCTAGATCATTTTATGTTCTAGAGGACAAGGGATTGTCTACTCAAATTCCATTCTGGAAGGCTCCCTTTAGTGTTGTTCACCAGGCATTATGGGAGTCACTGCACTAGCTGACCTTGAGTAGCTTGTTGTGCCCAAAGCTGTCTTCTTTAACATTGCACAATACCCCAAGACCTTGAGTAGTTTGTTGTGCCCAAAGCTGTCTTCTTTAACATTGCACAATACCCCAACACACCAACCAATGCATCCTTAAAGTGATCAACAAAGACAACAGTGTTGTGAGAGTCAGGATTAATAGAAGGAGCAATAGCTGTTGCATATATATATATTTTTTCATTATTATGGTTGATACCACAAAGTTATATACTTGTAAAAATTAATTGTGAAACAAATGTATTAAAAAGAAGGCAATGGGGGAAATGGGCACACAATATACATATGTATGCCTATTTATTAACAAGGGAAGATGTTACATCCATTGAAACTTACATTGAGTAAGTTGCTTAATTATGTTATTTTACATATTAATTTATACAATATGATAAAACATTTATAACTTATGGAGTCAAGGATTCATGTGCCCAATGAAGGACAAATGAATCCAAGCAACCACACACACACACACACCCAGTTAGATTGCAATGACAGCCAGCAGTAACAGTATCTTAATATTTCAAAATTCAGAAAGAAGTAATACAAAAATTCAGGTAATTCAAATGTCAGAAATTTCAACTATATCTCCACTTGTAGATACTTTTTCCAAGGTGTTAGCCTTACAGTGATCTAGAATAACAATTTATTGCAGCTACAGGCATACAACCTACTTAGAAAATATATGTTATTAACTTGAAATTCATCCCAAGTTCATTGACCAGCACGAATGAATTGCCGATCCCTTTTTCAGTCCTTGTTTTTCTTGGGTATTCTACTTCCCTATCTCCTAGGGAAACAAAAGTGATATTAAATTGAATGAAGTTCACCTGACCTCAGGACCCACAATTTCCAAAAGTTTTTGTTGCAATCACTATAACTGCTGACCTTATTCCATGATCTGGTGTTAACACCCATTAGTTAACTCAAAATGGTAGGTAAAAAGCACCTGTTGCAGCAAATAACCCCATGAGTTAATTGTTGACATAAAGTGATTGTAGGAATAACAATTGCTTATCATATTCAACGTTCTAACTGCCATTAATAGGGATGAGCGCTTGGGCCCCATCGAACAGTTAGCAGGTAGTAAAACAGTTCCTACAATTTCACCAAGGAAGCATCCAACCCCTAAGATATTGCCTAGCAGGGATATTTGATAAAGTTAGCACCAAACAGAAATCTTTAGGTGGATCCTAGCAGGGAGGTGCTCAGAAAGAAAGGAATCAAGTGCTAGCTATGATTGTGAGGGCCCCAATAGGAAAACCAATGCTTAGCGAAGGAATCAGCTTGAATTTTTTATTCCCTTGTCCAACTCAAGTTGGGTCCCTCAACATAAAGAAATCAAAGGAAGAAAAAAATATGCATCCAGATCCGTTGTGGACCCACAAAAGTTACAGCCTCAACCACAAAAGACAAGGTAAGTGTTGGGAAGAAGAGAAAGCATGTGCCCAACGAAGAGACCACACACACACAGATAAAAAATAGGAACAACAAACATGACTTGCCACACATGAAAATATCAAAGGAGAAAAACCAAAAATGTTGGAATAATGTGTTTGGATGTAGTAGGATTGCTAGAGCCTTGGATGCTCTTACACTAGACACTTTAGGTAGGTGAAATATTTCAGGAGTTTAACAACTCATGAATATTTTAAAGAATTTGTGACTGAAATTCCATGCTTGGAAACCTTGGATGCATGCATCCCGGTTGCTTCCTCTATTGTCTTATTCTTCTATTAGATTAAGTACTCCTTGTACTCCTTCCCTCTTATTTTCTTGTCTATTTGCGAACTTGTAACAGCTTCGACCTCATCTCCTCCTCTTTCAAGTAACTATTGTACCCATTCTTTCTTTTGGCCATCAGAAGTTGCACCTCTCCTTGACTAGTCTACCCTTTCATAACAACGGTACCAATCAGCAATATTGAAAATAGGTGAACTATCTACAACTTAGGAAGCTCTATCTCATAAGCATTTGATGTAAACTTCCTTAAGACCTTATGTCATCCAATTTTCTTCCATTTCAACTTATTATAGGTTCCTTAGGGAAACGTTTCCTTCCTTAAATGAGCAAACACCAAGTCTCCAACCTAAAGTTCTTGCTTCCTCTAAGATCAGCATGCTCCTTATGCTTCATTATGTTTTTCTTCAAGTTACTCTTGATTTCTTTGTGTAACTCATGTACGTGATTGGAAAAATTTTATGCAACAACACATTTTCTCCCCAAGCCAATAGTGTCTTGCAAAGTATTTACTCCCCTTGGGCTGTACTCATAGGTAATTTGGAAAGGAGTTTTGGATGTACTCTTGTTAACTGAGTTGTCATAAGTAAATTCAGCTTTTGCCAAGATTAAATCCCACTAAGTGGGATTCTTTTTAACCAAACAGCTTAGCAGGTCACTTAGACTTCTATTGACAGCTGTTGTGTGCCCATCCATTTGAAGATGATATGCCGAGCTGAAAATCATTTTGGTGTCTAGCTTTTTCCACAAGGTATGCCAAAAGTGGCCCAAAAATTTAGTGTCTCTATCAAAGACTATGTTTTTTGGTAATCCACGGAGTCTAACATCCTCTTTAAAGAACAATGTGGCTACATGAGTGGCATCATTTGAACATGGAATAAAATGTGCCATTTTAAAAATTTTATCCACTACCACATAAATAGAATCAATACCTCTTACTGTTCTTGGTAGCCTGAGAACGAAGTCCATACTTCTTCCCATGGACTCTTTGGGATAGGAAAGGGCTTATACAATCCATTATTTTGACATCCTTTGGCATGTGGACAAAATTTGTAGTGTTGTACCATATGCTTCACAACTTTACCCGTCTTTGGCCAATAATAATTCTCACTTAGTTGTGCTAATGTCTTGTTCACTCCAACTATAAATTAAATACATGAATTAATAATGGAGATGACAATGCATACCAGATACATGCGTAAAATATATCTTTATTTGGTCGTGAAATTATTACAGAAGAAGACCTGGTCAGCCAAGGATCAAAGTCTATCCAACTAGATCATACTACTCTCTCTAACAATACACTATGTATTTAAAGGATCCGACTGTTGCCAAGAAGAACACAATTGTCAACCAATCGATGCTTATAACTACCCACAACCAACAACCAATTAATACATAGTCAGATAACCAATATTATTGAAGCATTATAATAGCCATTGTACATTGACTACATCATCCCCCCCAAAAGAAAAAAGTCGCCTTCCAAACGACAAGTAACTTGAAGTAACATTAGGGAAGATGTGCCAAATTGATGACGATATTGTGGATAAGGACCGGCAACCAAACTTGGAAGCGAACTTTGCAAACTCAAACTTGGAGTGTACTTGGCAATTCAATTGAGTGTGATGGGGGTCAAGGGGCAACACCCCTTGCAGGAAGGACTTTGCTATATGATGGTTGATGGTCGTACAATGTGAGTGTTGGGTTTGGGCCGTATAGTGCTGTATTGGAGCCAATTGTTTAAAGGCTCGATGAATGGTACAAAATGGAGTAGAATTGTCGATGGATGTCGTACTGTGCAAATTAAAAAGGAATTTGAACCATTGAATAACTCCTCATTGTGTTGTACGGTGTTGTTTGTCTTTTGTTGCCAATTTGGTGAAGCAGCTTGATAAATGGTACAAAGTATTTTACATTCACCAATTGTAGCATACAAATTAATAGTCACCTTACTCTATTATATTTTGGAATGAACTGTGTGGTGGTTGTCTTATGTCGTATGATTGTCCTTCATACGGACGAAAAGTGCTTCAGATTCTTGCTTAGCCGTATGGTGATGCCACCAATTTTAACTTTCGTTGTTTGTGTCGTCTCCTTTCTTCGTATAGTTGCTGGTCGTACGGGGTGTAGTTGTATCGTCTCCTTCATCCTCCCAATTGTCAAGTTTGTTGTTAGTCATACAGGTTGTAGCCGTACACTATTTCTGCTATACCGTACGTTATTATCTCTTCCTTCATTCTATATGGTGCTGCCAAATCGTACGTTGTTAATTTTGAATTGTTGTATTGTGCATGGATTTAATCGTACCTTCCTATTGTTTCTCCTCCATACTATCTACCCATTGATGGTTTCTCCTTGTACGACGTAATCCTCCCTTTGCCATACGACATCTTTTCTAAGCCATACGGTGCTTGCTCTGTCTTGGCTATACATGGTTACGTTGTCCTTACTTTGTACACTGTATGATGGTCATACAATTTTGTTAGAAATTGTTTTGTATCTTTGCCATTTTTTAGTGTTTTTTAATTTTCACTTTGATTTTTCTCCTTCTCAATATTTTAATAATTGTCGTCGGAATTATTTTAATATTTTCTCCTTCAATTACTGAATAATATTTTTTCCTTTTCCTTTCCATCGTTCCTTTATTTTCTAATTTTCTTTTTCTTTTTCTGTTATCTTTTTGTTAAGTTGATTTGAATTTGTTGATGACTTACAGCCGCGGGTGTCTACTTCCAGACACGCATTGAAGAGAATAAATAAATTAAATATAGTCTTTTGGCTATTTAATTTATATATATGATTTTGAAGAGGTGCTTCATTAAATGATAATCAAAAGATAAATTTTAAAGTCTTAAAAAATAATTATTATTTAATTAAGGGAGCCGACCTGTCTAGGAAATCACGCCTCCTCAAGAAGACGTCTTTTCCTTGAGGCCGACCTCTCTTTGTGAAGGGGTGCGTTTCTATTCGATTGGCTATTTATATGATGTCCTTCATTGTGTTTCAATCATCAAGTTCATTCAACATTCATTCAAGGAGAAGTTCAATTTGAGCAGCAAATCATATTTTGTAGCAGCAGGTCGATTCAAGGAGAAACACATTGTTTGTATATTCGCATCTAGGAGAGGTGCTGTTCATAATAGGCATTGTGTTGAGCTTGAGTTGTAAGCAGATTTATGCTCTTATTTGAATCAATATATAAGAGATATATTGGCTATGTTTTTCTCTCTCGGGTTGGATGGTTTTACTAGCGTATTGGCTATGCCATTGTTTATTTTTGAATTAAAATTTTGTACATTATATCTGATCATTAAAATCTAACATGGTATCAGAGCGGGTTTGAAGAAGATCAGATTTGTGTATTACAACGATACTCTCTATTTTATTTCTCATCTTTGTTTACCTCTATCTCTTCGTCTAGATGGTGAATGGTCTTAAGATTGAGGATAGGCTTGAGGGAGCATCAAATTTCACTTCGTGGAGATTCGGGATCATGCTCACCTTGGAGGAAAGCGAATTGACAGAGTTTGTGGAGAGCACAACTCCCGAGCCTACGGATGAGGAAGAAAAGGTTCTTTGGAAGAAGAAAGATATTAAGGCGAAGAAGATGTTAGTTGATTCCGTAAATGATCATATTGTTCCTATTGTCTCCAAGTTAAAGACGGCAAGAGAGATGTTCAAAACTTTGGAGGAGATGTACGGAATCAATAACACAAGCCGGGCACTTGCACTGAAGCAACAAGTCCATCATTTGAAGATGGCGAAAGGAGAAACTGTTATCGCCTACTTCATGAGAATAACCGAGTTGAGAGATCAGCTCTTGTCTATTGGGCATCTTGTTGATAGCAAGGACTTGACCATGTTGTCTCTTAATGGTCTTCCTTCATCTTGGGTATCTTACATTCAAAGAATCAGTGCAAGATCAAAACTTCCCAAGTTTGATTGTTTGAGGGTAGACTGTATTCAAGAAGAGTCTAGGTTGGCTGCAAGAGGTATTGGGCAAAGGTCCATTAATGAAGGCATTCATATTCTTGCCACTTTATGAATGCCACTCAATCCTCAAAGAAGAAAGGGAAAGATGGGAAGAAAGGTTATTTCAAGAGAAATAGAGATAAAGGAGCTGATGGTGGCTCCACATTTAAGAAGAAGAGGGACCTCTCCAAGGTCCAATGTTTTCAATGTGACAAGTATGATCACTTTGCAAAGGAATGTCCTACTAGGCCTAGGTAGTAGGCCGCCATTGCAAATGTTGATGAAGTCTCTTTGCAGAAGGATTCAAGTGAATACCTATTCTATTAAGCCTTGTCAAGCAATGTAACTACCGACACCAACACCTGGCTGATTGATAGTGGTGCCTCTCGCCACATCATCGGATTTAGGGAGCATTTATTTGATTTGGTGGAGAAAGATTCTAGTGAACAAGTCATTATTGGAGATGATGCTAGTTACTCTGTAAAAGGAGTTGGGACCTCATCTCTTCACTTGGATTCCGACGCCTCCTTGCAATTGGATGATGTGCTATTTGTTCTAGGCATCAAGAGAAACTTTGTTTCCATCTCAGCCTTGGAAGAGAAGGGTTACCAAGTTGCATTTTTCAGAAGGCAAAGTTCTTATATGGGCTAAGAACTCCAACATCAAGACTACTCGGGTGATTGGAGTTAGACATGGGTGTCTCTACAGGCTATGCACTCATCCTCTTCAGGCTCTAGTGCATAATTCCTCAAGTTTGTGTGATCTTTGGCATCAAAGATTGGCTCACCTTCGCTTTCGAGCTTTACCTATTATGGAGAAGATGGTCACCTGCCTTCCAAAATTCAACCAGAAGCATGAAGGAACCTGCAAGGGCTGCGCTTTGGGTAAGAATACAAAAGGTCCATTCCATAGTAGTGAAAGTAGATCCAAATGTATTTTAGATCTTATTCATTGTGATTTATGTGGTCCAATGTCTGTTGCTTCTTTGAGTGGTTTTTTGTATTACATTATTTTTATTGATGACTACTCTAGAAAGACGTGGATTTATTTCTTGAAATCTAAAGAATCTGAGGAGGTATTAGAGGGATTCAAAGAATTCAAAGCTCAGGTGGAGAATTTGTTCGGAAAGAGAATCAAGGTCTTGAGATCCGATAACGGAGGAGAGTACACTTTTGTTATCTTCCGTAACTTTTGCATTGAAGTAGGGATTAAGAAGGAGTTCAACGTTCCTTATAATCCTCAACAGAACGGTGTTGCTAAAAGAAAGAATAGATTTATTGTGGAAGCGGTCAAAGCCATGATTCATGACCAAGACTTGCAAACCTCACTTTGGGCTGAAGCATCCAGGACATCTGTCTATGTCCAGAATAGAAGTCTTCATAGGATCTTGGAGAATATAACTCCTGAAGAAGCATTCTCAGGGGTGAAGCATGAAGTAAGTCATTTGAGGATCTTTGGATGTCCAGTGTATGTTCATGTACCAAAGGAAAAGAGGATATTGTTGGAACCTCCTAGCAAGAAGGGAATTTGGTAGGCTATAGTGAGACATCAAAAACCTACAGAATCTACATTCCGGGTCAGAAGACAATTGAGATCAGTAGAAATGTCACATTTGAGGAGGATGTTGCATTCAAAAGATCCAAGGACACTCATATGGAGATCGATGATGAAGAGCCTCCTCAGGATGGAAGTTGACCATGTTCCTAAGAATCAGAGGGAGGCTCCAGAACCTAAAGAAGATGATGATCTAGTCGAGCCCTTGGAACCTACTAATGAGCCTACAGATGTTGTGATTGGAAGGAAAAGACCTCTCTGGGCCAAGAAAATAATGCAGGAGGCAGAAATTTTTGCAGCCCCAAGAGGAACTTTTAGAGAAAGTAAGAGACCTAATAAGCTCTCCAGTTATGTAGCTTTGATGAGTCGGATTATTGAGTCAGAGCCTTCCAATGTTGAGGAAGCTTCTAGTCAACAGGTTTGGAAAGATGCTAGGTTTGAAGAGTATCAGTCCATACTTATGAATGATGTTTGGGACATCGTTCCTAGACCCGAAGGCAAATCTGTGGTATCTTCTAAATGGCTCTTCAAGATCAAGCATGCGGTTGATGGGAGCATTGAGAAGTACAAGGCTAGATTCGTGGCTAGAGGGTTTTCACAAAAAGAGGGAGTTGACTATGAAGAAAATTTTGCTCCAGTGGCTCGTTATACTTCTGTCAAGACCATCATTGCTATTGCTACATCTAGAGGATGGAAGATTCACCAAATGGATGTGAAGATTGCCTTTCTGAATGGTGTAATAGAGGAAGAGGTTTATATTGAGCACCCTGATGGATTTGATGTACATGGGAAGGAGTCTCATGTTTGCAGGCTGAAGAAGGCTTTGTATGGTCTTAAGCAGACTCCTCGTGCTTGGTACGAAAGGATTGATTGTTACCTATTAAGCTTGGGTTTCTCAAAGAATGATGCAAATTCAAACCTCTACTTCAAGGTAATTAATGGTGAAGCATTGATTTTGGTTTTGTATGTTGATGATTTGATTACCACTGGAGAAGAACACCTCATTCTCAAATGTAAGAAGGAGTTAGCTTCTGAGTTTGAAATGAAGAATCTTGGTCTCATGCTTTACTTTCTTGGCTTAGACGTTTGGCAAAAGCCAGATGAGATGATTCTAAGTCAAGGGAAGTATACCATTGACATTCTGAAGAAGTTTGGTATGATTTATTGCAAACCCATGTCTACACCTATGGAGACCAACTTACATAAGTTGAAGGAGGCTGCAGCTAGTTCAAAACTAGTGGATCCCACGATGTACAGGTAGTTGATTGGTTCATTGATGTATCTAGTCAACACTAGATCGGATATCTGCTATGCAGTGAGTGCACTTAGTCAGATCATGTGTGAACCAAGGCAAATACATCTTGTTGCAGCAAAACATATCCTGAGATACTTGCGTGGCATAGTTGGATATGGGTTGAGATATTCTTCAGGTGTGGATTTGAGGCTGCATGGTTTAATTGATTCTGATTGGGTAGGGTGTGTCACTGATCGGAAGAGTACCTCTGGTTGTTGCTTCAGTTTTGGATTTGCTATGATATCCTGGTGTAGCAGGAAGCAGTCTTCAGTGGCATTGAGTACAATAGAGGCCGAGTACATTGCATCTTGTGTGGCAGCTCGTGAAGCAGTGTGGCTTCGAAAGCTCCTTGCAGGATTGTTTGGACAATCAATGGAGCCCACTATCATTTATTGTGATAACTAGAGCTGTGTGAAGCTTTTTGTCAATCCTGTGTTTCATGACAGAACTAAACATGTTGAGATCAAATACTATTATATCAGAGATATGGTATTGAGGAAGGCAATTCAGTTGAGGTATATTAGCACTGATGAGTAGATGACATACATTCTCACTAAGCCTCTCTCTAGGATAAAGTTTGTGTACTTTCGAGATAAGCTTGGTATGGTGGAGAATCAAGCCCTAGTTGAGAAGGAGTCTTAGTATCAATGATCCTCTTTTAATACATTTCTCTATTGAGAGAGATTTGAGGTGCAAGCCCTTGATAATGCATTTCTCTTTGAGATTTGAGGTGAAAGCCCTTGTTTCCACCCTTTGGGAGAGCCATGGTGGATGTCATGTGTGTGACTCCATGACAACATCACATGAGGGAGTCCGTGATGAATTTCTTGTACTTGTGTTTCACCCTCTGGGAGAGCCATGGTGAACGTCACGTTGAGGTGACAACATCACATTTGAGTGATGAGCACTTGTACATACCATCTATGGAGGTAGCCATGATGGTTGATATCACGATGAGGTGATATGCTTTCACGATGAGGTGATAAGCTCTTTTCATGGGTGTAACCATGTTGATCAACATTACGATTAGGTGAAATGTCTTGTACAATTGGAAGTATTCCTCCCTAGTTGAGAGTGAGTGTTGATGACTTACAGCCGTGGGTGTCTACTTCCAGGCACGCATTGAAGAGAATAAATAAATAAAATATAGCCTCTTGGCTATTTAATTTATATATACGATTTTGAAGAGGTGCTTCATTAAATGATAATCAAAAGATAAATTTTAAAGTCTTAATAAATAATTATTATTTAATTAAGGGAGCCGACTTGTCTAGAAAATCACACCTCCTCAAGAAGACGTCTTTTCCTTGAGGCCGACCTCTCTTTGTGAAGGGGTGTGTTTCTATTCGATTGGCTATTTATATGATGCCCCTCATTGTGTTTCAATCATCAAGTTCATTCAGCATTCATTCAAGGAGAAGTTCGATATGAGCAACAAATCATATTTTGTAGCAGCATGTCGATTCAAGGAGAAACACATTGTTTGTGTATTCACATCTAGGAGAGGTGCTGTTCATAATAGGCATTGTGTTGAGCCTGAGTTGTAAGTAGATTTCTGCTCTTATTTGAATCAATATATAAGAGATATATTGGCTGGGTTTTTCTCCCTCGGGTTGGAGGATTTTCCCAGGGTATTGGCTGTCATTGTTTATTTTTGAATTAAATTTCTGTACATTATATTTGATCATTAAAATCTAACAGAATTGACCCATATTTGTATGCCCCACTTTGAATATTTTGTTCTTAGTATTTTGAGATGCACTGTCCATTATTTTTCCTTCTACAAAGTCAAATACCTCCATTGCAACTTTTGTCTTTTGCCAGCTATGGACTGCATCGCGCACGCATAAACTATCCAACTTTTCAATATTATTTTTCATTGGTTCCTCTTCACTGAAGAGTCATAGATATTACAAGTCGACATAAATACCTCATAGTCTATAATGTCTCCTTTTTGGTCCTAAGCTTCCTAGTGATTGTTAGCCTATTTCTAGAGCCCCGTAGTCTACTTTGAGGCGTTTCCAGGGATTCCAAGTTTCTTGAAGGTTTCTCATCTGCTTTTCAGGAGGATATCGCAGGAGTTTTTTATGAAAATTGTGTGTGCCATGAAGGTCTATGTGGTTTTGAATGTGAGGTTTGCGTAAAATTTATGTTTCTTTTGAAAATTTAAGTGTTGGTTGGTATGAGTTTTCCACAGTCCATGAAGTTAATTAGAACAAGTTTTTGGATTTTAATTGGCGTTTGGGATCACACTCAATGATCCATCTCTGAGTGTGATCCAAAACGCCGTTAAAAAAACATACACAATTTAATCCAAAAGCTTGTTCTAATTAATTTAAGTGATTTTTAAGTGGCTGAGTTTTGTTGAGTTTTTGCTGAGTTTTCACCTAGTTGGAAATTTTTGGCTTGTTGAGTTACGAGTACTCTTTGAGTCTGAGTTTCTGAACTATGTTATGACCAACAACAATTTTAGATTGGTATCACTGATTTTAATGGTTTTTATTTTTATTTTTAAAATACGGAAGTTTTAATTCTTTGGTTTTAAAAATGTTGGATTTGTTTCTAAATGCAGAACATTTTTAAAATGATTGACTTGTTTTTAAAATGCAGAACATGTGCATATAATTTCCAAATGGCAAGAGAATTATTTTAAGCTTACATATGAGCTACAATCACTTTTCTCTCATAGTCAAATTCCTGTGATTGACCTTCTGCAAGATACCCACATGCAATCTCTGCACCTTTCCAACCTTGATTCTGCACCTGCTGTAGCAACTAACCCAGTTTTGGCACCTGCCTAGGTAACCCTTGCAAATGTCTCAGTTTCTCCTCTGAAGATTATTTTCTGCAATTTCTTCTCTGCCTAGTATTCTCAGACCCACTATTCAGATTGATTTGACTTTGCTAATGGTAACAAATTTGCAGTCTATCCTGAAAGGTTCTTTTTTTGGAGGGGAAGACTCTAATACCAAATGCTGTAAAAAGAAGGCAATGGGGGAAATGGGCACAAGGAATGTGTGTGTGCATACTTATTTATTAAGGAGGTAAAAAGATAAATTGGTTGTAATGTACTTTATTTAAGTTAATTAATTTACAACCACATTAGTTATTCAGTAAAACAATAATACCACCTTATATCTAGAAATAAGGTGGTATTGATGTAGTCTAACAACATTGATTCTATGGCCATTCATTAATAAGAGATATAAGAATTAGGTTCTAAGATTTAATGCTTAATACATCATAACTTGATTATTGAATTTGAAATGAAAAGAATCACTTCTGTTTTTTATCATTCCATTATAAGTTATAACTAGAAGTAATGGGAGTTGTATGAACTTTGAAGGAATCATTCAAGGGACCAATGAATTTTTTTAGAAAGAGAACAAAATCCTATGTGGCTATATGAAAAGATAGATGATGCTTTAAATGTCTGTCTTCCATTGTGACCTAGAGTTGCTTTCAAATTTAAATTCTCAAAGTTTTTTATGACAGTTTTCAATTTTCATTAACTGTGGACTGTGGAAGCTTGTAATCTCAAATCATTAATACCTTATATTAACTCTTTAGTCTGGACTCTAGATTTTCATTTTTGTAATACTAGCATGCAAATTGTTTCAAGATGTAAAGAATTAATCAATGCTGGACTTAATTGGCTTATGGAAAATTCTATTTGGCATCAAGGACATGCTTATACTGTAGGTCATGCTTGAAAATTTGAAATATATGTGTTGCATTGCGTCAAAAACGTTGACATATTTTAGGGCATATTGCTTTTGGATGATTTTCTCACCTCTTGATTGAGAAATGTATACCTGAAGCACCTTTTCTGGTTTGGATCATGGCCTAGGTATTGGAAGATTCAGAGAACTATGGAGTGCTAAATGTATTTAGGCACATAACAAAGGAGCTTCCTGGGAAGCAAATAGAATCTCTGGAAGCCATTTTTGCTTCTATGCAATCAACTCTGTATACTAATCCTTTTCCCCTCAGAAACTTCAATTATGGCATGATACTTTTGAATTGAACATCTTTGAATTGGGACTTACTTAGTGGAATAACTAGTTATTGACATCCAATGAGAAGTGTATATTATATGTATGATTGTAGCAATCTCTCTTCTATTGTTCATGTGTTCCTCCTCACCCTATTTGTGCACACAATGGTTGGTCAATTTATTTGTAGTCTTGTTGTTTCCTTGGAAGTTTTATTTCCATCCAAACTTCTACTTGGACGTGCATCCTCAGGAAGGATAATAGGATCAGCTTCCTCCATTCAACATGAACTGTCAACTATTTAGATTTATCTGCATGTATAAATACTTCTTTTTGCAACAGAAGAAGGTCTAATTTTCTTAAATTATATCTACGGTTTTGGGAAATTTGTCAGAATAAAGTGGTCTGTTCAAACTGGAATTGAGCAAGCAGAAAGCTATTGCTACAGGCATTATATTTCCCCTCAACAGGTTCAAATTCTGCTTGCGTACAATAGTTTTTGGCAACTTATGATTTATGCAAAATATTAAACTTTTCTAGGATGAGTGCACATTGTACTGGGAGATTTATTTCTGTGGTGCTTAGTTTGAACTCTATCAGAAGCCAAATTGAATTCCTTACAGAAGGAATTAATCATGAATGCCAACAAATGAATTTAAGGACAAATTAGTGCATGATGGCAATGTTTAAGCAGATTATGGTACAGCAACAATTTCACAGCATAAAACAACTCACATAGAGCATGATCAAGCTAGATGCATATGTATATAAGAAGCCTACCTTATCTCAACCAATTTTTCACCTTGCTAGCTTAATATGTAGATATTGGTTCTACGTGTCTATTTGTCATGTCCCCTTCTAGTTGACATCTCTTTGCAGTGTAGAGTTAGCCTATTATGCGACCTCCGTAGGCTAATGAGGAGATTAGGGGGTCTTGTGAGGCATGGCTCAGCCTCGGTTAGCGGAGTTTCTTTGCTTGGCTTTCGTTCGGGGTCAATCGGACATCTTTTGGCTAGACTTACTATTTTTAGTAAGTCATGGGAGCACCCTGCTATTTTTAGAATCTCAGTTTAGTCACATGTGGATTTAGTCTCTCGACTCCTGGCTCAGACGGCTTAGCAATCAGACAAGTAAATCAAGAGATATTAAAATTTAAGTGACTTAAGTGATTTATTTAATATTTTAATATTATTATAAAGTTATAAAGTAACTTTATAATAATAAAGTCACTTTAATATAGTAAAGTGCGTTAAGTGAATAATTTAATGTGGGAATAAATCTTTTATCCCACATTGGCCAGGAAGGTGTTTGAGCTCTCCTAAGGAAAGAATAAAAAGAGACTTAAGAGCTCATTCTCGGCATCCATTGTTATTGTTATTGATTATTGCTTCTTGCTCTAAGCTCTGGACAAGGGTTTTCAGTATTCGCCATTGAAGAACATAGTTCTTCTATGTGTTCATCATTTGAGCCAGTGAAATACCTGGTGAATTTGATACTTCAAAGAGAATCTCATACAGAGGTTTTAATTGTGCTCCAACAGTACGTTTTCAGCATTCTTCTATTTACAGAACAAGGGAGAGAAAGTTGCAGCCATGAATAGTACGCGTGAACAGTGCGCATGTACAGTGCACATGAATAGTAAAATTGCAGCTTCATCAACGATCAACAATCAGCAGTGTGGTTGCATTCTGGAGACAAACAATCAGAATATTAAACAAAAAATAAAACACATCAAACGACACAGCGGATAGAGCCTGCGAAGGGTTTCTACAGTGGTATCAGAGCGGTTTCCTGCCAGCCTGAGGGATTTGGGTTTCATATGCAGCCACAGGAAATTGGACCTCACAGGTATTACACCCGCAGAAGAGCTGAACAGGAAAGGGATTGGAGAGAAGACAATCCATTTATAGAGGTACCAGCAGTTGAAATGAGTGACAGGTTTGCAGGCGGTACACCTAGAGGGAACAGAGATGAGGAACAAGAAACTAGAGAGTTCCTCAGAACAATGGCTACAGGACAGCAGCAAATGGCTCAAGTTATACAGGCACTTACTACCTTGGTTGAACGTATTAATCCACAGGATAGACGAAATCCAGATCAAGGGGATAACAGGAGTGCAACGGGTTCACTTGGAGGCTAGAGGACTCGTTCTTGGACAGCAGATAGGCCAACTCGTCCTACCTTTGTTAGAGATGAGCCAGAGGTAGCCCCAGTAGAAGAAGCAGGTGAGGAGGCGTTCACAGATGTCCTTATGGCTGCGAATGATGAATGAGAATTACTAACTCCATAGGTGCGTGAGAGGATGACTTTTGATAGGTTTGTGAATCAAAGGAGAGAACACTATCGTTTAGTTAGACAAGATAGAAAGCCTAGGAATCAAAACAGTGAACTTCAGCGAGCTACGAGCAAGCTTACTTTGCCTTCTTTCGATGGTAGTGGCAAGATGATTGCTCAAGCTTGGATTCATAAGCTTGATACTTTCCTAGCATTGAGACCTATGACAGAGGTTGAAGCTATTAAATATGCCACCTTGCACTTGGAGGGAGTAGCACACGATTGGTGGTCTCATGGGATGATCACTCTCCAACATAATCAGGTGACAACTTATCAGGATTTTGTGGATAGGCTCGTGGAGAGGTTTGATAAGAAAGATCCAGAAGTTTACTTTCGAGACTTAGCTCAGCTGAAACAAACAAGAAGCTTGGATCTTTTCATCTGTGAATTTCAGCGATTGGCAGTTATGCTACCAAATATCTCAGAGAGGAGATTAATAGTCCTATTCACTGAGGGCTTATCGGAACCGCTGAAGGGTTGGATTAAGGCTTTTGATCCTCCCTCACTACAGGAAGCTATGAGGAAGGCACGTAGCATGGAACTTGCAGCCCCATCTAGCAAGTTCAATTCTAGGAGTTCTTCTTCTTTTAAGGACAGCAAGGGATTCAATAGGAACAAGGAAAAATCTGATTTTAAGAGTGACTCTAAGGGTAAATCAGCAGCACCCTTAGACCGAGAAACTCTTAACGATTTACGCAGGAAGAAGTTATGCTTCTATTGCAAGGGTCCCTATGACATAAATCACGATTTTCCTTTGAGGCCAAAAGGAAAGGCCAACAGGGTTATGTGGGCTTACTATGAGGGTTCGGATTCTGAAAATTCCGAACAGCTGGAGAGTCCTGAGGAGTCAGAGGCAGAGGCAGAGGCTTTAGAGCATAAAGGTGAGACAGAGTTTCAGTTCTAGGAGGCACGACTGTCTAGCATTCAGCAGGAGGGATCTTTTAGACTCCGCGGAGTCTTGGCTGGTCAAAAGGTTATTACCCTTTTGGATACAGGTGCCACCCACAATTTCATTGATGCCAGATTTGTGGAGAAGCGTGGGATAATGACCGAAGAGTCTGAGGGTCTTCGGGTTAAGGTGGCTGATGGTTACACTCTCAAGTGTGACCGCATGATTAAGGATCTCCCTTTGCGCTTGAATAATTATGAATTCAAGGCTGATTATTATGTGGTTAACATGGGTGATCTTGATATAGTCTTGGGCATGAAGTGGCTCCATTCTCTTGAGGAGGTTACACTTCGCCTTAAAGACATGGAGATTCGGTTCGAGGTGGAAGGAAAAACTCACATATTGAAGGCCATCAGAGACAGTAGTGTTAAGACTATTTCCTTTCGACGGATGGAGAGACTCATTCGTCATGACTAGATTGAGTGGGTAGTAGAGTGTACCTTGATGCCTACACAGGGGGGACAACATAAGACCGAGTATCATCCTGACATCCAGTAGTTGCGGGTTTAGTATGATAAGGTTTTCAGTGACATTCCACCAGGGAGACCTCTAGACAGAGGGATAGAGCACATCATAGAGCTTGAGGAGGGTGCTAAGCCCATCATGATTACTCCTTACCGACACCCGAAGCGGCTTAAGGATGAGATAGAGAAGACAATCAAGGAGCTGCTTGCTATGGGTCACATTCGGCCGAGTAAGTCGCCATTTGCTTCTTTAGTTGTTCTAGTGAAGAAGAAAGATGGTACCTGTTGTGACCTATTTCACACATCGCCCCATTGCAAATGGGGACCCCCTTCTTTTTGCTTTTGGTTTCTTGCCTTGGCATCGCAACTGCTTATCATCTTTTTATTTACAATGAGGAGTTTGAGTTTTTGAGAGTCATCCTAGTCAAGTTGATATTTTGAACCCGTTTTTGTGCTTAGACGTCATGGAAATGCTCAGAAGGCCCGGTAGACGAGGAACGCCATTGCTTTCGGCCAATTCTGACACTTCCTATTTTTTAGGGATTCTGCTTTTTTGCTTTTTGCTTTTTTTATTTTTGGCGTTTTTAGGCCATTCTGGGGTTCCTATTTTTTAGGGATGCTTTTTGCTTTTTCTATTTTTGGAAAGTTTCTATTTTCGGATCCCACAGAGCATGAAGTCAACACGCCTCCAGAAATCATGAAAATCAAGGTAAAATGGCAAAAGTTTTGAAAAATGGCTAAGTCTGAGAAATGCGCCCATGGGAAAAGAATGGCAGACAGAGCATGAAGTCCGCCCTACCTTTGGCATGCCAAAGGTAGGCACTGGCAAGCCAAGGCTGAAGTCCGCCATGGCATGAGAGGCCTCCAAGTCCGCCATGGCACGAGAAACATGAAGTCCGCCCTTGCCTCTGGCAAGCCAAAGGAAGGGAATGGCGGGCCAAGCTCAAAGTCCGCCCTAGCACAAGTCTTGGAGAAACTCGCCACTGGCAAGCCAGAGCATGAAGTCCGCCCTTTGCAGAGAGAGCCAAAAGTCCGCCATGTCAAAGAGCTTGCCAAGTCCGCCCCTGTCCAAGCAAGGTCAAAGTCCGCCCCAAAAGTCAATGGAAGCCAGCCTCCAAAGTTTGCCCAAGCCAAGAAGAGATGGAAAAGGGAAGGTGAAGCTCGCCCAGAGGAGAGAAGAGAGATTTGTCTAAAGCATTGGCCAAAAATACGCCAAGTATGGAAGATGGCCAAGCCATCATGAAGTTCGCCCTTCCTCAGCATGATAGAAATTCTCTAAGGCACGGAGAAAAATGTGATTGGCAAGACAAGGATGAAGTCTGCCATACGGAAGTAGAGGATGGCAGAGAATCATGGCAAGTCCGCCCTTGCCTTTGGCAAGCCAAAGGTAGGCACTAGCAAGACAAGCTCCAAGTCCGCCCATGAGAGAAGTGGATGGAAAGACAAGCCTCCAAGTCCGCCCATGTCAGAGAGATGTCCAAGTCCGCCCTTGGACAAAGCAAGGCTAAAGTGCGCCAATGTCAAGGAGAGGTTGAAGTCCGCCCAACTTTGGGAGAGGAAATTTTTCTAAGGCATGGATAAAAAAAAAATTATATGCCTAGAGAGAGAGGGGATCAAGCTAGCATGAAATCCACTCCTCGGCATGACGGAATAAAATTCTTTGGCACGGAAGGAAGAGTGTATGGCAAGGCAAACACGAAGTCCGCCCAACTCAACATGAAATAAATTTCTAAGGCATGTACATAAATGCAAAATGGCAGAGAAACCTCCAAGTCCGTCCAACCCAGAAGGAGAGAGAAAATTTGAAAATTTTGACTAAGTCAGATGTTTGGTTAAGTATAAAGTACGCCACAAGAAAGGAAGTGTCTAAGCATTGGCAAAGTTCACCCAAAGCAATGGCAGGCACAAGGCAAAGTCCGCCTTCCAACAGGGAAGCATGTCCAAGCATTGGTGAAGTCCGCCTTCCAACAGGTCCAGCCACAAGATCAAGTACTCTTAGAGGAAAATGCATCTTGTCCAACCAGCTTCAAAGTCCGCCTTGTCCAAGAGAAGATGAAGTCCGCCTGAGAGCAAGATGGGAATAGCACAAGGAAGACAAACTCCGCCTTAACAAATGAGCAAAGTGGTGCAACAACTATGAAGTCCGCCAAGGAAAACTCATAAAATTGGCTAAGTGTGGAATTTTCCTACAATAAAAGGATCAAATTTTGACTAAGTGTCGGAAAGAAAACGGGAAAAATGAAGAGGAATAAAGAGGAAATAAATAAAATTCTTGCCCAAGGATGGAGTCTGCCCTACTTGACGCAAGCCAAACTCAGAATTGAAGACAAATCCACAGGCAAACTTCATTCGAGCATAGAGATGGCCAAAATCTTGGCTAAGTGTTGAATGGTCCACATGAAGGCATTACAGAATGAAGTTGAATAGCCAAAATTTGGATAAGTATGGGAAATACCTCACAAAGAATGTTCCAATTTCCTCCATTTTGGCGAAAGCATAGGAGAGTTCTTCTCCATATTCAAGGCGCTGGAAGGAACTTCAAAGCAATCAGGAAGGAAAAGTTCAATAATTGCTCAAAGGGGAGACTTCCAGATTCTGATGCAAGTGAGAAGAAGAAATCAAAATCCCGAAGGAAATCCAAGATCAAAGCTAGGAAGGTACAAACACAAAGGACAAAGTCATTGGCAAAGAAAGATATTCTAAGGCAAGTGCATGGAAAAAAGAACAAGGAGACCAAGGAGGACATCCAACACGTTGAGGTGGTGCCTCGTCATCTTCCAACCAATCAAATTGTTCCAAGTCAACATGTCTAGGTTCAATGAACTCGACTTATCCATGGAGTTGGTTTATATTTAGCAAGAAAGACAAGTGTCCCAAATTGTAATTTTCTTATTGGTCGAGAGGTAGTTAATTGTGACAAGCCCTAATTAGGGTTTTATTTTGTAATCTCGACCGTTGATTCGAAATCAATCTTGGCCATTGAATTGTAATTGGGGAGCCTATAAATTGAGCTCGCCCCTCATTTGTAAGGTGTGAAGTGAGTAATAAAAAATTGTTGCAACGAAACTATTTCCGTTTATAAAAGCTCTTGTGCATGATTTGCTAAGAACAACTTTTATTTTCAAGTAGTATGCAAGGTTTAATATTTCTCCTTCAACACTTAGAGTAGAATTAGAATAGCATTTCATTACATGTTGGTTAGATGAATGATAGATTTGATCGCAGTGCTGGATAAAATTTTGCTCATACTTTTGTCGAGTGGATGATTTGCACTCGATGTGTAAAGTTAGTTTGAGCCATTAAATCATGGATGCTTAACTTCTGTTTGTCTTGATTATCAATTCGAACATGAAAACCATTATCACCTCCATTGAAGATTGCACCCGCTTCGCGTAGTTGTCCGAAGGAGGCGAAACGAAGTGTGGTTACCCATTTTGTCTAATCGCTGCTGTCTCTTGAATTCTTAGGCGTAGTTTAGATCTCTAAACCCTTATCCTTTTGCCCTTTTTTTTGGAATATCTGAAATACCCATCGAAAGAGCTTCAACAATAAAACCGCCTAAGTCCTCAACTCGCGAAATGAATTTTACGTAAGTCCCCCTTGTGATTACCAGCAAATCACAACGCCCACTGACCTTGTCCATATGTCATAACCTGGCCAAAAGAAACATTGGAGTCATTGTGTTATCTTCTAGGTATTTGCAATTACTTTTCAAGAGAGGATAAAGTGTCCTTGGGCATTTTATTCTGTGTATGGTGGCGTATTCAAAACACACACCAACAGTACCCTACGTATGTGCATCGATTACAGGGTATTGAATAAGAGAACAATTAAGAACAGGTACCCCATACTCCGTATAGATGAGCTTATTGATGAGCTCCATGGAGCCTGTTATTTTACGAAGATAGATTTGAGATCGGGCTATCATCAGATCAGAGTCCGTGAGCAGGATATTGAGAAGACCGCCTTTCGTTGTCATTGTGGGCACTTCGAGTTTGTGGTTATGCCATTTGGGCTAACCAATGCTCCAGCTACCTTCCAGTCCACCATGAACAGGGTCTTCCACTCTCAGTTGAGGAGATATGTACTCGTCTTTTTCGATGATATATTGATTTACAGCAAGACATGGCAGGAGCACTTAGCTCACTTAGAGACTGTACTCAGCATTTTGGATAGGGAGTCCTTGTATGCCAAGGAATCCAAGTGTGACTTAGGAATGACTGAGTTATTATATTTAGGCCACATCATCAGTGCAGAGGGAGTGGATGGATCCTGAGAAGATCCGTGCTATCATATATTGGCCTACTCCTGAGAACCTTACACAGCTGCGAGGATTCCTTGGGTTGTGTGGTTTCTACCGCAGATTTGTCAGTGGTTATTCTCGCCATGCAGCACCTATGACGAATTTGTTGAGGAAAGGTGCATTCATTTGGACTCCTGAGGCACAGGAGTGTTTTATGAGGTTCAAGGAGCTTATGACTACATGTCCGGTACTGGCTTTACCTGATTTCACGAAGCCATTTGAGCTTCAGTGTGATGCTTCTGGTGAGGGCATAGGAGCGGTGCTAATGCAGGACAAGCACCCGATAGCTTATGAGAGCAGGAAACTCAGAGGACCAGAGAGGATTTTCAGCATATATGATAAAGAAATGCTGGCCATAATGCATGCCTTGGCCAAATTCAGGCAATACCTAGTAGGCAGCAAGTTTTGCATTAAAACTGATCACAATAGCTTGAGACATTTCCTTGGACAGCAGGATTTGTATGACCGCCAGCAAAAGTGGGTGAGCAAGTTACAGGCATATGACTTTGACATTACCTATGTCAAGGGAACACAGAATGTTGTTGTTGACGCTCTTTCTCCGGCCTCATCTGAGTTCTATGGTGCACATTACAGAGGATTGGAGGCATTTGATTGTGGCAGAGTATGCCAGGGACACTTGGGCATCAGGTATTGTTGAGGGATCCATAGTAGACACCAGGTACAAACTTGTAAATGAGCTGATCATTTACAAGAACAGGATTTTCTTGGTCCCAGTTTCTGAGATGAAGAACACCATTATGCGAGCTTTCCATGACGTACCTACAACAAGACATCCGGGTTACTTTAAAACATACAGACAGGTACGAGAGCGGTTTACATGGAAAGGCCTTAAGGCTGATGTTATTCAGTATGTGTGAGTGCCTTGTTTGTCAACAGAACAAACAGGAGAACACATTTTCGACAGGATTATTGCAGCCCCTTCCGATTCCTGATAGGAAGTGGGAATGCTTGTCGATGGATTTTATTACGGGCTTGCCGAAAGCCCAAGGACGTGACTGTATTTATGTAGTTGTGGATCGGTTGACGAAATATGCTCACTTCTTCCCGATCACCACCACTCACACAGCTACACAGGTAGCAGAGATTTTCTTCCGTGATGTTTTTAGATTACATGGTTTTCCACGGAGTATAGTCAGCGACAGGGATAGTCGGTTCTTGAGTCACTTCTGGCAGGAGGTGTTTAGACTTTGTCTGACCGAGCTTACCTCGAGCACCAGTTACCACCCGCAGACCGATGGTCAGACGGAGATTGTGAACAAATGGGTGGAAGGTTACCTCAGGAATTATGTTGTAGGGCAACAAAAGGCATGGGTCTGATGGATACATTTGTGTGAGTATTGTTACAATGCCACATATCACATGACCATCCAGATGTCCCCTTTCTTGGTGCTGTATGGTTATGAGGCGCCTAGCTTTCTTGATTTGCTTCTGAGCGATAGTAGGGTGCCCACTGCAAGGGACTTATTACAGGAAAGCCAGAACATTGTAAAGGCTCTTAAGGAGAACATAGCTAAGGCACAGAATCAGCAGAAGTAGTATGCGGATCAGAGGAGGACAGAGAGATCTTTTAAGGTGGGAGACATGGTATACCTCATGCTACAGCCCTACGGACAGTCTACTCTCAGGAAGAGTGGATCAGAGAAGCTCAAGCCACGATATAATGGTCCTTTCCGGATTACCAGGCGTATTGGAGAGGTGGCTTATGAGCTAGAGCTCCCAGGTGATAGTAAGGTCCACAATGTTTTTCATGTATTACACCTCAAAAAGGCGTTAGGACATCGTGTGGTACCTTCAGCAGTATTACCTCCCTTAGATGATGAGGGAAAATTGATTTTAGTGCCTAAGTCTATTCTGGAGTACAAGGAAAGACAGCTTCGCAGGAGGACTATCAGGGAATATTTGATGAAGTGGAGAGATTTACCTGTAGAGGATGCTACGTGGGAGAGCGAGGAGATTTTGCAGCATCCGGAGTTGAGATTGCTTGAGGACAAACAATTTCAGGAGGGGCGGACTGTCATGTCCCCTTCTAGTTGACATCTCTTTGCAGTGTAGAGTTAGCCTATTATGCGACCTCCGTAGGCTAATGAGGAGATTGGGGGGTCTTGTGAGGCATGGCTCAGCCTCGGTTAGCGGAGTTTCTTTGCTTGGCTTTCGTTCGGGGTCAATCGGACATCTTTTGGCTAGACTTACTATTTTTAGTAAGTCATGGGAGCACCCTGCTATTTTTAGAATCTCAGTTTAGTCACATGTGGATTTAGTCTCTCGATTCCTGGCTCAGACGGCTTAGCAATCGGACAAGTAAATCAAGAGATATTAAAATTTAAGTGACTTAAGTGATTTATTTAATATTTTAATATTATTATAAAGTTATAAAGTAACTTTATAATAATAAAGTCACTTTAATATAGTAAAGTGCGTTAAGTGAATAATTTAATGTGGGAATAAATCTTTTATCCCACATTGGCCAGGAAGGTGTTTGAGCTCTCCTAAGGAAAGAATAAAAAGAGACTTAAGAGCTCATTCTCGGCATCCATTGTTATTGTTCTTGAGTATTGCTTCTTGCTCTGAGCTCTGGACAAGGGTTTTCAGTATTCGCCATTGAAGACATAGTTCTTCTATGTGTTCATCATTTGAGCCAGTGAAATACCTGGTGAATTTGATACTTCAAAGAGAATCTCATACAGAGGTTTTAATTGTGCTCCAACAGTACGTTTTCAGTATTCTTCTATTTACAGAACAAGGGAGAGAAAGTTGCAGCCATGAATAGTGCACGTGAACAGTGCATGTGAACAGTGCACATGAATAGTGCACGTGAACAGTAAAATTGCAGTTTCATCAACAATCAACAATCAGCAGCGTGGTTGCATTTTGGAGACAAACAATCAGAATATTAAACAAAAAATAAAACACATCAAACGGCACAACGGATAGAGCCTGCGAAGGGTTTCTACACTATTATACCATTTAGTTCAAATATAACATAAAACAATACCAATTGATGAACTTTAAATCAATCAAAACGTAAGAATGACATACCCAGAAAATGATGATGGCTTCTTATTGAATGAACAATCTGATTACAAATAGAGGAGTGATTGTAGCTTACAATCAGATAGTCTGATTTAGAAAATCAGATTACATACAACATGCGAAATGTCCAAAATGTATACCAAACCCTAGCTAGATGATTGAAGAATGAAACCCTAGGTAGTCTTGATGAACTACCCTTAAATCCTTAATTGAAGTAAAACTGTTTATGCACTTTTGGTGGGCTGATATGACTGATGAAACTTTGTAACAGCAGGTATGCAATTTGTACTTGACTGAAAATGACCCAGAAATGCTGAAATTCATCAAATATTGCAAAAATAGCTCAAATCATGGAATCACCTAGCTTAGAAAGGTAGTGAATTAGCCCATCTTGCCTCCTATGCTTGAAAGAAGATGAAATATTACTGATATCAAGTCTGAAACTTGATTTCCAGCAACCTGTGACAAACTGATATGGGTTTCCAACCAATCCACAAAGCAAAACTCCTAAAAAATGAAGTCCAATATGCCAAAAATGGAGTGACTTGTTCCAAGATGTTTAATGCTAACTAATCTGCCTTATTCTTCCTTGAATTTGCAATAAACAAGTCTTCAAACCCTAGCTTTAAAAGTCCTAACTCCTCAAAAACTTGTCAATTAAGCTCTATGATGAACTCCATGCGAATTCACCTTTCATGGTGGAATGGGGCCATCACCAAACCACTGATATTTCAAGGGAACACCACCTCGAATCCATTTGAATTCACTTCCAGCCAAGAGAAAGTTCTCAAGCTCAATGTTTGCCAAAAGATCAACTCAACATCATACCTTTCAAAGCCATCGATGCCTTCTTAAATAAGGCTCTTAACCAACCCTAGTCCAAACCGCCATAGGGGAGAACCTGATTTTTTTTAATTAAAATATTCAATGCCTTCTTACTTAAGGCATTTAAACTGCCCTTTCCCTAGTCACCATAGGGAGGATCTGATTTGGTCTTCAAATATTAAAATATTCAATGCCTTCTCCATTAGGGCACTAAACCGCCCTTGAAAAGATCATATTTGATCTTGAATATTAAAATACTAGATGCCTTCTTAAACCACCATAAGAGAAGATCAGATTTGATCTTAAAATATCAAATATTAGTTGCCTTCTTCATTAAGTCTCTAAACTGCCTTAAAAGAGAGAATTGACTTCGAGAAGCAAATCAGATTTGATTCTTTTTGGCCACTTAAGGAAAAAATAATATTTTATTTGTTTTAAACTCCCTTCCTATATTTCTTATAAGATTGCTTTGACTTGGCAATTGGACATGAAATAATAATGAAATATAATCAACATTATATTTTATTTTCCATTAAGGATAATTCCCCCTTTAAAATCAAAATTGTGTTTCTCATGGCCAAAAATCATTCCCTTACTAGGATGACTAGCTCACAGGAATGGTGAATGAGCTAGTTCTCATTTCCAAGATATCACTCCAAGAATGGGGACATTACAATGTATGCATTGTGTAGATTAATACCACACACAATGGTGAGAGAGGGTCAATGGGTCTTGCATGTACAGCAGGTCACAATAGAAAAGTACTACCTACCTTCCTAGATCTTACCATTCACTCACATGGTATTGTTAGCAAACCCACACCAAATCAAAGTCATGGACTCTTACACTACAGTTGGCACTCTTTTCTTTCAGTTTTACATATGCACAATGCTGTGAGATTCAAACTAAAGACCCTTATATTGTGAATTTGTTAGAATCCTCACTTAGAATATCAAATATGCAAAATTATAACAGTAATAAGTAAAATAACAATAGAGATCACTCACAACTTGAGATATGTTTATTGGCGAAGATGCTCTAATATCCAACTTGAGATCCCAAACGCATATAATGCTCCGTATGGAAGTTGTTTGCTGCTTTGTGAAAATTTAAGTACATGAATTAATAATGGAGATAACAATGCATGCACAAAATATATCTTTACTCGCTCATGAAATTGTTATAGAAGAAGACCACAAATGGTTAGCTAAGGACAGGATCAGACTCGATTCGACTAGATCATACTAATCTCCTTGACAATACACAATGTACTTAAAGAACTTGATGGTTGCCAAGAGGAACACAATTGTTAACCAATCGACACTTGTAACTACCCACAATCGACAACTAATTAATGCAAACAATTAATACATAGTCGGATAACCAATATTACTAAACCATAATTGTACACTGACTACAAGTAAGCATCAAGTAACATGAGGGAAAACTTGCCAAATTGATTATGAGAGTGTAGAAAAGGAGTTGTAGATACACTTGGAAGTGTTATTTTGCAAACTCGGACTTGGAGTGTGCTGGGCAATGAAAATGAATGTGATGGGGGTCTGGTGGCAATGTAGTGCCCCCAACGAAGTCAAGGGGCAGCGGCCCTCATGAGGTCCAGGAGTAGCTCCCTTGGCTTGCTCCTTGTCACAGTATAGAGTGGGGTTGAGGGGTGGAGTCCCTGCTGCCAAGCCCAATTTAAGATCTTCAAAACCATACAAAACTCCATGATGCCCTTCATTTTCATGAATTTTTAGGAGACCAAAAACAATGCCGTCAGAGCCAACAAATAGAGATTTTGCACTATTTAAAGGCCCGATGAATGGTATGGTATTATTCACCCTTTCCAGTCGTACATAAACTTTCAATTGTTTTACTCTCTTGCTAGGCCATATGGATATGCACCCTTTGGGGCTTCGTACCATGCACTCAATGATTAGTCGTACTATGAGGAGTTTCCATCATACTGTCCCAATCTGTACACTTCTTTGTACTATGCAATTGTGTTGCCGCCATACTACACTCTTGTTTCTGCCATATCGTGTGAGTTCCCCATACTCTAGTACTCTCTGTTCCTACTCTTCATACAGTGGGTGATGTTGAATTGATCATTGTACGGTATAATCAATGGCCTTCCGCTCCTTCCTTGTGCTACACTGTATAGTACGTTGCATCCGAATTGGCTTACCCCATTGTTGTAGCGTGCAGTCTCTTGCGTTTTGATTCCTCTGTACAATATCTACTTTTTGCTATGTCATATGGTGTAATGGTGTTGTCGTATGCTTCAAATCTTGTTCTTTTTGGCTCTTGTCCATAATGTGTATCCTTCGTCCTTTTGTCGTACCATGTGTTGATTTGCTTGCTCCTTACGGTTCCTCCTTTTCTCCTTGTCCTCCGTACAATATAATTAATCCAGCTCCAATCCGCTGTTTGTCTGAACCCTTTGTTGCTTCCTCTCTGTTGCTGTACCATGTCTTTCTTGGATTGTATGGTGAGATTCATAGTTTGGCCATATGGTTTTTGGCTACATGATTTTTTTTTTTCTTTTTTTTCCATTTTTTAATTTTCCACCTTTATTTTTTTTTTCTGTAGCCTTATTTTTATTTTTCCATATTATAATTGTTGTTGGAATCATTTTAATATTTTCTCCTTCAATTGCCGAATAATATTTTTGCCTCTTCCTTTCCACTGTTTCTTTATTTTCTAGTTTTGTTTTTCTTTTTTTTTTTCTAATTTTTTTGTGAAGTTGATTTGAATTGACCAGTATTTGTGCGTCCCGAGTAAATTATTTTGCTTTTTGTACTTTGAGACGTACCATCTGTTATTTTGCATTCTTCTACAAAGTTGGATACATCCACTATAACTGTCGTCCTTTACCAACCATGGACTCCATCTTGCGTACATAAACTATCCAAATTTTCAATATCATTTTTCATCGGTTGCTCTTCATTGAGTGTCGTAGCTTTGAGTAAATTGCAAGTCGACAAAAATACCTCATAGTCTTCCATTTGCCAGTGAAATAGGCCACGTAGGGAAGTTGTTTCATTGTTTGAACACAATTGTAACTCCAAAGTTCCTTCATTGTTTGGTTCCATTGAACCTTGTCTCTCCATCCATTCTTCTCTGGAGTTTGAATCTGATGAATCTGAGGAGGCTGCTTCCTCATTGGCTGCTTGGTTTTTCAAATCAATTATAAACTTCCGACCCTTATTCTCAATGGAGATTGTATTCTTTTTCTAGCTATGATTGGCTTTGGTTGCCACTAGCCAACCCCGACCTAACAATGTGTCATACGCCTTCTTTCTTAATGAAATGACCACAAAGTTCAACAAAAATGTTTGAGTTCCGATAATTACCTTTTGTCCCATTAAAACTCCAAGTACCTTAAAAGTTAATACCTTGTTGATTTGCATTCACCAGTTGAAAAGTTGACGGCCAAATGGTCGGCTTGCTAAGACTTCTCCAAGTGTCTTCTGGAAGTACATTCACACCCAACCCGCCATCAATAAATGTATTGGTGAGATTCCTTCCAAGGATCTCCATATTCACCATCGTTGGTTTCTTTGTCGTGTTAATTGTTTGTAGCATTGAATTAATCACTTGGGCGCCTGATAGCAGAGGTTCAATTATTGGTTCTTCATTCTCACTAGGTTCCAATTGGGCTATAGCATGCACCGTCTTATTCTCCCTCGATGCAATAGCATTTCGAAGTTCAAGAATACTCTGTAATAAATCCATTGCTTTAATTGGTATAGTAGCTTGATGTACTTGTCGTGCAATATTTTTCTCGAATTGTAATTGGTTTGTTATTGTACTTGCATTTGAGTTGCATTGTTCATTGTCCATAGCATTCTCCACTTTGCTCCTTGCTCCACGAAGCCTTTTCTTTTTTTGTACGTGGGTTTGGATACACAACCTTCTTTACTTGGGCATGAGTAATGGCCGCTACTTCATTATGCCTTACATCAATCATATTGACACTAGCTTTTTGCTTTGGACATCCAGTGTCTTCGTGGTTTCCAAGTCCACACCATTTGCATAGTAATTGCACTTTATCTTGCTTGTTCTAGTAGTCTCTCGCAAAGTGTCCCCATTCGCTACGTTCTTGACATTGTATGATAGGGCATTCGTTGGGGTCATATTGTATTTGGCTTCGTCCTCTTTAATTTCGATAACTTCCTGAAGATGTATTCTGTGGAGTGGAATCCTCCCCTTGCGTAAAGAGTACTTGTGTACTTCTTGTCTTCAAACTGTATGGGCACTCCTTTATTGAATGGCCCATAACTTGGAAAATCTCACAAAACATATTTTCGGGACAATTACCTTTTTTGTGCACCTCAATTTTGCAATCAGTACACCATAGTTCGTTAGTTTCTTTGTTGGTTTTCTTCTTCACCTTCAATTTAGTCATCATCCGGAGCATGTCCCTTCGAAGCGCTTGTACTTTCCCGAGTCATCATCACTATTGCCATCCAAACTTCCATCTTCCTCTGTTTTTATTTTATTGCGCGAGGATGTTTTGTCCTCACTTTCTATGTCCATTGCCCAATTGTAGGCTTCAACATATGATGACAAAGGCACTATTTTCATTTTCTTCCTTAATGAAGGAATTGATCCGTCAATGAACCATCCTTTTGTTAGTCCATTGATTGGCTGGATTTCTAATTTCACCAGTAACTCCTTCAGCCTACGATTATAGGCCTGTACGTTTTCATGTTTTCGTTGCTTCGTGTTGTATATCTTTGCTATGATTTCATTGTCGTTTCTCAAAAGCTTGAATTCTTCATGGAATGCTCTTTTAATGTATCTCATGTGGCTTTGTGTGCTATGTCTAATTCTATATACCAATCGATCGCTATGCCTCTGAGAGTCATTGGAAATGCTCTTAGCCAGTATGCTCTGTAATCTTGAACATTTGCTACCCAAATTTTCTCGCAAGTTTTACAATGTTGTACAAAGTCCTCTGACCCATTTTTGGTGAACATTGGGAGTTTTGGTTGCTCCACATTTGGACTTACTAGAGGAGTCACCATCTTACCTCTTCGATGCACCTTTAGTCACGATAACCTATTTGGAGAGTTTTGATTTGTACGATCCAATGCGTTCCTTGCACTCTTGGATACGCTGCAATCCTCTACTCGTCCCTTCAGTGTTTGTTACTCTCGGGTTGCCTTTAGGGCCCTTCCAATGCTCCCTTTGTCCTTGTCTTGGTGTTTTTGGCTTTGATCTTCCAATGTTCGATTCTTTTGTCAATGTCTAGGGTTCAATCTGGCGTATGGTCTTTGTCAGACCATTGTTAGGTTCTCCCTCACCTTCCCCTTTGGTAGACTTTAATGGTACTTGCGATTCTCCATCATCAAGGTTGGCAGTTTCTTCCTCACCTTTCCTTTCACCCGACTGTAAACCGTCATCACTCGGTGATGCTTCTTTGTCTGTCAGTGATGGCCTACATGGTTCTTTGGCAGTGTTCTCTTCTTCACTTTCCTCTTCGTCTAACGTTGATGGTACGAACGGTTCTTTGTTTTGGTCGGTGAGATCAATGTATGTTTCATCAGGAACTGGTAGTTATTAGGCTATCTCTACCCACTCTCCCTTTGTACGTTCTCTTGCCCTAACGGCTTTCTTTCTCTCTTGACTACAACTTCTGTTTACGCTTCGGCTTCTAGTCTCAATTGGACTTGGGGTTTCCCTTAGCAACCCTTCGCCTTCTTCGCCTTCTTTAACTTCGCCTCTCAATTGTCTCCTTTATTCTCTCTACTTGATGATCCTTAAAGATCACCTAACCTCTTGTTCTTGACCACGTTGTGGTGTCTTCTTGTATTTAGTGGGGTCTAAGGGCATGAATCTCTCGAATTCTTCAAGGCAACGATGCCAAATGCTTTCTGCTTTGTGTGAGAATTTAAGTACATGAATTAATAATGGAGATAACAATGCATGCGTAAAATATATCTTTATTCACTCGTGAAATTATTATAGAAGAAGACTAGAGATGGTCAACCAAGGAAAGGATCAGAGTCGATCCAACTAGATCATACTACTCTCCTTGATGACATACAATGTACTTAAAGAACTCGATGGTTGCCAAGAGAAACACATTTGTTAACCGACCAATGCTTGTAACTACCCATGTTGGAAATATTGTCATTGATGTCAAAGGCACAAAGACGAAGTTTGCTATCATTAATGTCAAAGGAAGAATGAGGAGATTGTTGGATATTGTCATCGACGAGTCAAGGTAAAGCGAGAAGATTAGCATAACTGAAGATAACATATTCGAAAGGTAAAGATATGGATTACCTTCCTCAATATTGTCATTGATGTCAAGTTAAGAATGTATATGAAGAAAATACAATAGATCACTCAAGAAGACTCATTTGTGAGTAGATGGAAGCAATGAAGATAAGCAGTGATTACTTCATTAAGTCTGGTTGGCTTCCTCAGTAAATACACGACAATTATCAAGCACAAAGAAAAGAACAGGCAGCAATTAAGATCATTAAAATCAGCAATAAGGAAGTCAATTCTCACATATTGCACAACAATTTAATATTATTGAAGATTTAAACAATACAAAATATAATTGAATATATTTGCCTCACATGACAAAAAATAGCACACAAGACAAAAGATGTAGCAATAAAAGGAAACAGCAATTACCTTGTTAAAAATTTAAATAAGGATTATTAAATAAATACTAATCCTTACTGAAGACAGTGGTCAAGACAAAGGCTTAAAAGACATATCATATAAGAAAAAATTTATCTTATTCAAAAAGCTTAAATATTTTGTCCTATTCACATGTCATAAGAAGAAGTATAAGATGGCACCCCTCAGGTTTAAAGAGGCAGCGATTAATATAAATGAGGAGTCATTAATAAGACGAAAAGTCAGCATAAATATGGACAGCGATTCATATGAAATTATAAAGAGCAGCTATAAATTAATATTGTTAAAATCTAAAGCTGATTACATAAGACAGCGATTACATATTGGTGGAGGCAACAATTATTTATAAAAGGTTATGACGATATATTAAAAAGTAATGACTAATATAAGGCTGTGTTTGTATTTTGAAAAGCAGCGATTGATTCTTAAACTAAAAGTTATGTCCTTTCTAAAAGGATGTCACTCTTTCAAAGGGTGTTTCTCTTCATAAGGACATAAAGATATTTAAGGAGAGATAAGGAGGGAGTTTTTAATAAGAGCAATCAATGAATGATTTCTGAGCATAAGGAAGAGGGAGAGCAGAAGTATGAAGAATAAATTTGATGTATATTGAAGATTTTTGTGTGAAATAAAGAGGAACACATACAGATCTGCATATGAAGACATAGAAGAGAGATTAATAGAAGAAGATTCTGTAGAGATAAAGGAGAAGATATATGCAGATTTTGGAGGAGAATTGATTGAATATCTTTCTTGTTTTCAAGAGCAGATCAAGACATATTTGAGAGCAAAATTTATGAGTAAAATTCAGATATATTTGGAACAGATATAGTGCAGATTTTTGAGAAGATATATTTCAGATTTATAAAAGATCATGTTGCAGATCTGAATGAAGATATATTGTAGATTTGATAGCAAAGTTTTAGGACAGACTTTTAATAAGCTTTATAAGGTAGTCATTTGAATAAGCGAGTGATAGAGAGGAGCAGAAATAATCAGGAAGAGTTTGTGTGAGCTTTAAAGGAGCATTATACATCACAAAGGAGAAATTAGTTTGAGGAGAAAATGCAGATCAGTTGTGAAGAAGTCCATTCATACAGAGATTATTTTCAGTTCATCATAGAGGTTGGTGCCTCGAGTTAGTCAAGGTTGGTGCCTTGCAAAGGGAGTTGATGCTTCTTGTAGGTTGGTGCTTACAAAGATTTGTGGGGGTTGGTGCCTCTAGTAGGTTGGTGCCTACAATCTAAGGGGTTGGTGCCTCTTGTAGGTTGGTGCCTACAAATTCAAAGGTGGGAGTTGGTGCTTCCAGTGGGTTGGTGCTCGCAAATTGAATGAGGGGTTGGTGCCTCTTGAATTTGTGAAAAAAAGTTTAATAAAAACAATATTTTGCCGTGGTTTTCTCCCGTAAGGGTTTCCATATAAATATCGCGTGTTATTGTGTTATTCTCATATGCAAGATTATTGGTGTTGAATAAATATTGTTATTATTGATAAAGGTTTAAATTGGTAAAAATTGTGTTATATTGATTACCCGCCCCCCCTCAGTATGACTATGTGCTCATGAACCCACAACCGACAACAAATTAATACAAACAATTAATATGTAGTCAAATAAACAATATTATCGAAGCATAATAATAGACATTGTACACTAACTACAAAAGCAACCTCTTCATGCTAGAAATCCAACATGAGATCCCAAACATTTTCAATACTCTTATAATATCTTTTACAATGATATTCACCAATTCAT
This sequence comes from Sequoiadendron giganteum, assembly GCA_007115665.2. Lineage (NCBI taxonomy): Eukaryota > Viridiplantae > Streptophyta > Pinopsida > Cupressales > Cupressaceae > Sequoiadendron > Sequoiadendron giganteum. The sequence goes on along the minus strand of CM021100.1, from coordinate 240,256,401 downwards.
TCCCTTATTTTATGTTAGCAAGACAAGGATTTATTGAAATGGTGTATTAGAAGTTGAATTAGTTAATGGTGTATTGCCAAAACATAATAACTATTGACTTGTTAATGTGTCAAAAGATAACATTTGTCAATTGTTTATTGAAATGGTGTATTGGAAGTTGAATTAGTTGCTTTGGAAGCTGAACTAGCATTGCTTGAGGACAAGAAATTTCAGGAAGGGTGGAGTCATGTTCTCTTTTTGACCTAAGAAAATAACTTAATAATTTAAGTTGCCTAAAAAGGAAACTTAAGTTGTATTATAAAAAATGTTGTTTCATAAAGTGTCACTAGGATAGGGGGCTAAAAATAATGTTTATTTAAAAAGTCTTTATAGGCACTTCTTAATTTAAGATTTGGAAGGAAAAGGAAGAGAAAATAATATTAAATCCCCCTCAAAATGCTATAAAAGGAGAAGCTAGGTGGAGAGAAGGATCATCTACTGTATCGTGATCAAAACCCTGTTTGCTGAAATTGAACCTTCATGTTCATCTTTCTGCCTAAGGATGGAAATTCTTTTGGCATCAAGGTTTGGAGGACAAAAGTCCTTTGGATTTCTAGATTTGGAATGAGGATGAAAACCCTCTTGTCCAATCGAGTGATTTCATTTAGGGATCAATGGTGTGTTGAAAAGTTTGAAGGAGTTCAAGTTTTTATGAGTATTATTGAAGATTTTCAGATTATGAAGTTAGCTACAGTAATTTGTATGACTGCTACATTGATCCATATGGATGCTACAATAATTGGTACCACTATAGTGTAACACTATTGTAGTTGCATATTTTTGTTAGTTTGTGGATTTTCAGTTGATAAATATTTCTTGTTTATTTTATGAAGGGTTTCTTTATTATGCTTACGAATTTTGTTTAATGTGTGTAATATTCTCAATAAAATATCATTATTGCTTACTGCATATTGTAAGAGTTTTGTTATTAGTTTCCAGATTTCTTTTAAGTGAATGAATCTCATCATATGGTAAGTGAATTTGACTGAGTTGACACCTAGAACTACCTCCCATTTTCTTACTTGACTCCACTTGTACTATGCACACTTGAAATCCAAGATAGAAATAGCAAAAGCATAATATTGTAACATTACTAATCATATACAAACCTAATGCAAGGAAGGTTGTCACAAGTTCAATCACATTTCAACCAAAAAGTTCAAAATCTGACTCGCTTTATAAAAACTTTTAAATATGTTTTAGTTTGCCCTAAAATTCATACCGACAAGGGTTGTATTTTTGAAAATAGATCACAAAAAAATTAGAAGAAAGAGGTTTTATATTAGGTTTTTCCACCCTTTGAAGTGAACTACAACATGTAAAAACGTATTGCGTCTTGGTGATGTCTAGTAATTATCATAGTAGTTTGCTAATGCTTATGTGGTAGTCACTATTGATAGCCTATGAGTCTTCATCTGCAACTTGTGATATTTGATAGTTTGTTGACACTTGTTGCCAATGGTAGTTTTTGGTGACAGTTTGTTGGCCACTTGTTCATAGTAGCAAGGGATTTTATTTCTTTTGAGTGCTTGTTGGAAGTAATTTTTTGCTCGTTTTTGCAAATAGCACTTGCCACAGACCATCCTAGTTTCGGTGTAGATTTGGAACAAGGGCAGAGATTCTAGTAGTTGCAAGCAGAAGGTAGGGGAACTTGTTTTGTAATTTCTGTTTTTTATTTTATTTTGCTTTTATCTTGTTTTTACTTTGTTCTTAGGGTTAGTTCTTATTTATTAATTTACAATTATTTAATAATATTAAATTTTAACAATGATAAAATTCAATATATGTAAGTTCATAATTTGTAGTCAGTGGGGTTTTGGTCAATTTGTAGGACAACTCGGTTCTCATGCTAGAGACCAAGGGTCCAATCTTCCCAAGAACATCATAGTGCTAGAATGGTTTATTGAAGTGGTAGTCTCGCTTAAGTTGAGAGTGTATGCAGTAGGCTTGTAGGTGATGTAGGAGGTGGAGATGGTGGAGCAAAATGAGGAGGATGGCTTGCAAGAGGGAATTGGAGGTGTGGCATTGAGTGTGTGTTGTAGGCTTGTGGGTGATGTGGGAGCATGGTGGAGTGATAAGGAGGATACTGTGTAGGAGGAGACATGAGAAGGAGAAGGTGTTCAAGCTATAGGAGTGTAGGAAGAGGAGTAAGAGATTGAAACTACAACCCTATCTTCTATAGTAGAGAGTTAGATAAAGTGGTATCCTTGCAAATGAATTGTATGGGATGTGGATCCCATGAACGAACTCACAAATCAAGGGCAAGGGCCCCAATAGAAACCTTCGTTAATTAATAATTTTTTTTTTTTTTTAATAAATTGTAAACTTTTAGTTTTATCCTTTATTAAGTATATTTGACATTCAAAAGTAATATAACTAAATTAGATTTAAACTTTTAAAATCTAATTAAATCCTAATATATATATATATATTTTGATGGAGGTCTTCCACAAATTCTTTTTTGCTACCCGATACGGGAGCACGAGCCTTCTTGGGCTGAACCTCTTTGGCTAAGAGCCAAGGACTGAGGGGTATCCATTCCGCCAAATTCACTCGGGGCACGATCTCGGCCTCATCCCTTTTTCGGTGTCGGAGCCTTTGCACTCAGCAAGACTTGATAAATCTTAATATTTTGAAATTAAACATAATATATTTAATTTTTACTATTTTACAATTTATTATAACATATTTAAGTTTAATATTTTTAAATTTGATATATTTAATATACACACACACACACACACATATATATATTTTGATATGTTAATTGTGACCTTGGGGGCTACTCTCTTTGTATCTATCAATTGAAAATATGAACATTACATTTTTTGCATCAATGCAATAAAAAGGTTGCAAAATAGACAAAATTTCACCTACTATCATTAGGGGACCCTATATCCTATCAACCTTTACAAAAAAGTGAGGGAAAACATAAGAAAACCTTGCTTGTGACATAGCACCTATATGGTGACTTAGACTCAATAACCCCCTCCGATAATATGTAGTAACTACATGGACTCTATTTTTGAGTGCCTATGGTTTTTGGTGTGTTTCATACATGTTTTTTGATAGTTTTTTTTGATAAAATTGTGGTTTTTGCAAAATGGCTAGGGTTTTTTAGACCTTATTGTGGGCATCTTCATCATTTTTCGACGATTTTTACATAATCGTGGTTGTGTGGTGTTGGTTGAGGTTTGACTTGCAAAATTTCAAGTCTAATAGCAGAGGGTTTCTTTATATTTTCCGTGATTACATGCTGCAGGAGGGATGGCTTCATTACCCAACACTATGCTGGAAGGTAGCCAACACTTCATTGACAAAAATTACATGTTGTAGCAACTTATGCTCACAATCTTTGAGTATAGGCGCCTTGAAATGATCATCCTTAGTGTTGACATCTGGCCAACAATTGTGGGTAAAGACCAAGACGAGTTTGATGAGCCTGATCAAGGAGCCATCATGTTGATAAAGTTATCAATGATAGATTAAATGCTTCTGGGGGTTCAGATAGGCAAAACCTCAATGGAAATTTGGAAGCACTTGTGAGATCTGCATGAGACCTAAGACAAAGGTAGGGCCTTCTTGAAAAATATGCTTTTCTAAATCATGATGGATGAAATATGTGTTTGAAGGAGCATTTGTTGAAGATCAAAGAAATTCATGATTAATTGTTAGCCATAGGTCGCAAGACGGAAGAAGAGGATATGGTGGTAATTACATTGAAAAGCTTAACACGGGGCTATGAACATTTTATTGAGATACTCAACATCACATCTACCAGTGTTGACCTAAAGTTTGAAGAGTTGTGCAATAAGTTCTTGCAATAGCACAAATGGAAGAAGCAGTTTGGTAGTTGTAGTGATATACAAAGTGTGGAAGAGGCCTTTGCAGCCAATGACAAAGGCAAAGGCAAATAGCATAAAGGTAATGAAGAGACTTAAAGAATTTGAAAAATATCACATGTCACTATTGTGGTAAATTGGGCCACATGAAGAAGCATTGTAGAAAGAGGTTGGCTGAAAGGAAATCCAACCCAGTAGGGCATCCATTAAAGGCTCATGTCATAGAGCATTATGAGGATGAGTCAACCTTCTATGCTTTCATGGCTAAACGACCAACAAATTAGTCAAAGTCATCTGTGTGGTACATGGATTCTAGAGCATCTTGACATTTCACCCATAGCAAAGATTGGTTCATGGAGTGCACAACTTGCTCACATTTAGTAATTTTTGGTGGTGGTGAGGAGCACACAGTTGTTGGCAAAGGAAATGTATAGATGTCTTTTGGAGGAAAAAAAATCATTTTTCTCAATGTGTACTATGTGCTAGGAATGGGACTCAATTTTCTCTATGTAAGTCAGATTATGTGCCGTTGTCCAAATTTGGATGTCATATTTGGCAAACACAAATGCTATATAAAACCAATGTTGTTGGTTTTGAAGATCATGGTTTGTATTGGCTTATTGATATTGGACATGTTCAAGAGCATGCATTGGTAGCCAAGAGTGCATCTGATATTAGTACACTATGGTGTCAACGGTATGGGCACCTCAACTTATCCTAGCTCTCTCAGTTGGCATGAGAGAATTTTCTAAAGGGATTACTTGACATCTAGCATCAAATGTAGGGTGTTTGTGGAGCTTGCCAAGCAAGGATGCAACACAAAAGTCTTTTTTTAGATAGACAAGCTTGGAGAGCCTCAAGGGTCCTACAACTGGTTCATGCAGACATTTTTGGACCAATGGATACAACATTAGTCACTGGTGCTTGGTATTTTCTTTTATAAAATCAAAATCAGATGTGTTGAATTTCAAAGTTCAAAGCATCAGTAGAGAAAAAATCTAGTTGTGCATTAATCCCTCTCAGATATGATAGTGGAGGTGAATTATGCGCAAACAAATTCAATGACTTTTTTGCTAGATACGGTATAAACATCCTATACTTCATAGCAAAATGGAATAGTTGAGAGATGAAATCATACTATTACAGAGATGCCTCAGTGAATGTTGGAGAATAAGAGTGTTCCCAAGAAGTTTTTGGTTGAGGTTGTCTATTTTGTAGTTTATTTACTCAATAGGTCTCTAACAAAAGCTGTAAAGGAGAAAACCCTGGAGGAAGCATGGTATGGGTGGAAACCCAAAGTGAGTCATCTTAAGGTCTTTGGTATTACTCTATATGTCTGGATTCTAGATGCAAAGAGAACCAAGTTAGACCCTAAGAGTAAGAATTTAATGCTTATAGGGTACAATGCAAATCATAAAGCCTACAAGTTGATTGATGTTGACATTAATTGCTTGACTTTCAATAGAGATGTGATCAATGAAGAAGTTAGGTTATTCCAAATTTCTTTAGAGAACAAGATTATTGAAGACTAGCCTATTATGGCTAAGGATTCAGGTGCTTAGCTTCAGCAAGTCCATGTGAAAGGGGGGGAGGATTCTCAAATAAGCTGGAAATCTCAAATAAATGGCAGGTTGGGTGTGTTATCTTCGGTGGTGGATTTGTCTCAACCAAAGTTTGAAAACTTGGACTCGCCGCAGACTCGGCAACCCAAAATAGGACTCAGACTTGAGACTCGGCAAAAAACTCGGCTAAGACTCGACAAAGAAGAAAACCATAGTTTTACAAAAAAACAAAAGCAAATTAATGCAATTAGAGATCATAAGAGCCTAATTTGATTATCAATTTCTCATAATTCAAATATTACATGTTATATGATCTTCAAGCACTCAATATTTGAAACTTCATCATTTATACTCAGTTTCAAACTTTCAAATGAAAAAAACAAACAAAAACCAAGTTTTAAACATTCATACTCATTGTTTCCAGGCGATGCCAAAAGTCCTAAGTTGGGACTTGGGAGTCCGACTCTAGGACTTGCACGAGTCACTCGCCAGGACTCGAGAATCCTAGCCTGGACTCTCCAAGGCTCGGCTTGGGAGTCCTTGGTGAGTCGACTTGACTAGCCCTAGGACTTGTGAGTCTCAAGAGTCTTTTCCAGGACTTGTAGAGTCTTCAAACTATGGTCTTAATGATGGCAAAGTAGTTTGGGATTGAATGTAGATTTGCGAATAAAGCTTGCAATGAGACATTTGAAGAACAAGTCGCCTATTTGTTTTAGAAGTGCACTGGTGAAGCTCGCAAGGCCATCTTGAAAGTTATTGGGGAGGGATTTTTGAGTGGTTGTAAATTTGTTCAGTAGTACTGTTCAACTATTTTAATTATCTTTCTTATTTCATTGTATCCCCACGTTTGTGGAAGAGACTGGTCATGCTCAGTCTACATTGTATTGCATTTACATACTGCTAATCGGCTGAGCCGTCACAAGTGCATAAGATCCCCAACGCCATATGGTAGCACCATACCTATCTTGGGTTTGAGTGCACATTCTTGGGTTGGGTTACTTTGAGCATTGTAATTTCTATTTCCAGTCCTCCTGTTGAATAAGTGGTTGAGTTGATTGTTACTTTCAGCATTGTAATTCTTTGAGCATTGAAGATCCTTAGCACCATATGACAACACCATTCTCATCTTGAGATTGTGTGTGCATTCTTGGCGTAGAGTTACTTAGCAGTTGATTTTGGATTTGGGCTAACCTTAACGAATGCTTGTTGTGTGAGTTGTCATTGAAAAGTTGAAAAAAGTTGGTTGGCTCATTTCAACAATTAGCGTCCTCTCGTCAGTCACCAGCGATGAGACCGCTCATCAGCTTTGGTGGCATGATATGATTTTCTTTTCAGTATGTTGTGTGAATAAGTGGAATTTCACATTGTGGGGGGGAATAATACACAATGTTCCATTCTCAGTTTGTGATATGTATGTTGATTTTTATATAACTTGCATGTTGTAACAAGCATAGTGGCGAACAAAGGCACTAGAGTAAGTCAATTCATGGATCTTGAAAGGGTTTGTGGGAGGATCCAAAAAACCACACGATGTGGACAGTTGATGGGTTCCTGTTCACGTCAAGGTTTGTGGTAAGCCTGTTTAAAACCATGGAAGGTGAGAGACTTTCGTTTGAATCAAGATCATGAGCCACAAGAGTTGGCATATTGCAGTTGGAAGTGCTAAGGTGGAGAATGTGGATATCATCGATATTGTAAACAGTTGTATAGGAGAGCAACTGACTATAGTGATCCTCTGATTGTCGAACTTCTTGAAAGTATGGTCAGCCGACGATAAGTTCACTAGAAGTGAAAGCGGGATAGGTTCTCGTATGTAGGTGATCATGTGCAGCAAGATCCAGATAGCAATATGCAGATCTAAAAGTATACATAGGCATACGATTTTGTTTTCAAGTTGTGTGATGATCTTTCTCTCCATGTTCACACTAAGGGGGGGTGTTGGGAATTAGTGTTCACATGCATTAAAATGATAATGTGGTGTGTAAAGTAAAGTGAGTTGTAATAACAACTCATGTAATTATGGGTGGTTAAATATTCTATTACTTGGTTTGTTAGTTTAAATATTAGAATATTATGTTTGAAGAAATATTGTACGGGATTGTAACATTCAAGTTGTTAGAGCAACTTGTCTATAGAAAGAAATTGTTAGAGGAGGTTATATACTAGTTCTCCTATAATTTAGGAGATAACACTCCTATATATATGTAATAGCTTATTGAATGAAAGGTAATGAAGCATGCATCATTTTGTTTGTAATTATTTGCAGCTTTTGTGTTTCTTTGCCCATATTTCTAATACCAATGTGGGCGAGGTGAGAACATATGGTGTCGAGGATTGTTAGCAACTGGAAAATGAAATTACAAAGCTGCTAGGCGGTTAGCCGACCATGAATGAAAGTAAATATAAAAGTAGGCGAGAAACCAACCATGAATCCACTCTACCACTTATTTAGTGGGGGGAATTATTAAACTTAAAGCGCTGAAATATAAATGCTTCAACCACTTATCCAGTGGGAGCTAAAAACAAAACTTAATTGCAACAAGTAACTAAATGACTGTTAGTACTACTAACCAGCCTTACAATAAATGAGTTTTCAGCTGCAAAGACATTGAGATATTCTTTCAAAACCACAAGGAGTTAGAGTAAAAACCTCTAACAGTTACAATATGTGAATGATATAGAAATGAAGCTCAAATCAGCAGTATATCAGAATTTAAACAAGTCTGATCAGAAACAATAAATATAGAAAATCAGACCAGCAAGAAGACAATTAATCAATTTGCTCATATCTTTGCCAAACGGAGTCCGATTGACATGAAACTGAATGCAGATGATGAAATGTGCTAACCAATTTTTTCGAGTTTTATATGGCAACTCAATACAACAAGCAACCGTTAAGGTTAGCTCAAATCCAAATCAACTGTTGAAATGTAACCCTAAACCAAGAATGTACACCAAGATCCCAATGCTGGGCAAGGTCTGAGCATATGGCGCCGGGGATCATTAGACTTCAAATCTAGAAAGTACAATGCTGGAAAGTAAATGTATGCAACTTGATCGCGTATTTCAACGGGAACAAGATGACGGCTAAGCTGATCAGCAGTATGATGATTACAATGCAAGTACAATAAGTAAATGGGTGGCTTGTTGACCCCTTTCACTTTTCAGCGGACAATACAGAAAATAAAGTGTAGTAAAGAAAGACTGGACGAAGACCAGACCAGTCTCTTCAACAATCGTGGGAATTACAATATAAAGCAAAAATTCACAAAGTTGATCAGTACTACTGATTCAACATTATAATGTAGAACAAATCTGCAATAATATGAATTTCTTTGGTGTCCAAGAAACTAGAAATGATAGAGAATAACTCCCAAACACCCTACAACACTCAATCATGAAGTAACACTCCAAAAACCCAACTTTATCAGGTCTGATAACAAAAACCAGCAAGCTGCAATACTTAAACCAACAACTATGAAACTCACTAAAATATTCATAACTCACTCAAATCTACTTCAAATGACATGTAACGAAATGCATATGACCCCTAGAGAGATGGCGACCAAGATAGGATTGAGAAACCACTGCAAATTGTAATTATTTATTTTTCTAAAGCTTTCCAAGACTTCCCAAGTGAAAGTGCGACCTAGAGAGAAGTCAACCTGCAAGATAAAATAAATGGCTCCACGAAAAAATCCCAAAACTTGCACAAAGAGGCGCCCTGAGCCAAGAAAATGGATGAGCCAATACCCAGAAGCCAACAAAATTTGCCTAAAGAGTTGTGAATGAAAACCTATTCAGCCACACTAAAATCAGCAACATGAAAAACTGACAAACACACCACAAACATTAGAAAACATAATAGGACCCCATTACAATAAGCTCAATCTTTCCTTTTGAATAAAGAACAGTCTTCTCACTTAGCTAGTTGCTATCTTTCAAGCAAGAAACCAAGTCCAAGCTAGGAGGTATGCATTTCATGAAGCAAATCACTCACCATTTCGACAACATAACATTATAATTTCTTCATGGATCAAAAACAAGAAGCCCATCACTCTTATTTATAACCTTCTGTCTCCAAATTCAAATTCAAACTCCCTCCAATCAGGGCGCCCACATGACATTCAAATCCACATTCACCTTTTCACATTTGCATTTCATTTGGACACTCTCCAAGTCGTCCCTTTTCATGAAGGTAAATAACTTTATCAAAAATGCAATTAATCATCAAGTTAGGTGTCCCAAGTTTTAAGTGAAATACTTTATTAAGGCATCCATCAAGCCTTATTGAAATTTCACTTAATAAAATATTTGCAACTTAAATATTTCCCCTATAAAGTTGTCCATATTAGCATAGGAAATATTTAACACTTAAACATTATCCCCTCAAATATTTAACTTGCCAAATTAAATACTTCAAAAGTTGTTGACCAAACGTAATACTTTGCCTTGCCAAAAATAGCCATAATACCAAGTTGTTGAAACATTGCCAAAAATAGCACCAAGGGTGTTGGAGACCAAACTACTCAAACTAACCCGCTAGATATAGCCACTGAACTGAACTGCAGAAGCCTTGCTAAAAATAGCACTGCTAAAAATAGTAAGTTGTTCCAAACTCATTTTAACCACAATCTAAGCAACCATTGTACTTACTAAAAATAGTAAGTTCGAAAAAGTCCTCCGTTGCAGTTGCATGCCACACCACTACAAAGCTCTCTGAAAACCCAGAAGGGATCCAGAACCCAAACTGCAAAACTCCAACATGTAGTCGTCGTAACTTACTAAAAATAGTAAGTCCGGAAAAGTTGCCTGATGCAGTTGCATGTCATACCACTGTGAAGCTTTTTGAAAACCTAAAAAGAATCCAACAACCAATCTGCAAAACTCCAACATGCAAACCCTTGAATTTTCAAAAGAAACCTCCAAGCAGTTGGAAACCCTAATTCTGCCTCTGACTAGCCTATGGGCATCTGGGGATAGGCTATCAATCACTGGAAAGTGTAGTGCTAAAAATGAGGACATTACAGATGAATCTTTTGTAGTGTTCCAACACTCTACTGGTCTATTTTCACTTGTTTTTCGTAGGTCTGATTTTGTTTCAGTTTGATTTCTCCTTCTTGTGCTTCTGAGTTTGTTTGCTAGTAACACTAAAATGGCACTAAAGAGCATATGCATAAAGTTGGAAACTCAAACAAACTAATCTACTGAAAATAACTCAAGTAATTACTCAGTTTAAGAGCCAAAGATGCTTTCTTCATTACATAATAGATCACATAAAATAGATGGCTTACATCAGATTTTAAAAGATACATCTTATGCCACAATTTTTATTTACAGCCATACAAGCACTGTGAATAGTGACTTGCTACAGTACCTGCCCCTAAAGAAATGCACACAACTCTTGAATAACGAACTTCTCCCACCAAAAACCGGCATGGGAGGTCTTCTAGGACAAGGGCGCTCCCTTTAGGAAAGATAGCAGCCACCAAGGAGAGGCATCTTTTTTTATATATGTTGATAAAAACCCTCACAAAAAATAGCTGGCTGTAGCTCATCAAAAACAGCCCCAAAATGCTCCAAAAGCGAACAATTCCCGTGCAAATGCGAAAGGAGTCTATGGCAGTCTAAACCCCTTTGAAAATGGCTTTTATAAATTGCAACAGCAACTTGTGACTCCAAAATGAAGCTACGAAAAACTGACCAGCAACTTTAAGGTGGTATTTCACACCCTCAAGCAGCTCAATTACGAAGAACTAAGCCCCACCAGGCTTACCCACTGCAAGAAATCAGGAAAGCCTAGCCTCCTTTTTCCTCCAAAACCACACTTCTGTGATGTCCCCGAGTGGGCCCCTACCGAAAGGTGACGTAGGTCTGTCCGTGCGGTTTGTCCTAGCCACGTGTCCGGGGTCCTCGTCGGCGAGGCCTGTCCTTGGGTTGCCCCCTTAACGCGGGAAGGTATCATTCACTACCAGTCCGGGCTTTTGGTGCAACGGTTACTAACTTGGTATCAGAGCCGGGAGGTCTCGAGGTCGAGACCCGCGGAGCGTGGTGGGCTGTGATGTCCCCGAGTGGGCCCCTAGCGGAAGGTGACGTAGGTCTGTCCGCGCGGTTTGTCCCAGCCACGTGTCCGGGGTCCTCGTCGGCGAGGCCTGTCCTGGGGTTGCCCCCTTAACGCGGGAAGGTGTCGTTCACTACCAGTCCGGGCTTTTGGTGCAACGGTTACCAACTTGGTATTAGAGCCGGGAGGTCTCGAGGTCGAGACCCGCGGAGCGTGGTGGGCTGTGATGTCCCCGAGTGGGTCCCTAGCGGAAGGTGACGTAGGTCTGTCCGCGTAGTGCACCAAAAGCCTGGACTGGTAGTGAACGACACCTTCCCGTGTTAAGGGGGCAACCCCAGGACAGGCCTCGCCGACGAGGACCCCAGACACGTGGCTGGGACAAACTGCGCGGACAGACCTACGTCACCTTCCGCTAGGGGCCCACTCGGGGACATCACAACTTCCAAGTTTCTTCAAGCTAAAATCATTCATCTATGAAGAGGGTCGAAATTTTCCTTCTATTTATAAGTTTTTGCATTAGAAAACAATATTGATAAAAGTGAGCACTATTCACTTAAGTTATTTCTTTTTTTACTTTATGAATGAATAGTAACTGAAAAATATAAAGTGACCCCTTCCTTTTAAAGACAAATGGTCCCTAGGCCGAGGATGGTGAAATAGAAGGCGAGTATCCTAAATTTAAGCACAAGTATCTTGCCAAACGCAACAATTCACCCTGTCACCATACTCCGAAGACCCATACTGCAAACTGACGACCAAGTGCCCATCCAAGAAACCCTCTATCCAAAACTATTAGCCTACGAGAGTCAGGAAAATAGGCTAATCCCCCAACTCTGATGCTCGTAAAAAAGGGGACATTACATCTTTGAAGCTAGGCGTCCAAAACACAGTAGAAAGACACCCTCAAAATTCGCACCTATTAGTGGCATGAATCCCAATGCTGCCAAGATGAATGGTACGACCTCTTGGTGAGGTCGACCTCACCTTAAAAATGAAAAACTCAATAATAAAATCTGAATTTTGGAGAATAGGGGCGCCTTCCATAGTTGCACAACTGGTATCAATACCCAAAAACAAATAAATTATGTTGTTGAAGCCACAAACAAAAATGCGTTTTAACTAGCACTTCCAATAGAAGTATAAATAGATTATAAACCAACAATCTGCCTATAATAAAAAAAATAGATTATCAACAACAATTTGCTATCATGATCAAGATTGAGCTCTATCTGCACCTCTGTGTGAAGCATAGTCTTCAATCACCATCTAGGAAGCCATAGTTTCAGGCTCGAAGAATGGCATAGAAAGCTAGAGGTACGTAATCCTTGTAGCAAAGTCTGAACTTAGTTCAACAACATGACATTATCAAATATCCAAAAGATCCTCAACACTTAGCAAAGCATCAATATATAGGCACAATTGGGCGATTGAAGCAACCTGTAACTCCATCCAAGAAAGCTTTTCAACTTTTCCAAAGGATGACCTCAAATGCATTTTTAAAATATTTAAAATTCTTTATGCTCTTTCCCAAGTCATACCATTTTGAGGAAATATTAAAACACTAATAAAACATTAAATGCATTAATAAGATGTCCACTTTCTAACTTTAAAACAACTTTGAAGTCATTGCCTAGGCAAGGGGTACAAATTCAAAACATAAAATTGACTAAGTGTTGAAACTCAATCCAAAGGAGAGATAGAAGCCAATGCCAAAAACCATTGCCCAAAATTGATTTTGCCAAACTGCCAAAAATAGCATGATGATCTGAGCTGAGCTGTTGATAATGCCACTGCTAAAAAAAGACTTACTAAAAATAGCAATTGCTAAAATAGTAAGTTCACTTCAACCTCAACAGAAAGACAAACTAAGCAAAAAACATAACTTACTATAAATACTAAATAGTAAGTCTCTAGGAAGGCTGTAGAAACCCTTCGCAGGCTCTATCCACTGTGTCGTTTGATGTGTTTTATTTTTTGTTTAATATTCTGATTTTTTTGTGTTTTCAAGGGATTTTGACAAAGCAAAAACAATAATTGAAAACTAATCTATTTGAACTAAAATTCAAATTGATTGCAATATTGATGAAAGTCATTTATTCCCATATGACTGCTAATGTTTTGAAACACAGCGTATTGCTGATAAAAAAAATACATAAAAAACATTTGTACGAAATGATTAAAACCTGATTGTTTGTCTCCAGAATGCAACCACGCTGCTGATTGTTGATCGTTGATGAAGCTGCAATTTCACCGTTCACGTGCACTATTCACACGCACTGTTCATGCGCACTATTCACATGCACTGTTCATGTGCACTATTCATGGCTGCAACTTTCTCTCCTTTGTTCTGTAAATAGAAGAATACTGAAAATGTACTGTTGGAGCACAATTAGAACCTCTGTATGAGATTCTCTTTGAAGTATCAAATTCACCAGGTATTTCACTGGCTCAAATGATGAACACATAGAAGAACTACGTTCTTCAATGGCGAATACTGAAAACCCTTGTCCAGAGCTCAGAGCAAGAAGCAATAATCAATAACAATAACAATGGATGCCGAGAATGAGCTCTTAAGTCTCTTTTTATTCTTTCCTTAGGAGAGCTCAAACACCTTCCTGGCCAATGTGGGATAAAAGATTTATTCCCACATTAAATTATTCACTTAACGCACTTTACTATATTAAAGTGACTTTATTATTATAAAGTTACTTTATAACTTTATAATAATATTAAAATATTAAATAAATCACTTAAGTCACTTAAATTTTAATATCTCTTGATTTACTTGTCTGATTGCTAAGCCGTCTGAGCCAGGAGTCGAGAGACTAAATCCACATGTGACTAAACTGAGATTCTAAAAATAGCAGGGTGCTCCCATGACTTACTAAAAATAGTAAGTCTAGCCAAAAGATGTCCGATTGACCCCGAACGAAAGCCAAGCAAAGAAACTCCGCTAACCGAGGCTGAGCCATGCCTCACAAGACCCCCTAATCTCCTCATTAGCCTACGGAGGTCGCATAATAGGCTAACTCTACACTGCAAAGAGATGTCAACTAGAAGGGGACATGACAGTCCGCCCCTCCTGAAATTGCTTGTCCTCAAGCAATCTCAACTCCGGATGCTGCAAAATCTCCTCGCTCTCCCACGTAGCATCCTCTACAGGTAAATCTCTCCACTTCACCAGATATTCCCTGATAGTCCTCCTGCGAAGCTGTCTTTCCCTGTACTCCAGAATAGACTCAGGCACTAAAATCAATTTTCCCTCATCATCTAAGGGAGGTAATACTGCTGAAGGTACCACACGATGTCCTAACGCCTTCTTGAGGCGTGATACATGAAAAACATTGTGGACCTTACTATCAGCTGGGAGCTCTAGCTCGTAAGCCACCTCTCCAATACGCCTGGTAATCCGGAAAGGACCATAATATCGTGGCTTGAGCTTCTCTGATCCACTCTTCCTGAGAGTAGACTGTCGGTAGGGCTGTAGCATGAGGTATACCATGTCTCCCACCTCAAAAGATCTCTCTGTCCTCCTCTGATCCGCATACTGCTTCTGCTGATTCTGTGCCTTAGCTATGTTCTCCTTAAGAGCCTTTACAATGTCCTGGCTCTCCTGTAATAAGTCCCCTGCACTGGGCACCCTACTGTCGCTCAGAAGCAAATCAAGAAAGCTAGGCGCCTCATAACCATACAACGCCATGAAAGGGGACATCTGGATGGTCATGTGATATGTGGTATTGTAACAATACTCACACAAATGTATCCATCGGACCCATGCCTTTTGCTGCCCTGCAACATAATTCCTGAGGTAACCTTCCACCCATTTGTTCACAATCTCCGTTCTGACCATCGGTCTGCGGGTGGTAACTGGTGCTCGGGGTAAGCTCGGTCCCACAAAGTTTGAACACCTCCTGCCAGAAGTGACTCAAGAACCGACTATCCCTGTCGCTGACTATACTCCGTGGCAAACCATGTAATCTAAAAACATCACGGAAGAAAATCTCTGCTACCTGTGTAGCTGTGTGAGTGGTGGTGATCGGGAAGAAGTGAGCATATTTCGTCAACCGATCCACAACTACATAAATACAGTCACGTCCTTGGGCTTTCGGCAAGCCTGTAATAAAATCCATCGACAAGCATTCCCACTTCCTATCAGGAATCGGAAGGGGCTGCAATAATCCTGTCGGAAATGTGTTCTCCTGTTTGTTCTGCTGACAAACAGGGCACTCACGCACATACTGAAGAACATCAGCCTTAAGGCCTTTCCATGTAAACCGCTCTCGTACCTGTCTGTATGTTTTAAAGTAACCCGGATGTCCTCCTGTAGGTACGTCATGGAAAGCTCGCATAATGGTGTTCTTCATCTCAGAACCTGGGACCAAGAAAATCCTGTTCTTGTAAATGATCAGCTCATTTACAAGTGTGTACCTGGTGTCTACTATGGATCCCTCAACAATACCTGATGCCCAAGTGTCCCTGGCATACTCTGCCACAATCAAATGCCTCCAATCCTTTGTAATGTGCACCATAGAACTCAGATGAGGCCGGCGAGAAAGAGCGTCAGCAACAACATTCTGTGTTCCCTTGACATAGGTAATGTCAAAGTCATATGCCTGTAACTTGCTCACCCACTTTTGCTGGCGGTCATTCAAATCCTGTTGTCCAAGGAAATGTCTCAAGCTATTGTGATCAGTTTTAATGCAAAACTTGCTGCCTACTAGGTATTGCCTGAATTTGGCCAAGGCATGCATTATGTCCAACATTTCCTTATCATATATGCTGAAAATCCTCTCTGGTCCTCTGAGTTTCTTGCTCTCATAAGCTATCGGGTGCTTGTCCTGCATTAGCACCGCTCCTATGCCCTCACCAGAAGCATCACACTGAAGCTCAAATGGCTTCGTGAAATCAGGTAAAGCCAGTACCGGACATGTAGTCATAAGCTCCTTGAACCTCATAAAACACTCCTGTGCCTCAGGAGTCCAAATGAATGCACCTTTCCTCAACAAATTCGTCATAGGTGCTGCATGGCGAGAATAACCACTGACAAATCTGCGGTAGAAACCACACAACCCAAGGAATCCTCGCAGCTGTGTAAGGTTCTCAGGAGTAGGCCAATATATGATAGCACGGATCTTCTCAGGATCCATCGCACTCCCTCTGCACTGATGATGTGGCCTAAATATAATAACTCAGTCATTCCTAAGTCACACTTGGATTCCTTGGCATACAAGGACTCCCTATCCAAAATGCTGAGTACAGTCTCTAAGTGAGCTAAGTGCTCCTGCCATGTCCTGCTGTAAATCAATATATCATCGAAAAAGACGAGTACATATCTCCTCAACTGAGAGTGGAAGACCCTGTTCATGGTGGACTGGAAGGTAGCTGGAGCATTGGTTAGCCCAAATGGCATAACCACAAACTCGAAGTGCCCACAATGACAACGAAAGGCGGTCTTCTCAATATCCTGCTCACGGACTCTGATCTGATGATAGCCCGATCTCAAATCTATCTTCGTAAAATAACAGGCTCCATGGAGCTCATCAATAAGCTCATCTATACGGGGTATGGGGTACCTGTTCTTAATTGTTCTCTTATTCAATACCCTGTAATCAATGCACATACGTAGGGTACCATCTTTCTTCTTCACTAGAACAACTGAAGAAGCAAATGGCGACTTACTCGGCCGAATGTGACCCATAGCAAGCAGCTCCTTGATTGTCTTCTCTATCTCATCCTTAAGCCGCTTCGGGTGCCGGTAAGGAGTAATCATGACGTGCTTAGCGCCCTCCTCAAGCTCTATGATGTGCTCTATCCCTCTGTCTGGAGGTCTCCCTGGTGGAATGTCACTGAAAACCTTATCATACTTAACCCGCAACTGCTGGATGTCAGGATGATACTCGGTCTTATGCTGTCCCCCCTGTGTAGGCATCAAGGTACACTCTGCTGCCCACTCAATCTGGTCATGACGAATGAGTCTCTCCATTCGTCGGAAGGAAATAGTCTTAACACTACTGTCTCTGATGGCCTTCAATATGTGAGTTTTTCATTCCACCTCGAACCGAATCTCCATGTCTTTAAGGCGAAGTGTAACCTCCTCAAGAGAATGGAGCCACTTCATGCCCAATACTATATCACGATCACCCATGTTAACCACATAATAATCAGCCTTGAATTCATAATTATTCAAGCGCAAAGGGAGATCCTTAATCATGCGGTCACACTTGAGAGTGTAACCATCAGCCACCTTAACTCGAAGACCCTCAAACTCTTCGGTCATTATCCCATGCTTCTCCACAAATCTGGCATCAATGAAATTGTGGGTGGCACCTGTATCCAGAAGGGTAATAACCTTTTGACTAGCGAAGACTCCGCGGAGTCTAAAAGATCCCTCCTGCTGAATGCTAGACAGCCGTGCCTCCTGGAACTGAAACTCTGTCTCACCCTTACGCTCTAAAGCCTCTGCTTCTGCCTCTGACTCCTCAGGACTCTCCTGCTGTTCGGAATTTTCAGAATCCGAACCCTTATAGTAAGTCCACATAACCCTGTTGGCCTTTGCTTTTGGCCTCAAAGGACAATCGTGATTTATGTCATAGGGACCCTTGCAGTAGAAGCATAACTTCTTCCTACGTAAATCGTTAAGAGTTTCTCGGTCTAAGGGTGCTGCTGATTTACCCTTAGAGTCACTCTTAAAATCAGATTTTTCCTTGTTCCTATTGAATCCCTTGCTGTCCTTAAAAGAAGAAGAACTCCTAGAATTGAACTTGCTAGATGGGGCTGCAAGTTCCATGCTACGTGCCTTGCTCATAGCTTCCTGTAGTGAGGGAGGATCAAAAGCCTTAATCCAACCCTTCAGCGGTTCCGATAAGCCCTCAGTGAATAGGACTATTAATCTTCTCTCTGAGATATTTGGCACCATAACTGCCAATCGTTGAAATTCACTGATGAAAAGATCCAAGCTTCCTGTTTGTTTCAGCTGAGCTAAGTCTCGAAAGTAAACTTCTGGATCCTTCTTATCAAACCTCTCCACGAGCCTATCCACAAAATCCTGATAAGCTGTCACCTGATTATGTTGGAGAGTGATCATCCCATGAGACCACCAATCGTGTGCTACTCCCTCCAAGTGCAAGGTGGCATATTTAATAGCTTCAACCTCTGTCATAGGTCTCAATGCTAGGAAAGTATGAAGCTTATGAATCCAAGCTTGAGTAGTCATCTTGCCACTACCATCGAAAGAAGGCAAAGTAAGCTTGCTCGTAGCTCGCTGAAGTTCACTGTTTTGATTCCTGGGCCTTCTATCTTGTCTAACTAAATGATAGTGTTCTCTCCTCTGATTCACAAACCTATCAAAAGTCATCCTCTCACGCACCTGTGGAGTTAGTAATTCCCATTCATCATTCGCTGCCATAAGGACATCTGCGAACGCCTCCTCACCTGCTTCTTCTACTGGGGCTACCTCTGGCTCATCTCTAACAAAGGTAGGACGAGTTGGCCTATCTGCTGTCCAAGAACGATTCCTCTGGCCTCCAAGTGAACCCGCTGCAGTCCTGTTATCCCCTTGATCTGGATTTCGTCTATCCTGTGGATTAATACGTTCAACCAAGGTAGTAAGTGCTTGTATAGCTTGAGCCATCTGCTGCTGTCCTGTAGTCATATTTCTGAGGAACTCTCTAGTTTCTTGTTCCTCATCTCTATTCCCTCTAGGTGGACTGCCTACAAACCTGTCACCCATTTCAACTGCTGGTACCTTTTTAAATGGATTGTCTTCTCTCCAATCCCTTTCCTGTTCAGCTCTTCTGCGGGTGTAATACCTGTGAGGTCCAATTTCCTGTGGCTGCATATGAAACCCAAATCCCTCAGGCTGGCAGGAAACCGCTCTGATACCACTGTAGAAACCCTTCGCAGGCTCTATCCACTGTGTCGTTTGATGTGTTTTATTTTTTGTTTAATATTCTAATTTTTTTGTGTTTTCAATGGGTTTTGACAAAGCAAAAACAATAATTGAAAACTAATCTATCTGAACTAAAATTCAAATTGATTGCAATATTGATCAAAGTCATTGATTCCCATATGACTGCTAATGTTTTGAAACACAGCGTATTGTTGATAAAAAAAATACATAAAAAACATTTGTACGAAATGATTAAAACCGGATTGTTTGTCTCCAGAATGCAACCACGCTGTTGATTGCTGATCGTTGATGAAGCTGCAATTTTACTGTTCACGTGCACTGTTAATGCGCACTGTTCATGCACACTATTCATGGCTGCAACTTTCTCTCCCTTGTTCTGTAAGTAAAAGAATACTGAAAACGTACTGTTGGAGCACAATTAGAACCTCTGTATGAGATTCTCTTTGAAGTATCAAATTCACCAGGTATTTCACTGGCTCAAATGATGAACACATAGAAGAACTACGTTCTTCAATGGCAAATACTGAAAACCCTTGTCCAGAGCTCAGAGCAAGAAGCAATAATCAATAACAATAACAATGGATGCCGAGAATGAGCTCTTAAGTCTCTTTTTATTCTTTCCTTAGGAGAGCTCAAACACCTTCCTGGCCAATGTGGGATAAAAGATTTATTCCCACATTAAATTATTCACTTAATGCACTTTACTATATTAAAGTGACTTTATTAATTATAAAGTTACTTTATAACTTTATAATAATATTAAAATATTAAATAAATCACTTAAGTCACTTAAATTTTAATATCTCTTGATTTACTTGTCTGATTGCTAAGCCGTCTGAGCCAGGAGTCGAGAGACTAAATCCACATGTGACTAAACTGAGATTCTAAAAATAGCAGGGTGCTCACATGACTTACTAAAAATAGTAAGTCTAGCCAAAAGATGTCCGATTGACCCCGAACGAAAGCCAAGCAAAGAAACTCTGCTAACCGAGGCTGAGCCATGTCTGACAAGACCCCCTAATCTCGTCATTTGCCTACGGAGGTTGCATAATAGGCTAACTCTACACTGCAAAGAGATGTCAACTAGAAGGGGACATGACAAAGGCTGTCATAAATTGATGCATGTTACCTCATTCAAAAGCTCTTTGAAAACCCAAAAAAAACCACCAGATATGCATAACAAATTTACGCATGCAAGCCTTCAAAACCACCTATAAAAGCGGAAACCCTAATTTGCACATCTGAGTAGCCTACGAATTTTTGGAAATAGGCTATTAGTCCACAATGAGATCATCACTGAGAAGGGGACATTACACGTTTCGCCTAGGAAGATTCACACGCCCTGTTGCAGGTTTACGACCCGACTATAATTGTATGACCAACTTATGGTACTCACAATGCCTCCTTTGTCCTTCAAAAACCTTTGCCAATCACTCCAAATACTGCTAAATCAAACCAATGAAGCATAGGCATTACCCCTCAACGGAGCTATCAAGAAATCAGCATTGGGATATCTTTCAATTCTATAGATGATGTTCTTTGTGAGGGAATTCGTCCTCACAAAGCAAAATAACCAGACAATCAGCCAAATCTTTGTTGAAAATTGTTCTCAACATGAATGGTCAAAAAAGCACAAAGAATGCTTTTTTATACTTCCCCAAACACCCACGCCCAAGTTGGCTTTATTTTTGAATTTACGTTATTTTATTCATTTCTTGCCTTGTAACTCCTCAAGTTGGGCGTCCAACTTTATATTATAAAAAAATATTTTAAAACTCCTTCAAATGCCTTTTATCATGTCATGAAAATATATAAATAATGCAATAAGCTAAATATTTAATTTAACTTTGTTTTTAATGTTTTTTAAATTAAATACCCATGACCATGATAAATGCCAAGATAACTTTATGGTGAGAATCAGCCAACACGCTCAATATAGAAACATCACCAATTGACCAAGTCGGTGACCCCTTGTGACTTACTAAAAATAGTATGGACAAAGTGTCCAAATAACACTCCAGAGGATACACAGTGATAAACCTTGGAATACATCGAGTTGGGAAGCATCAATTAAACCCGAATGAATGACTGATAACCACGGACACCCTCAGAGGCCCCCCCTAACCATCTTCTTAGCCTACGAGGAGCAAGTGATAGACTAACTATAGGACTTGCTGTCTATCGAGGAAGGGGACATTACATTAATCTAGCGGTGATCTTGGTCTTCTTAATCAGTGCCTGTGATCTCTTATAAGGGTTGCGATCTTCTTTGTCTTATGTGGGTGGGGACATGACAACTATGTACGGATAAAAAATTGTCTACTAGGAAGAAAAATGTATTTCAAGTGTGTCATGAATGATAATGCATGTTGGCATGAATTTATTTCAAAGCACTCTTTAGAGGAAGACAGAATGCGTTTCTGGCAAATTTTAAGGAATTGTATCTGTGCCATGCTGCTAATGATTATATACATTGACTCATTATTTACTCAAGAGAAAAGAAAATCAAGTTGCTAGGAAACCCTCTACATATAAAGTTGAGCTAATTCATGTTGGGTTAGAGAAAATATTCTTCTGCAAATATAGGTTTGTGATAAAAGGGATCATAAGAGACATGCACAATTATCACTTTTTGCAAAATAAGTTATAGCCTTTTTCAGTTTATTCTGTTCAAATAGTCTTGTGTATCGTGCTTGACTATTATATCCTATATTTTTGTAAACTATTGTAAGAGAATTAAGTTGTCCACTAGACGTTCAACAGAATAAAGTTTAGTTTGTAGGTTATCTTCACATTCAAATTAGTTTATCTAGTATGCAAAAAGTGATAATATATCTCAATAATCAGATGCGCATTTGCAGGGATGAATTCAATAGGGTCATCAAATCTCTGGAAAAGATCCAGCGAGACAGTTGTTACCTTTTGAAGGGAGAGACTGTAGAACCAACTGTGGAACAGATGCAGATGCGTGTTGGGATCAGGCCAAGTCTAAATGATTGCCTAGATGGCATAAAAGCTATTTATGATATGCACCATTCCGAGTATGGCTTTCCTCACAATTGGTTTTTTCTTCTTTGATCTGAGTGATTGATTTATATTTATTGTCCATAGAAATATTGTTTTTCTCCTATTGTTATGCACAGCACGGGGAAAAAACAATAAGGGTACAGACAAAAATAAATTATTATTTCACAGCTTGGAATATCTTTAGAATACATAAATCTGGACAAAAAGAAAGCTGTAAATAAACAGATTTTGAAGGGAAAATTATATTTACTATTACAATACTATAAACATGAAGATGCAATTTAATGTCTCCTTCACTATAGAATTAGTTTTGAATGACTTCTCCAAATTTATCATGCGTATATTCTATTTCTAGTGACTACATATTTCTGGCATAGTTTCCAGACTGAGAGGAGGACTCCACATGTAGTTTATTTGTTAATTTTGATGACATGTCTATAACAAGAAGATCCTATTGTTAAGAGTTGCTTTATTTTAGGAGTCTATTGATTATGAGTGGTAGTTGCATTTAAGTCCACTTTATAATTAGTTAAGTGTTGATAAACTAGTGGATAGTTTGAATGTAATTGTATGCATGCCAATCAGGATTCTCTATGCTGAAGTTCAAAGTGTGGTGACTCCATCAGGACTGTTAGATGAGATATAGTTCAAAGTATATTATTATCATAATTTCATATTCCAGATTTGAACTTGAGTGAGAATGAGTTCCAGTTATCAGTCGAAGATGTGATTTTTCCAGGCCATTGCCCTATATATTCCTATTTCCTTTCAAATCAATTTGGAGTTGAGGTGTGTTTTTAAAAAATATGCAACAACTCTTTATCTAATCTATTATTTTGATGTTTTCAAACGAGACATCATGATTTTGATTGGTGTTTAGACTGTGTTTGTGTCTCTGTTTCAGATCTTAGTGAACGGACATGTTTTTTAGAAACCGTTTTTTTGTTATTTTTTCTTAATGTCTTGCTGATCATACTTGTACGAGGCCTTCATTGCTTTATTATATGTGGATAAGCCCCAGCTTACTTGTGAAACTATAATGACAAGAATGTGAATGGTGACACAATGCTAGGACAATAGGGTAAAATGCAAGAAAATGATTGTTCCATACTCTCATTGACATGGTGATGGAATGCTGTATGATTGATGGGCCCTAAGGATAACAAAAAATTTAAGGGAAAACCAAAAAATATGAACTGGGATACAGATCTAGAATTTTGGTAGATGGAGGGTCCCAGCCAAGCAAGCATATGGTACCCTTTCTATTTGCAATAATGAAAGTAAAAGTATAAAATTTAGAAGATAGCAGTAATCCCTATTTACCTAGCTAATAATTTTCCGATTTTTTAATTTTTGAAAGCAAATAAGTAGGGTTAGAGAATTTAAATTTAGATCCTTTGATTTCCATATGATCATAAAATCAATACATGTTCAGAAATAGAAACCTTAGATGCAATCTAAGGTGAGGCAAAATCAACGATCAAACCTCCCAAGGATATAACATTGTGTTAACAAAGAAAATATATGATATGCTTAATAAAAATAACCCTCTAAAGTGTAAGAACTCCTATCGATTCTTCACTGTTTTTTGTCAATCTGACTCTTAGTCAATTTATCAAACACTTGTCAGGTAAACCTCTGAATTCTGATTTTTTGGTTCTGATATGAATTTCTGAATTTTGTTGTTTGAATTTTGGATTGTTTGTGATGCAATTACAAGTACCAAATAAGAGAGAACATAACAACAACTTAACAATACCAAAGGAACCCTTTATTTATAAATATGAGGTCTGATTACAAATAAATCAGGTTTGATATGGTGTTTATTCAGACTGTAACACCAAGTACAAACCCTAAGTATTTAAGTGTTCAACAATTATAACATACCCGGATGATGCATAGCTCCAATGGCAATGAGATAAGCAATGTAGAAGACATCATTGTAGTGTAGACTCAGATAATTGCCATCTGGGAAGGAACTGAAATCTTCAATTATCGCAATTTGAAATTGCTTGAGGACAAGCAATCTTGGGAAGGGCGGACTGCCATGCCTCCGAAATTGCAAAACTAAAAGAAAAACCGAACATTGAAATACAAATAAATAAATAACAATATAAATATTAAAAAATATGAATATAAATATTAATAATTTAATACTATTATTATTATTATTATTATTATAATCATAGATATAAAAAACTAATATAAAAATAAATATATTTACAATAAATTCAATTTATAAATATAAAAGTATATATATATATATATATATAGAAAATACAGCAGCCAGCGATTCATTTAATAAAAGATCAGAGGGCAGTAATTATCAGATATTATAAAGTGCAGTTATTAATATAAGGACAGTAGTTATTAAAGGCAGCGATCAATTCACTCAAGTTAGATTGCTAGTGATTCCTTTAACCACAGTGATCAGATTGTTTGTTAGAAGTAACCAAGATTCATAAAGGCATCGATTGGTTGAAAGATTGCGTCTTTTCCCCACCGTAGATATAAAGGGAGACTATATTGCAAGAAGAGGGGCATCGAAGCAGATGGAGTGAAATAGAAAACAATTACAAGTTTCGGATATAGATAGCAAGGAAGATAAAGCAGAACAAAGAGATAGTATAGATCTGAAAGAAGCAAATAACAGGTTTGGAAAGTGTAAATGTAATCAAATCTTTCACAAATAGGATCCTAAAATCTAAGAATAAACTAAGGTCTGAAATTCTGTGTAAGAAAATTCTAAGTCAAAATATGATTTCCAGATTTCTTCTCTAAATGTCGAATGTGCTGATTGCAGAACATTAATTGATTTCGATGTTTGCATTCAAAGTTTGGAATTCCTATTTGTATGTAGAGAGGCTCGCCTCCAAGGGATGCGTCCCTTTAGAGGATGTGTCCCTTTGGGCGTGTGGGCCTTCTCTACAGCCAAATATCATTTAGTTTAACTAACTTAACACATATACCCCCTCACACATGGCGGATATATATCATAAGAATTCCGATTTAAATTCAATATGAATTTCGAACATCATTTATTAAAATTCGATTTTATACATGCATTATAAAATTCGATTTTTCTTATTTTAGAAATATTAAATATGAAGAGCAATTTATCATATATAAAAAATGAAAGTGTTCATAGCAATCATAGTTTTATATCTGACCTAAGCTACAATTCATCAACACTCCCTCTTAGCTAGGGAAGATATTTCAAATCAAATAAGTCAAGATATCACCTTCACACGTGATATCGAAGATATGATATGTTTTCTCAATGTTGTCAAGTCACATGACATTCTTCATAACACATCTTCATTATGGTATGTTCACTGACATCAAGTCACATGATGTCTACCATAATTCATGGCATATCCACGGATATAAATATCCACCATGATTATCTCTTAAGGATCACAATGATCTTCAGATGATATCAAGTCCCATGATATCCATCAAAGTGTCCAAGAGATACTATCATGACATGTCCACAGATATCAAGTCACATGATATCTATCATGATAGTTTATCATTGTAGAGTCGTCACTTTACAATGTCAAATACAAGTGTTCATTATCAAAAAGATCGTCACCTTTCGATAATGTACACAGGGGGAGTAGGCCTATAAAGTCATGGAGTCACACACATGACAAAAGAGTTTACACATTAAACATCTTTATATATTAGTACAATTATAAACAATTTGTATTTCAACCATAAATAACAAATTACATTTCAACCATACCAAGTTTCTTCCTGAAGTGCTCTACCTTGATCCAGGAGAGAGGCTTGATGAGAATGTCTGCAACTTGATCATTTGTACTAATATACTCCAACTGGATCACTTTCCTTTCCACCATATCTCTTACATAATGATAGGGGATCTCGATGTGCTTAGATTTGTCATGAAAGACAGGATTCACAGAGAGTTTTATGCAACTTTGATTATCACAATGAATAATTGTAGGATTCAAGGGCTCACCAAAGAGTCCCACAAGCAATTTACGAAGCCATACTGCTTCTCTTGCTCCCATTGAGGTTGTAATGTATTCAGCTTCCGTTGAGCTCTGTGCAACCGAAGATTGTTTTCTGCAAATCCAGG
Source organism: Sequoiadendron giganteum (assembly GCA_007115665.2). Classification (NCBI taxonomy): domain Eukaryota; kingdom Viridiplantae; phylum Streptophyta; class Pinopsida; order Cupressales; family Cupressaceae; genus Sequoiadendron; species Sequoiadendron giganteum. The sequence continues at coordinate 240,229,856 of CM021100.1, read as the reverse complement.
AGATCATAGCCGATCCTAAACTGAAGCAACATCCTGATGTGCTTTTCCGATCGGTTACACTTCCAGCCCAATCTGAATCAGAGTACCCATGTAGATCTAGTTGATCATTCTTGTAAAGAAGACCATATCCAATAGTGCCTTGAAGATATCTCAAAATATGTTTTACAACCATTAAGTGAATTTCCTTTGGTTCACACATGAACTGGCTGAGAACATTTACTGCATAGCAAATATCAGGTCTGGTGTTAACCAGATACATCAAGGATCCAATCATCTATCTGTAAAGGGTTGGATCTGCACATTTGGATTCTGCTGCTGCTTCTTTCAATTTGTGAAGGTTGGTTTCCATAGGTGTAGACATCGGTCTACAGTCCAACATTCCAAATCTTTTTAGAATGTCAATAGTATACTTCCCTTGGTTTAGTATAATGCCTTCTGATTTCTGCTATACTTCCAAATTGAGGAAGTAGTGTAGAATACCCAAGTCTTTCATGTCAAATTCATAAATTAGATCTTGTTTCCCTTGAGCAATGAGGTGATCTTCTCTTGTTATCAGCAGGTCATCAACATATAAAATGATTATAAGCATATCACCTTTGATTACCTTGAAGTAGAGATTGGAGTTAGCATCATTTTTGGAAAATCCTAATCCCAAGAGATAGCTGTCAATTCTTTCATATCAGACCCTAGGAGCCTGTTTAAGTCCATAGAGAGATTTCTTCAGCCTGCACACATGTGAGTTAGATTTATGTATCGCAAAACCTTCAGGCTGTTCCAGATAGACTTCCTCTTCAATGGTTCCATTTAGGAAGGCAATTTTCACATCCATTTGATGGATCTTCCAGCCTTTAGCTGCTGCAATGGCTAGTACTGCTCTCACTAATGTGTAACGGGCAACAGGTGCAAATGTTTCTTCATAATCAATGCCTTCCTTTTGAGAAACCTCTAGCCACAAAACGTGCTTTATGTTTTTCTATACTGCCATCAGCAGCATGCTTGATTTTGAAGAGCCATTTAGAAGAGACAATAGATTTCTCTTTTGGTCTAGGCACTATATCCCATACATCATTCTTTAGGATGGACTGATATTCCTCCGTCATTGCATCCTTCCAAGCTTGATATCTGAAGGCTTTTGTAACACTAGCAGGTTCAGAGTTTATGATGTTGTTCATTAAAGCAACATAGCTAGAGAACCGTTTGGGTCTTTTACTCTCCCTGAATGTTCCTTTAGGTGCTGCATGATCCTTTGCTTCTTTGATCATCTTCCTGGCCCAAAGTGGTCTCTTTCTGGCGATGTCATTTGTATCCTCATTTGAAGTGGCAGGAAGTTCATGTGGTATTTCCTCAGGATGCTCCCTCTGAATTTCAAGAGCAAGTTCCATTTCAGGTACACTAGGGGAATAGGTTTCTATCTCACTAGAACTTCTTGCCCTCTTGAATGCAATGTCTTCTTCAAAGATGACATCTCTGCTCAACTCAATTTGTTTTTGCCCAAGTATGAATATTCTGTATGCTTTGGAGGTTTCACTATAACCCACAAATACTCCCTTCTTTCCAGAAGGTTCTAGTTTGAATCTCTTCTCTTTGGGTACATGAATATAGACAGGACAACCAAAAATCCTAAAATGACTAATGTCAGGTTTTATGCCAGTAAAGGCTTCTTCAGGAGTTTTGTTATCAAGATGAGAATGAGGACATCTATTTTGGATATAGACAACAGTCCTAGAGGCTTCTGCCCAGAAAGACGTTTCAATGTTTTGGTCCAGCAACATTGCCTTAGCAGCTTCTAAATGGTTCTATTTTTTCTCTCAGCAACCCCATTCTGTTGAGGATTGTAGGCAACTGTGAACTCCCTCTTAATTCCAGCACTCATGCAGAATTTTTTAAAAATCTCAGAGGTATATTCTTTCCCATTGTCTGTCCTTAAGGTTTTTATTTTCTTTCCGGAGAAGTTTTCAGTGAGGGCTTTAAACTCTTTGAACCTTTTGAGGATTTCTAATGACTCTTTACACTTAAGGAAATAGATCCAGGTTTTCCTAGAGAAGTCATCTACAAATATGACATAGTATAGAAATCTTGCTTTAGAAGGTACAAACATGGGTCCACAATGATCAGAGTGAACCAGTTCTAACACATTAAGGGTTTTACTCAAGCTATTATGAAAGGATCCCTTAGTATTCTTTCCTAGGGCACAACCTTTACAAGTTCCCTCATGAGATGGTTTTAGCTTGGGTAAGCCTGTAACAAGTTTTTCCATAGAAGGTAGGGCACGGAAATGGAGGTGTCCTAATCTTCTATGCCAGATTTCATTTGTATCAACAGTGTCAAGGGTAAGGGCTTGTTTAACCTTAGTGCATAGTTTGTAAAGGTACCCTTGTCGTATGCCTATGGTATGGGCTTTCTTGATAGTTGAGTTCTTAGGCCATACTAGAACTTTACCATCCATAAATGTAACTTTGTAACCATTGTCTTCAAGGGCAGAGATGGATACGAGATTTCTCTTTATTCCAGGTACAAATAAGACTCCAGTGAGTTGCAGAGAAATCCTAGATTTCAACTTGATGGAGCACGTTCCAACCCCTTTTATAGGGTATGCAGAATCATCCCCGATGGTTACTTCTTCATCAAACTTTTCAGTCATGGAGTCCAAGTGTTCTTTGAACCCTGTGATGTGTCTGGATGAACCACTATCAATTACCCAATTTTGAGTGTTGTCAGATACTTGACTAGAAAGGGCTATATAGAACACAAAGTTCTCAGATTCATGATTTGGTTTTGACTTTTCTACTTTGGCAAAGGATGCTTGTTGTTTAGTTCTATCAGGGCACTTCATTGCATAGTGACCATATTGATCACATCTAAAGCATTGTACTTGAGAGATATCTTTCTTCTTATAAGATTCCTTTCCATTGAAATTTCATTTTCTTTTAAAAGATCCTCTCTTGTATGAGTTTTTCTTACTCCTCTTATTAGATGTTGTGTGGAGAACATGAATGTCTTCATCTATGTGTTTCTATTTATTCTCTTTTGTGGAAAGTCTTGTTTCTTCTTGAAGGCAGTCAGTTCTTAGCCTGTCAAACTTAGGGAGTTTAGATCTCGCACTTACTCCTTGAACAAATGACTCCCATGAGTTTGGTATGCCTCCTAGAGCAATTAGAGTTAATTCTTTGTTGTCAATCTGATATCTAATTGTGTTTAATTGATCCCTTAGTTCAATAATCCTCATGAAGTATGCATTAATGGACTCTCCTTTGTTTATTTGAGCATTGTTGATTTGCCTTTTTAATGCTAGAGTCCTGCAGGTGTTGTTGATTTCATAAGTACTCTCAAGAGATTTGTACATATGGTATGCAGTTTCATGTTTTGCTAGGATAGGCACTATGTGATCCCTAACTACATCCACTAGGATTTTCATGGCTCTTTCATTGTTTTCGATCCATTGAGTTTTCTTAGGTTCAGCCTCTGGCTCCCTTTTATTTTCTCTCACAAGTGAGTCTAGTTTATTCTCTCTAAGGATCATCATGATTCTAAATTTCCATGATGTGAAATTGTCTGCTCCTGCAAGACGATCTTCAAATCTGATCACACTTGACATTATGAAGAATGTGATGTGGATTCGATTTTGAAAAATACGAATTTTTTAGAGCAAACTGATTTTAGATTTGATTTGGATTCACACAATGTGGCTCTGATACCATGTAAATGTAATCAAATCTTTCACAAATAGGATCCTAAAATCTAAGAATAAACTTAGGTCTGAAATTCTGTGTAAGAAAATTCTAAGTCAAAATATGATTTCTAGATTTCTTCTCTAAATGTCGAATGTGCTGATTGCAGAACATTAATTGATTTCGATGTTTGCATTCAAAGTTTGGAATTCCTATTTGTATGTAGAGAGGCTCGCTTCCAAGGGATGCGTCCCTTGAGAGGACTTGTCTCCACATGTGGAGACACGTCCGCTCAAAGGACGTGTCCCTTTGAGCGCACGGGCCTTCTCTACGGCCAAATAGCATTTAGTTTAACTAACATAACACATATACCCCCTCACACATGGCAGATATATATCATAAGAATTCCGATTTAAATACAATATGAATTTCGAACATCATTTATTAAAATTCGATTTTATACATGCATTATAAAATTCGATTTTTCTTATTTTAGAAATATTAAATATGAAGAACAATTTATCATATATAAAAAATGAAAGTGTTTATAGCAATCATAGTTTTATATCTGACCTAAGCTACAATTCATCAACAAAAAGATATATAGAATTAGCAAGTATAATATAATTAACTATATCTATCTATCTATCTATCTATTTATATATGTATGTATGTATGTATATATATGTATATATGTATAGTTGATATGTATATGCAAGAGTGATTATTATAAGCTTAGAAGTTAATTAGTAATATATATATGAATATATGTATAATATTTGATTATGCAATAATGATGCTTGCAACAATTATTGAGTCTTATAAGTACTTATGATTCTTTAATATAAATGTGGATAATAGATTATATGTATTTATGTATGTCTTATCCTATAATCAATCAAATGTAATGTTGAAGGAAGCAAGTTAGGGAGATGCAGTTTATGGGCTCTCCCATGTTAAGTAGCCCACCTCAATGGTGGAATTGTCTTTGGTTGGGACGTTCTTGTTGCTTGGGGCCAAGGGATGAGTAGTTGTAATGTCCCCTTTTTCACGTGCATCAGAGTTTGGGGATTAGCCTATTTTCCTGACCCTCTTAGGCTAATAGTTCTGAATAGAGGGTTTCTCAGACGAGCACTTGGTCATCAAACTTCAGTGTTGATCTTCGGAGCATGGTGGCAGGGTGAATTGTGGCGTTTGGCATGATACTGGTGCTTAATTTAATGATATTCACCTTTTTATTTCACCATCCTCGGCCTAGGGACCATGTGTTTTAATATGAAGGGGTCACTTTCTATTTTTAAGTTACTATTCATTACTAAAGTGAAAAATGTTATAACTTAAGTGAATAGTGTTCACTTTAATGAATAGTGTTTCCTTTGTAAATTTATAAAAGGCAAGAGAGAAATTCGAATTGCTTCATTAGATGATCATTTTGGCTTGAAGAAAACTTGGGAGTGAAGCTTGGAGGAAGAAGGAGGCTAGGGTTTCCTTATTTCTTGCAGTGGGTGAGCCTGGTGGGGCTTGGTTGTTCGTTTGGAGCTGCTTGAGGGTGTGAAACACCACTTTAAAGTTGCTGATCTGTTATTTTGCTGCTCTTTGGAGATCTACGTTGCTGTTTGCAAGTTGTTCGAGCTTGGTTTTTGCGTGATTTGGGTTGCCGTTGCCTCCAATCTCGATCGTACAAGAGCTGTTCGCGTTTTGTGGTATTTTGGAGCTGTTTTGAAGAGCTACAGCCAGACACACTTTTGTGAGGGTTTGTATCAGCCAAAGCAAAAGAAACGCCCTTCTTACAAGGCTGCAACTTCACCTAAAGGGGGAGCCCTTACCCTAGGAGGCTTCTTATTACGGTTTTTGGTGGGAGAAGTTCATCTTTGAAAAGAAATCAGCATTTCATTGGGCGCGGGTACTGTAGCAAGGCACTATTCACAGTGCTGTTTTTGCTGTAAGTTAAAATATGATCTATGAAATACTCGGCATCGAATCTAATGTAAGTTATATATTGTAAGCGACCTTTATGTAATGAAGAAACTATATTTAGACATCGAAATGAGCAATGTACTCGAGTTGTTTCAGTAGCTTAGTTATTTGGGTTTCCTTTATGCATATGCTTCTTCGTTCTTTCCTAGTTTTTTTACTGGCAAAAACTCAAACACATGAAAAGAGAAATACAAACCTATTAAAATCAGACCTACAAGTTCAGTGAAAATATTATCAAAGGAGTGCGGTACATCACAGTGGTATCAGAGCGGTTTCCTGCCAACCTGTTGGGTGAGTTTTAGCTACAAAAGCTTCAGTTGAACAGCATGGCTATTTCCCAGAAGCAGTGGGATAAGAATATGGGAAAGCTTAAACAAAGTTTGAAAGAGTTGGATGAAAATCAGAAAAGGTTGAATGAATTGATTTCAGACCCTACAAAACTAGACAGAGCAGAACGGTGTATGGCTTCCATTTTTAAGAGGTCTACATCACAAAACGAAGAGAAGAAGAAACAAGAGGACACTTCAATATCTAGAAGCCTCTACGATGAATTCTTAGTAGTTAATGACCAGCATACAACTGATCTTGTGGAGAGCAAAAATCAGACTTTAGAAGATCTACTTGTTGATGATGAAGCTGAAATTTCTAAGGCAGCTGTAGGGGAAAAGTACTTGAGTCCTTTTGAAGATGAAGAAGAGTTAGAACACGGGGGTGATGGGCCTAAACAAAATGCTGAAAGTGACTTTCATATTTCTAATAATCCACTTTCTGAGATAGAAGCTGATATGTCTGATGTTAATCCACTTTATGAGGTAGAGTTGCAGGATGATCATGTTGAGGGACATGCGCATGAGAAAAGGGCCCCATATGAGACCAATGAGGGTTTTGAGCTCTCTAAATTTTCTATATCAGCAATTGCTGATGAGACTTATGATCATTTTGAAGATGCCAATTCAGTTTATGTGCAAGGATTGTCTATTGAGGAATCAGACAGGTCTGATTTGCAGGATCAAAGGCACGAGCTATCATTTGATTCCAATGTTGTTCGCGATGAGCCATTGACAGAGGTTGGAGCATTTTACCACGACTGCATAGTGAGGAGTACCCATCACTTCTCCTTTAGTCCACACATGGAGGATTGGTTGACGCATCAGTGTGGATTGGTTCAGAGTGTATGCCATCCATTTTGGGATGGAGAGTTACCATCATCAATGGATGGAACTAGTGGCTGCAAGTATCCTACTCAGTTGTTGGCGGGTGAGTGCTTGCAGGATCGGTATTTAGTTTCCCATCATGCTAATGTGTATCCAACAAGGTTGGCTGCTTCCTTGTCTCAGAGACTACTTGTGGATACATGGTTACAGAGGGATCATAATGTCAGCAGGCATGATGGCACAAGTGGATATCACATCCATGAGAGTTTAGTGGAGGTTATGGAGAGATGTTGCGTAGCAGATGCTTCCAGATATTCTTACCTCCTCATGATGGATGGATGTGAGTCTTGTTTATTTTGGGATCCAGGTGGAGATAGAGTTAGCATTGTCATTTGGAGGGGTCCCACTGTATTGTTTCACCACTTCTGGTATGGTGGAGTTAGGATTAGCATTGAGAGCGTCTTGAATAACACCCAGCGGAAACTCACGCCTTTGCAACGAAGATTAGCTCGTAGCGTGTAGCAGTACGAAGATAACATTTCATGACGAACCTTAACACGAAATAAGATTGAGAGACTTGGTGTTGTATCCAAAGGTCTCTATGATGTGTTTGGGTTAAAAGATGATAAGTCAATAGAGAACTGCCTACAATCTACAAATGGACATGGGATTGAAACTGAAGTGGTGGGCAATAAGGGAATTTCACACCAGGATAATACTATAGTGGAGCCACGGAATAATGTCCACAACATTTCAGAAGTTGTTATCACCACTGCTAACAATTCTGATTTTCATGACGACAGTGATAAGACTTTGCAACAGCATGAGACAACAGTGGCTACACATGTGCAAGATGCTACTATTGAGCTGTTACATGAAAGTACTCAGGAATTGGGTACTAAGAGTGCAGTATTTGGCGTGGATTCGTGTCATGGTGAGTCTGATTTTCCAGATCAGGTCTTAGAGAACAGGTTTGATGATTCATGCGTTGACATAGAATCCCAGGATCATGAGTTGGATGGTGATGCAGTTAAATTGGAGGTGGAAGTGTGTAAAGATACTGTCATATCAACAACTTCTACCTTATTAGTTGAGCCGTCCTTTGAGGTACATAGCAGCAGTACCTTAGTTGCTGATGTGTGCACTGATGATAGCACACATGATGTTGTTGATCAGAAGGTGAGCAACGAGGATTCAACCTCTTATTATAGTGTGGAATTGGGTGGAAATGATGAGTCATAGGGCTATCATCATCTAGCAAGACAGTTGAAGGTTAGTGATGATATGATTGTTACAGCTTTGGAGCATTTTGATGTTGCTCAGCAGATGTTGGCAACCTATGGTTGGAGTACTCCTATGTCAGATGAGTACGGTGTTAGTAGTCTTTCCCTCCCAGAGTTCCATACACTTCATGAGGCAGTTGGAATTATGAAACAAAATTACCTACAACTACTTGCGGATAGGGATTTCCTTCTCGAGTGGGGTTGCATCTGTCATAAGGCATTGAAGGGAAAAGAAGAGGAGGTTGATAAGCTCACTTATGAGCTAGAGACGACTATGGATACTTTGAAGAGCACTCAATTGGCCCTTCAAGAGTCACAGTCATTGGACGCGGAGCTTACCATGGTATCGAGTTTGGCATAGTCTTCACCCTCGTCCGATATAGCTCGGGTTTCCATGGCAGCAATGGGTGATGAACATATGTCCACGGATTGTGGTTGTGAGCAGAATGAGGATATGGTTACTACATCCATCACGGTTTCAGGTGCAGTTGATACAAATGGGATGAATGCATGGGTTGAGAGTTGCAGAGAGCCATGTGTTGCACCAGGTTCTCCTGAGCTTAGTCCCATGACAGGTGATGCAGAACAAATCATTCATAGCTCTTGTGACATGGAAGTTGACTCACCAGAAAGTTATGTGTCAACTCATGACACTACTTCGTCCACTTCACAGGAGATATGCAGAGCAACATCTAGTTGGGAGATTGGCTCTTACGTTGATTTGTTTCCCTCTCTTGGAAGCAAATTTGTCATTTCATTCCATACAATTGATTATGATTGGCAGCTTGATGAGCCAAATCTGGAGCACAATTCAATGTATAGTCCCAGGGACTCAGAGTTGGATGATTCAAATCCGCACAGAGTGATTGTGTAGTTTGTAAATACTCCCTTATTTGAGTTTGATGGTGGTTTGATCTATGACAATCCACTCTTCGAGCTGGGAGTCAGTCATACTCCTGATACTACTTCGGGGTTGAGCAATAATTGCAGTGTTTGGGATAGTCCTAGTGCATCGAGATTCCAAACAGGGCTCACAGAGGAGTTTAATAGTGTGTACCAGGTGAGGAATGCTTGCAGTTTGGACTTTGATCCACCTGTACATGACTCAGATGCATAATCCCTGCGGTTGGTGTGTGTTTTGAGTACGCCACCGAACACAGAATAAAAATGCCCAAAGGACACTCTTATCCTCTCTTGAAAAGTGCTTGCAAAAATCTAGTAGACAATACAATAACTCCAAGGTTTCTTCGGTCAGGTCTTGACATGTGGATAAGGCCAGTGGGCGTTGTGATTGCTGGTAATCACAAGGGGACTTACATGAAATTCTTTTTGCAGGTTGGAGACTTAGACGGTTTTATCCTTGAAGGCTCTTTCGGTGGGTATCTTCAGATTTTCCAAAAAAAATAAAAAGGATAAGGGTTTAGAGATTTAACTATGCCTAAGAATTTAAGAGACAGCAGCGACTAGATAAAATGGGTAACCACACTTCGTTTCGCCACCTTCGGACAACTACGCGAAGCAGGTGCAATCTTCAACGGAAGTGATAAGAATTTTCATATTTGAATCGGTAATTGAAACAAACAGAAGTTAAGCATCCACGATTTAATGGCTCAGACTAACTTTACACGTCAAATGCAAATCATCCACTCGACAAAAGTATGAGCAAAATTTTATCCGCCACTGCGATCAAATCTATCATTCATCTAACCAATGTATAAATGAAATGCTATTCTAGTTCTAATCTAAGTGTTGAAGGAGAAATATTAAACCTTGCATACTACTTGAAAATAAAAGTTGTTCTTAGCAAATCATGCACAAGAGCTTTTATAAACGGAAATAGTTTCGTCGCAACAATCTTTTATTACTCACTTCACAAATTACAAATGAGGGTCAATGAGTTTATATAGAGTTCTCAAATTGAATAAATGGCTCAGATTAAAAATGAGCCGACGGTCAAGATTTAACAAACGAAACCCTAATTAGGGTTTCCCAAAATGACTTCAGTTGAACAGCAATGAGTTGGCATTAGGAGCTATTTTCAAGGGACTACATCTTGATCCCCTCGAGCTGCCGTGTATTCGCCGAATCTGGACACGATCAAGGCAACCTCGTCCATGGTAACCTGCGGAAGCATGCCGATTCTGAATTCAAGCCCATCCATGCTCTCGGCGCATCTGGCGAAGGTCTCCTCCCACTCTGGTTCAGTCTTCTCAAAGGACTCTCTGATGCTCAAGAAGTTCGCCAATTTGGCCCAGTCCTGCCTCAAGATGGGCCCAGTGATGTCGAAGATATTTTCCTGGACACTTTTCTTCAAAACTTCCAACTGCAGGTCATTCTCTCGCAGCGCCTCTTTATCCAGGACATCGGCAATTATGTTGAGGATTCTGGCCTGAACTTCCTTGACCTGTTCCTCCAATCTGACACCATCAACCTTGACCCTCTCCAGGACTTCACCTCGTGCCGTCAAGGCCCAATACCAAGTGTGGAAGTCATAGGCTGCTCCCGCTGCGATGACGCCTCCCTCTATCAATTCTTGCTTAGGAACTCCTTTCAGAATCCTAAGGCAAGGGATTATCCTATCTTGCACATCCGGAAGGTTATCCCATACTTCTGCCAAAGCAGCCAACCTAGAAAGTAAGGCAGTGGCCTGACCATAAACCAAAGTTAATCTTTCCAAGAATGCCTCAGCTTCAATCCCCTTGGCTGCTATCCATTCTTTGGCCTCCTGAACCGTGAGCCTGTTTTCTTCTATCTCTTTAATGGCCTCCTGCGAAGAGTTCGGAAGTAGAGGAGCTGCCGTAGTGTCCTGATCAAGTGGCTTGATCAAGTGCTGAATATATTCCCTTAAGCGCTCAATCTCTAATTGGCACTCCTTCCTTTTGGCTACCTCCTTCGCCAACCTTGATTTGATGGCGGACACAGAATTGTCCAAATCTTCCATTTCTTGGCCCTTAGTGGTTGGACCCAAGTCAATGGTCGTGATGGCGTAATCCTGTGGAGCCATATCCTCCTGCGGCTTGTCCACTGTAGGCACGGCGATTTGCACTGTCCTGTTGCCGGCCTCGTCTCTCTGTATGCTGGAGAATTTCTTCGCCGGCTTTTTGGCCACGGTTTGAGACAGTCTGGCCAAAAAGTCTGCCGTATCATCCTCTTCTGGTTCATCTGCCGGCACTTGTACCTTTAGCCTTTCCTTCAGCCAATCCGGGATCGTAAGCTGCTCAACACCGTCTTCCTCCGGCACGCCTTCTCTATCAGGAACGTCTACAATTCCCCTAAGGGCTGAAATCATCCCTTCCTGAAAATCCTCATCTTGGGTGCCCACATTGTCGTCATCCGACTCCAATATTTCGGTGCCCGTGGGAGAAGGTGGCGCATCCTCATCTGGCTGAAGCTCCGCGTTGTCCTCAGGAATCGGAGAAGGATCCCTCATATCTGCCAGTGAAGCATCGGCGGTAGCCAATATCTCCTCAATATTTCTGGAGGCGGCCGATTGAGAAGGTTTCATCTTTGCCTGTTTCTGGACCGGCTCCTTGCCTGCAGCTATTTCTTTTCTTTTCCTAGACGTGGTGGCCTCTATCACTGGGAGGTCCTGTGATGCTCCCGCATTGGAAGAATAAGACTCTGCCTCGCTTAGCATGTCATAGGTCAGGGTTATCTTCTGGCGCCTTAATTCTTGAACTCGTTGATCAACCCACCACTGAGTAAACTTGATGACAGGCCTCATCAAGACGTTCAAGTCAGCATGCTCTGCTTCTGACCACTGGACAGCGGGCAAAGCTGAATTCTCATCGAAGCGCGGTTGCGTCTGATTCTCGTCCTCTTCCAACTGATCTGGCACGTGACAAAATTCTGTTGCCCTGATCAAGCTGAGAGGTAATCTGGACCACATCCTCCGTCTGACCTCAAATTCATCCGCAGCATTTGCCCAATAGTCCTCCAGTTCGACCCTATGCTTGTATCTCCTTCCATCCACCGTCTTGATGTGGTGATGGGGGTCGTAGTGATTTCTAGCCGGATATGGGGAAAAAGGGTAATGTTGTATCTCGATTCTGGCACTGTCAGCTGCCTGTGATGATGGGCAAGACTCCAGCATGTTCCCTATAAAGAAGGGAAAAGTAACTGCCGCCTTCTGTTTCACCCTTTGAAGACCCTGGAACTCTTCTAACTGCCTCAACACTTCGAGCAGGACCATCTTATTCGTGGGGAAGATGGGCAGACGGTACGGGCTTCCAGTGAATCCTTGAATTCTGATATACGTAAATCTTGGATATTGGATAAACCAAGACCCGTATTTACCGATTAGGCTTTTGGCCTCATGTGTCAGCCGCTGATGCGTCCCTCCCTGGAGTATCCTGGTGATGTACATCAAGAACGCGTCGTGGGCTCGCCTAAAGTGCGTCTTCTCCTTCAGCTGAAGTTGTGGGTAACAGTCATAAGGCTTTAGCTCATTCTCCTTACTGCCAACTGTGCCTTTGCAAATCAAACCTGCATATCTGTAAGTTCTAGCCAACATATAGATGACGTAAGAACTCATGTAAAACGTTTTGGTCTTCTCTAGGTTGATAAGCTGGTGGTGAAGATTATTGCTTATCATTCTAGCCCAGTTGAACATCTTGACACCTTCTGTGAGGTCCTCAATGAAGTAATACATCCATGGCTCAAAGGGTGCTCCTGAGGGATTGCCTGCCACTCTGTTCAGCAAGATAATAATATCTCCATAGTCTTCCTTGAAGTCCGTGCGCAGCAACTTCTTGGGCATCTTCTTAACAGACGGCCTAGGCTTGTCCAGCCAAGATTTGTTAAGGTTGGCAGCACAAAGACCAGGGCTTTCATCATATAACTTCTGAGCATCTTCCTTAGTCTTGTAGACGGTTTTAGGATATGCCGGAATGCCGAAGGCTTCCTGAATGGCCAACTCCGTCAGATGCGCCAATACTCTCCCATCAGGCGCCACAATCCGCCTTGACTCAGCATCATAGTGAAGTGCACACTCCACCATCAGTTCAGCACAGCAAAGCGCAGGCGGGAATCCGGCAGCTTGAAATATGCCGTTTCTCACCATCCTTCTAGCGGCAGGCGTCGGTAAGGGTCCGTTGTGTCCATATATCCTCTTTTTAAATTCCACGAGATCGATGTGGCCAAGATCAGTGTCTGAGACATTTTTCCATTTAGACTTTATTCTGGTCTCTGGCTGCGATCCTTTACTTGCAAACTTCATCTGTGCCTGCCTGGATATTTCTCCTTGATCGATCGGCAGCCTGCAAGCACAAAATACTTAACATTAATACAAGATTATTTAAATTTAACGAGTTTCGGGGTGTAGCTTGGACAAATCGCACTTTCAGCCTTATTAAATTAAAAATTTCTGTCAAAAAGCAGGCTGAAAGTAATTAAATTCGCCCATCATGAATGAAATTCGTGCCGGAAATGAAGTAGAAGATAGAAACACAGTGCAAATACATTGTAAACTAACTTCCAAACCTCGAAGATCGTGTTGTGGCTGCAAATGAATTTAAAAATTCAGAAAATCTGCCAGAAGAAGTGCGCCAATATGCTGGAAGTACGACTTCAGCAAAGAAATAAATTACTTCTCTCAAAAATCACGCCTGTCAATAAGAAAATGCTATCTCGATTCTCACAATGATGTTATTCTCACAAATTTCTCCTTCGCGAATGTTTTCCTGAAGATTCGAGAGAGATAGCTACTTCACAGCCGGAATTGTGAAGAAATGAGTTGCTGAAACTCATTTTATGGCTGAGAAGTGCGATTTTCTTCAAGGCATTGTTTTCTTTCCTTTGATTTTCTTCCAATTTTTAGAAACGTTTTCTTCTCAGATTGGCAAATTTCTAATTTCACTTTCAGTTATCGAGGCAAGTTTCTAATTTTCATCTCTGCTTGAGATTTTCGAATTTTCTCAAAGAAAATTGTCTAAGTTTGGAAAAGATATTAAATTAATTGTCCAAATTTAATTTTCCAATGTATTTTAAATCTTCCGAACATGGCAAAGTTTAAATTTATCTAAGGCAGACTAGTTTAATCTTCCAAATAATCTCCGGATTTTGAATTTTTAATTAAAATTCCCTAAGTGTCAGGGAAATAATTAAAAATATTAAAATATTAAATTCCAACCCGTTTAACTCTGATACATGGCTAATTTCTTTTGTCCGAGGCAAAATATCTCTTTTCAAATTGTCTGCCTAGCCAAAATATGCTCAATAGCTCATCTGCCAAATTTCAACTTTCTAGGCGGAGTTCTGACCTCTTTGGACATTTTTATTTAGCCAAACGATTCATCTTCTGGGTTGGGCGAACTTGGAGATCTCTGCCACTTTGCCATTTTTTTACTAGTGCCTTAGGAATTTTCCAAGCTGAGAGGGGCGGACTTCATGCTTGCTCTGCCAAACACTCTTCATTTTGTGCCAAAGAATTTCATTCCGTTGTGCCGAGGCGTGGTTTTTATGCCGGCCAAAACCTCTTCTTCTTCTAGATAATTCTCCGTTTTTCATGCCTTAGAATAATTTTCCTTCCAAAGTTTGGACGAATCTCTTATAATCTCTTGCCTATGGCGTATTTTTATTATCCATTGGTCTTAGACTTTCCTTGCCATGGCGAATTTTATTTGTGCCCTGTCCAATGGCAAATTCCACTTGTTTTAATCATTTAATCCAATTTCCAATGAATTCCCTTGTAATTTCACCCCTTTCCAAACATCTTGGAGCGCACCCCTTCATATTTTACCTTTCTCCACACTTCTTGGGGCGGACTTCATGTGCCTCTTGCCATTTTCCTCTAGGCTGGGCGGACTTCACAAGTTTCATGCCATCTTTCTCTAGGGGCGGACTTTGAACCTTTCATGCCATGGCGGACTTTAGCTTCTCCATGCCACTTTCCATATGGCGGACTTCATCATGCCTTAGCCACTTCCTATCTTGCTGGGCGGACTTGGAGACCCTCATGCCATTTGACTTTCTTGGGCGGACTTTGACCTTCTTGTGCCAAAGGCGGACTTGCCTTGTCTTGTGCCATCCATCTCTCTCCAAACATCTTGGGCGGACTTTTGCTTCCTCATGCCAAGGGCGGACTTGGCAACTTTCATGCCATGGCGGACTTCGGAGACCACCTTGCCCATGGCGGACTTGGCAACATTCATGCCAGTGCCTATCTTTGGCATGCCAAAGGTAGGGCGGACTTTGAGGTTTCCATGCCATCTTCTTTCTTGATGGCGCCATTCTCAGACTTAAGCATTTTCCCAAAATTTTCACCATTTTTCAAACTTTTTCACTTTACCTGGATTTTCTTGATTTCTGGAGACATGTTGATTTTCTGCTCTGTGGGATCCAAAAATAGAAACTTTTTCCCAAAATAGAAACTTTCCAAAAATAGAAACTTTCCAAAAATAGAAAAAGCAAAAAGCATCCCTAAAAAATAGGAACTCCAGAATGGCCTAAAAATGCCAAAAATCAAAAAAGCAAAAAGCAAAAAAGCAGAATCCCTAAAAAATAGGAAGTGTCAGAAATGACCGAAAGCAATGGCGATCTTCGTCTACCGGGTGTTCTAAGCACTTCTATGACGTTAAGGCACACAAACGGGTTCAAAATCTCGACTTAGCCGGACTTAACTCCCAAAATTTATCCAAATTCAAGACTCTCGTGAGATCGCTGGCGGGCTGAATCAACTGGGGTCCCCATTTATGTAATGATGTGAAATAGGCCAAGAGTGCGCAGGGTGTTTTTCTTGGTGCAGTCAAGGGGGGTAACTCCTTACTGTGTCTAGAGTTACCATCTTCAGAAGATGGGACTAGGGGCTGCAAGTACCTGACTCAGTTGTTGACAGGGGATTACTTGCAGGGACAACAGTCAGTTATCCATCATGCTGATATGTATCTGACAGGGGTTGCCACTTTAATGCCACAGGGACTTCCTACGGATACATGGTTACAGGGTGATTACGATGTCAGCGGACATGATGGTTGGATTGGTTATCACTTCCATGGGTGTTTTGGAGAGACTGTAGTGAGATGTTGTATTGCAGATGTCTCCAGATATGTTTATCTCTTCATGATAGATGAATGTGAGTTCTGGTCATATAGAGATCCAGGTGGTGACAGGTCTGGAACTGCAGTTGGATGGGTTTCGACAGGTTGCTTCACCATTTGCCAGCATGGTGAAGTTGCGATCAGATTTGCGCAGAGGAAGTTAGAGATTATCAGACATGGCAGACTTCCATTCTGGTGTTGGGATCCAGGGATATTTCGCGCAGTGCATTTATGTTGGTGCTTCCAGAGTTAGTCAGTGATGCATGGGACATTTCACAGCTCTTCTTTTCGACCTTCCGAGGAGTGAGGTTTCTTTGCAGTGGAGATTGCTTGGGGACAAGCAATTTAGGGAGGGCGGATTGTAATGTCCCCTTTCTCACGTGCATCAGAGTTGGGGGATTAGCCTATTTTCCTGACCCTTGTAGGCTAATAGTTCTGGATAGAGGGTTTCTCAGACGGGCACTTTTTCGTCAAACTTCAGTGTTGATCTCCGGAGCATGGTGGCAGGGTGAATTGTGGCGTTTGGCATGATATTGGTGCTTAATTTAATGATATTCACCTTTTTATTTCACCATCCTCGGCCTAGGGACCATGTGTTTTAATATGAAGGGGTCACTTTCTATTTTTAAGTTACTATTCATTACTAAAGTGAAAAATGTTATAACTTAAGTGAATAGTGTTCACTTTAATGAATAGTGTTTCCTTTGTAAATTTATAAAAGGCAAGAGAGAAATTCGAATTGCTTCATTAGATGATCATTTTGGCTTGAAAAAAACTTGGGAGTGAAGCTTGGAGGAAGGAGGCTAGGGTTTCCTTATTTCTTGCAGTGGGTGAGCTTGGTGGGGCTTGGTCGTTCATTTGGAGCTGCTTGAGGGTGTGAAACACCACCTTAAAGTTGTTGATCTGTTATTTTGCTGCTCTTTGGAGATCTATGTTGCTGTTTGCAAGTTGTTCGAGCTTGGTTTTTGCGTGATTTGGGTTGCCGTTGCCTCCAATCTCGATCGTACAAGAGCTGTTCGCATTTTGTGGTATTTTGGAGCTGTTTTGAAGAGCTACAACCAGCCGCACTTTTGTGAGGGTTTGTATCAGCCAAAGCAAAAGAAACGCCCTTCTTACAAGGCTGCAACTTCACCTAAAGGGGGCGCCCTTACCTTAGGAGGCTTCCTATTTCGGTTTTTGGTGGGAGAAGTTCATCTTTGAAAAGAAATCAGCATTTCATTGGGCGTGGGTACTGTAGCAGGGCACTATTCACAGTGCTGTTTTTGCTGTAAGTTAAAATATGATGTATGAAATACTCGACATCGAATCTAATGTAAGTTATATATTGTAAGCGACCTTTATGTAATGAAGAAACTATATTTAGACATCGAAATGAGCAATGTACTCGAGTTGTTTCAGTAGCTTAGTTATTTGAGTTTCCTTTATGCATATGCTTCTTAGTTCTTTCCTAGTTTTTTTATTGGCAAAAACTCAAACACATGAAAAGAGAAATACAAACCTATCAAAATCAGACCTACAAGTTCAGTGAAAATATTATCAAGGGAGTGCGGTACATCACAGTAGTCTTGGTTGGACATTCATGCTCTTGGGCTTAGATGGGTCGAGTAGTTTACAGGTATCCCTTTCAAGGCTTTCCTATCAAGAAAAACTATGATGGGTTGTGAGGATGGATTCAAGGAATGGCAATCATAAGAGGGATGGACAAGATATCATGGACAGGAAAAGCAGGTACAAGTGTATTCACTAAGTAGCCCTCTCCAAGGGTGGAATAGTCTTGGTTTGGATGTTCTTGCTGCTTGCTGCCAAGGGGTGAGTAGTCTTGGTTGGACGTTTTGCGCCCTTGGGGTTAGATGGATAGCTTTGGGTGGACTTATCATGCTTCTCATCCAAGTCCTATTATGATTAAATACTTCCACTATGCATTATGGATATTAGTAGTTTAGATAGTCTTGAAATAATTATGTATTTTTGTATAGCTTAATAGATAAGGCATTTATTATGTTCTGACCATATGAATTATATTTCCAATATTATCTAATATGATTGTAGGACCTAAACCAAAATTTATCTTGCTTGCAGTATTTAAGTGGTAAGTTATAGCCCTAACTACATTATATTTGTGATTCTAGGGCAAGGCTTAGGGCAATCTTAGAAGGGGACATTACATATCAATTATCTTTATTGCTATCAACTGTGTTTTCTATTCTTTTTTTTTTTTGGCAAATTATATTTGGCCATAGTGTAATAGCCCTTGTCCAATCTGATCCAAAATTTTCAGTTTTCTACTCTTAGGAATTTCTTCAAACAGTTGTCTTGCAAACTGTCCCAGGCTGGTAAAGGTTTCTGATTTGTTTTCTTCTTGTGATATGAAGATGATATGCATAAAGATTCAAATAATCAATGCTGAATGACTACTATTGCAATTGGAATGAAATTCAAGTATGTTTGAGATTTTCCAATGCACATAAATGACTGAAACTGTAAATGAATGTGCTGTTACAGTGCCATGACATTTTCACAAACACTTTGAATGTAAACTTCAACTCCTTGCATTTATGTAACTCAAGTGTTTACAATATTTGCTGCCTTTAAGAAGGTCGATATGAGATGCAAGTAAAACTAACTCAGACCTCAAAACCATGAGATGCTGTGCAGATTTATTGACATATGATTGCAATATTACAATGATGATTTCACTGTATGACAGTGATTGAGCCCAGCCACTAAATGCAATACAAATGCCACTAATACTGTAGTTCAATGAAAGATGATTACAACTGAAATCAAAAGCCTGGAAATGCCGACTTGAAGAGCTATGATGCCACTGAAGAAAAACAATTGAACTCCTCCTAAGTCGTCCCTCTTGTCCCCAGCTGCAGTGCCTAACATCCTTGCTGGCCTGCGTCACTTCTTCCTACCAAATCGATATATAATCTGCCTCCAATTATTAAAATTGGATCTGCTAGTAGGTGCGCCCAGGACTGCCAAAAGAGGACGCCGAAATATCCCCAAAAGCTGTGCCACCACTGCAAGGATTGCCATGATTTTGCGTAGAATAAAACCAAATTTCTTTGTTGTCTGAAAATGAGCTTCCAACTGCAAAATTCAAGCTCCTCCAATGTAGAAATGACCACCAAAATAAATCTGAGAATGCCCCCTTCTTCAAAGACGGTTTCTTCTTAAGCTCCAAAACATGAACGCAATGAATTTAATGGTGGGTACTGAATATACCCACCTCTGCTAGTAGGTGCGCCCGCGACTGCCAAAAGAGGACGTCGAAATATCCCCAAAAGCTGTGCCACCACTGCAAGGATTGCCACGATTTTGCCTAGAATAAAACCAAATTTCTTTGTTGTCTGAAAATGAGCTTCCAACTGCAAAATTCAAGCTCCTCCAATGTAGAAATGATCACCAAAATAAATCTGAGAATTCCCTTCTTCAAAGACGGTTTCTTCTTAAGCTCCAAAACATGAACGCAATGAATTTAATGGTGGATACTGAATATACCCACCTCTCCAAATGGGAATGGGGTCATCTCCAATCCCTGAAAGTCAAGGGGTCAGCACCTTGAACAGACTGAAATTAATCTTCAGCCAAGAGACTCTCAATCGCCAAATCAAATTCAATTCTTGGATGTCCTCAAATGCATTCGAAGCCTTCTTTTATATTTCCCTTAACCGCCCCAGCCAAGATCGACTTAGAAAAAAATATCAGATTTTGTTTCTTTTAATTGACTCATCACATAAAGTGAGCCGACCACCAAGGGAATATAGTATTTTATTCAACACATGAAGAGAATCGACTTCTAGAAGGAAATAAATAATATTTTATTTTTAACCTTATAACTCCCAAAAGTCGTCCCCTCCTAGACTCCTTTATTTTTAAAAAAAATTGTTTTGGCATTGCAAGTGGGAAATAAAATAAAAATACAATATAATAAGTATTATATTTTATTTTGCATTAAAAATAATTCCCTTTTTACCTCCAATAGCAAACTCATCAAAAATATAATTTTCTTGGCCAAAATAACATTGCCTCACCAAGATGACTAGCTCATGAGAATGGTGAATTAGCTAGTTCTCATCTCCAAGATGTCCCTCTGAGAATGGGGACATTACACATACCCAGCCTTATTGAACCAAAGAAAAGAAATTGCAATACTGGTAAACCTGAACTGCAAATCGGTAACTTAGTTCTAGTTCCTTGTAAGTCTTTTATTTCTCCCACATTACTCACTTTCTAGCTGAGTGAGATTGAGATGTTGAGTTTATGGTGGCTCACATCATGATAGCAATAAATGGTGCAATCTTTGGAAGGGGAACTTAAATCTTTCATTGCTTAGAACATTGCGCACTCCCTTTTTTCAATTTCATAATGGATCATGTTCAGTGTTTTGACAATGGGGAGTCATACAATTGAGTTAAAATTAAAGGTTTGCCAACTTTTACTTCTAAAACCATATTAATAAATTTGTTCAAACATTCCTAAACTCATTTTTTTTTCTATATCATATATTAATAACCAGTAAAGATGATCATCAAACCTTTGAGAGATCCTTCTTTATAGTTCCCATTCTAAATAAAGATCTTCTAAAAATTACTTTATTTATTTGTTTTTTTATGCATAAATGGTTTCTATTGAAATTTTGGATATTATAGTTCCCTTTGTTTGTCTAAAATTTCTATGGGTTAAACTTTATCCTACTTTTCTCTTTTCTCATGTAGTTGTGGTAATTAATTTTAGAAATTTCATTCAAAGATTTATTTATTGCAAATTTATCTTCTTAGGTTCTGTGAAAAGGTGAGGCATTTAATGGCAGCATTTTGTGTTTTCAGGTATCTTCTTAAAGTATCAATTATCTCAGCACTTACATACAACTTGAGGTGAGCGGAGAACTTGGAGGTCTAGATTCCACAGATTTTGCATTTTCCTAGCACATGAACTGCAATTCTAGTTTGGAGCAGCGTTCACCAGTTTATGATCTTTCACTTCTCTTTTTGCTTGGAGATCTTTCAATTTTCTAATTGTGTTT
This sequence comes from Sequoiadendron giganteum, assembly GCA_007115665.2. Taxonomy (NCBI): domain Eukaryota; kingdom Viridiplantae; phylum Streptophyta; class Pinopsida; order Cupressales; family Cupressaceae; genus Sequoiadendron; species Sequoiadendron giganteum. The sequence goes on along the minus strand of CM021100.1, from coordinate 240,208,706 downwards.
TCTCAACAGTTACGCTCAGAAACATATTATCGATATACAATCATCTGTCTTTGTAGACACAAAAATATGTGGTGTATGAAAAGTATGTACAAATTTTATTGTGGTGTAAGAGATACAGGACTGCCCTTTCATACTTTCAGAAACATAGTTGTATGAAAAACTTTGTGAACAATTCCAATGACAGTCTTGTGAACATCCCTGGTAAAGGAAATAGCTCTTGAACTTGAAAGGCTCATCTTGATTGAAATCGCCTTTCTATATTACAATTAACCACCCTTTTATAGAGGAGGATTACAGAAAATTAGAAAAGCAATAAGGAATTAAACTGAGAGAAAGTTTTGCAAAGCATACGTAGGTAAGTCTATTAGCCTGTAATGTAACTCATTAGTTGTTCTCCCTGCTTAGATAATTTCTGTGCGGATGGCTATATAAACATAACTTACTGAAATCTGAAATAACCCATGAATCTTCCTTCTACTTATTTCATGAATTCTATCTCTGAAACTACTACATTAATATCCAATGTCTTCTCCTTGCAAGGCGCACTTGGTAAGGGGATTGACAAAAGCATTAGCAGAAGGGAGTGGGGGTGCCAGCTGGGGAACATGAGAGGGCATGCAGGAAGGAAAAGGAGCAATATTTATATCCAAAAGAAAACATATAGAAACAATCACTGATAGAAAACTGTTTCAAGCTCTTATGCAATAGAGTCATAACTATAAGAGGGTTGAATCTGTCACATCCCCACATCAGCTACCTCCATGCTGGATGGTTGTGGGGGAGAACCAACAAAATAAATGCAACTAAGTCTCACAAGAGACCATGTGCATATGGAGGCAACGTTGACCAAGGGCCAACGAGGTGTCATGTCATTAGTAAGGCATGTCGTCCTCACCATTTCATCCAACTTTTACTTGAAATGGGAGGCATATTAATTGCAAGTTTTGGCTGCTTGAGAAGAAATAAAGGGAGAGGGATGGTGTCAGAGAAGGAACCATGTGAAGGTATGGTCAACCATCAATGCTAGCAATTGGAAGAATGGCGTACCTTCCTTACTTGCTGCTCATGTCTGTAGGTATTCAGAGGTTTTGGAAATAGAAAAAGGTGAAAGCAGAATGAAAATGATGGGTTGCAGGAGCTGTCAAAATATTGCAAGATGAAGGTCAGTTTGGCACACAAAAAAGAAGATTTTAATCTTTCATTGACCTCATAATAGAGGTGTTTTGAGCAGAATGGAGAGAGAGGGCACCAAAAATCGCATAGGAGAGACAGAGAGCATAGGTCGATAAGAGAAGTGGAGATCATGGGAGAGGAGGAAGGCTGAGGGAAGGCGTAGAAGACATTTGGGGATTGTGATTACAAAGAAAATGCGAAGGGAGAAAGTGTGAAGGTGTGCTATTTTGCTGTGAAAATATTTCAGGAGAGATCAGTTGGATAGAAGGTAGGAGGCAGAATAAAAATGCTGAGAAAGGCAGGGGAGAATGCGAGAAGCAAGAAAAGAGAGAAAGCGTGAGGGGAGGAGAGCGTGTGAACTGGTTACGGCATCCATTAGACATAAAGGATGGAGGAATTTTAGACGTAGAGGTGCCATAAAGTGGAAGACATTCGTAGAGGCAACGCGGGCAAGGCAGCTGAAGGAGCAGTGTCAAACCAGATAACAGGGTAGATTTGAATGCCTACTTCAGAATGTCATCAATTTTATCCCTTAGAGCTGAGTACAGTTCTTCCCATTTACTACCTTGAAATAGCATTTATTTTTGCAATATCAACTCCCACAGCTGAGATAAATTTGATATAGTTGATTTGAACTTATGTGAGAAATGGGAGGTGCTATTCCCCTAATCTGTGCATGTTTCAAATTCTTTAAGGTTTTGTCAAACCATTCATGTGTCTAGACATGCTTTTATCTTCCGCAAGAAATTTTGATAGACAATACCATTGCTTTGTGCTTATCTTTTACGTTGCATTATGTATTTTGGGTAGCTTTTATTGCTGGAGGGGATTGGATCATGTTCATGCTACTTTGCATGATGGCATAATAAGGGTATTAAGAATCCACCTCACGTATGGATGGGTATGAGCTTAAAATGTAGGGAGTCACATTTGTATTTCTTAATGATCAAAAGCCTATTTAATTTGAAATATCACTAATGTCGGCTTAAGAGACAATGCAATATGAGTGGTAAGCCACATTGTGAGCAACATGACTATAATAATGGGACCTAAATGGAAGTTGATCAAAAGAAATTGAAATTAAACATGTATATAACTCTTTAGGTAAATTAGAGTTATGATAGGAGCTTTAATTTATGATTGCATGTCACTAGAACCACACTACATTGAACACATTCTTAATGTTCCAATTGACACTCTTGTCATCCCACTTTAGATTTAGGGGCAAGGGTATGAGTACCTATCAAACAAGAGACGAGTGTCGTATAATTTGATTATGTTGTTAAGAATGAGTTAACTATTTGTAATCATACTATATAACATCCTTTGGTATCTTATTGCTTACCAATAAGGTTATATTTAGTTATATGTTGTAAGAGTGAATATTATATTTTGTGAGTTAGACTATTTTGGAAGTATGGGGTTTCATGAAAAGGTTTACAAGGAATTGAGAATATATTATTATTGGAAGTATATGTTCGGATGATGATTTGATGGATATAGTGTTGTCAACTATCTAGATGTGACTTGTGTATTGACTCTGCTTAGAGCTAGCTTATAACTATTGTGTTATTTCCTTCAAAGTTTCAATAATGTGTGTATGGCTTTAGGGAGGCATATGTGTTCCAATTGAGATTTATGTCATTATGAATCTTGGCCATATTATAGAATAATATAATGTGAATAGATTTTGAGAATTAATGCCTTCATTATTAGAAAACTTACCTTAAATTGATATTAATTCTTCCAGGTTATCCTCATACATGTGTGTTCGAAGGGTTTCTCATAAGTATGATATAGTGACCCTCAAGATGTTAAGAACCAATACCCTTGTGATATCTAAGATCACCAGATCTCGTTCTAGTCCTATATAAAGCCTTGGATTATAAAGTATCATCCAGGTACCAAAGGTTGTACAATATCCTTGATAGGTAACCGTAAGATGGCAAAGAATCCTAGACCAAATCATTAGCTACAAGATAATCTTATAAAAGGAAACACAAACCATATATGATCAAAAAGAGCCTTGACACTTAGTTGCTTCCATGATAATGTTTTATATGACTATAGGATGTCTATCAATCTCTTAGACACGAGAACCTTGATATTGGAATTATTATTATACTTATAATGAATCATAATATAATTGTATACCAAATGGAAGGAAACTATCATTAATTTGACAATGTGGTTGAGATCGCGTTATGAGGTAAATCCTATGTAGCATCTCTTGATACCTTACTAATGACCATTGAGGTCAGGTTTAGACCAAATGACAAGTATGAATAAATTATCTAGTCATTTAACTAGACTACTATAAGAATATAGGGTGCAACATAAGGTAAAGGAATTTAGAAGATCAAGAGTATTATTGGTAATATTATTAATGGGATTATATTTACATATATATTGGTCTATTGGACATATTGTTGCCAACCTTCTTAAGTAGGATTTGGGAAATTATAATACTCTTGGTTGTCCTTCAAAGATATTTGTTAACGCCTTGGGTACAAGAACCTCAATATGGAATCTAATATGTAAATTGAAATGGAAGTGCTTTCCTATGGATATATATGAACCAAGGTAATTTCATGTTGAATAATAAACCTATCCCCTATGTTGATAAGATGAAACCAAGGATGTTCAAGTTAGTTCATGAATAATAATGGTTGAGTTTAATTCAAGTTTTTGATATCCTTAAAGGGAAGTTTTATAGTATGGGTTAAATTATATACTTATTTATGTTTTCCTAACTATTGACAACTATTATTAGTTGGAGGGAACCAAAACCTTGGTCATGGGAACTTGTGTGTGTGGGTCCTTTGAGAGACCTTGTTAGGAGAACTACATGTGACTTTGACCCATTTGGAAGCGGGAACGTAGGCAGTCCTTGGGCGAAGGATGTCTCTGTGACCTCAAGTCCATAGGGGAAAGGTCTAGGGGACAACTCCTAGATTTTTGGGTTATTCCCAATTGGTTTGACCTTCTCTCTTCAGTAGGCTTCGGATGAGGCCAAATGGGTATTAGATGGATATGAAAGAAAACTTGATGACTTGTATTCTATACAAAAGGTGTGTCTGAATAGTAAGCTGAAGGAAAGGAATGAATTGGGCTATTTGATGGTGGTTACTTGTTGAGTTGAGCTCACCTCATATTGGTACTTAGTGGATTCTTTTACGTTTTTTGAATATTAACATCATACTTAAATGAATATGTACAAGCTTCTAATTCTATCGATTGTGATCTACTTAGTCTACGTTAAGAACATATCTTCCAATTTTGGTGCTAAGCATGGTTCAAGGAGCAAATCGGTATTGACAAGTGTCTAGGGGCAATACTATGCTTGAGATGGATTGTAGTCAAGGAGCAACACTATTATGCTTGGGATTGACAAGTGTTTAGGGGCAGTACTATGCTCGAGATGGATAGTAGTCAAGGAGCAGCACTATTATGCTTGGGATTGAGAGGTGTCTAGGGGCAGTACTATGCTCGAGATGGATAGTAGTCAAGGAGCAACACTATTATGCTCGGGATTGACAGGTGTCTAGGGGTAGTACTATGCTCAAGATGGACAGTAGTCAAGGAGCAATACTATTATGCTTGAGATTGATAGGTGTCTAGGGGCAGTACTATGCTCGAGATGAACAATAGTCAAGGAGCATTCTATGCTAGTGATGGGTAACCTTAGTTGCTTAGCCGTCCGATGGATTGCAAGGAAGATAGTTTCTAATGAAAAGTAGGTAGGTAACAGTTAGACCAACCTCATAGCATAGTTTTGGGAATATCTTGATGTGAAATGGTATACTTGACTAGAGAAAAGGATGGGACCCACGGTGTAGTGCGCAATGCACCGACATTCCTTTTGTATTTGGGATGAACTAAGGACAAGTGTGTGTTAGCCAAGGTGAATGTGATATGTATGAGTTAGTCTCTATTGTACTTATGATGTACGTATGAGCCCCTCACTAATGTACTTGTGATGTAAGATGGACCTAGCCATCATGTATAGGTGATGCATGCTTGAGCTCGTCATGGATGTACTTGTGATGTACACACGAGCTCATCACCATTGTATTTATGACATGCATATGAGTCAATCACTATAGTACTGGATATGTACTTGTGAGTTAGTCATGGATGTACTAGTGATGTACACATGAGCTCTTCATCCTTGTATTTGTGACATATGTTGGAGTTAGTCACTTGTATATGTGACGTATGCAAGAACTAGCCACCTTGTATTAGCGATGTGTATGAGCTAGTCACCTTGTTTATATGTGTTGTATGCTTGAGTCACTCCCTATGGGAATTGGGGAGATATGAAAAGATATGACCCTTGTGTAGTTGTTTATGATTGCACACTAATTGGTAATGTTTGGTGGAATTATAACTTGGTGGTGATTTGATATCATTACATTATAATTGGCTAAGTTGATAGCTTACCTGTACTCAATAAATAGTCATGGGTTAAAAGTGAGATCAAAGATCTCATGCAAGAGGAGAGATTGATCTCCCTCTGACCTTGGTGGGTGAACTACGAAGCCTTTAATTTCCTATGAAGAAATACGTAGGTAGGGTCATCAGGAATGAACCCTCAAGGCTTAGGTCTAGGCCTAGAAATGGCTTTAACCTTGGGGGCTTACTACTCCTATGTGTAAGTATATAAGTGCTGAAGTCAGGTTGATGACACCATGATGAATGGAGAAGTGTTGAAGATAACACCTCTAGTTTGCTTGGAAGATGCTCAGTCAATTAAGTTGGAATTTGTTTTGGAATTGATCTAGAGAAAAAAAATTTGGTAGCACTAAGGGGCGGTTGTTACAAAATTAAAAAAGGAAGATTCCCAAGACTGGAAACAATCATAGAAAAGAGAAGGCCAGCTAAAACAAAGATCCCAAGCAACACAAACTTCTGGTTTCAGATATATTAGAGAATCATATCTTGGCATCATTTTCTTGTTGGAAACATTGTCATTGATGTCAAAGGGGCATGGACAAGATAGTTTATCATTGATGTCATATTACTCTAAGATAGTTCATCATTGATGTCAAAGGGGCATGTACAAGATAGAGTATCATTGATGTCATGTACGCCAAGATAATTTATCATTGACGTCAAAGGAAATCTGGTGAAGCAAATCATGAACTGCTGAAGGTTATCCGTTGAAGCAAATTAAAGTTTAAATTTCATTTAAATAAATAAATTTATTTAGGGCTGACCCATGGTTCATAATGCTGGCTGACCCTTAGTTTTTGTTGCCCCCATTTAATGTCCCAAAAAATTGCAATTAATTTAGTTTTTGGATGAGGCTGACCCCCTTCATAGAGTTGCCCCACTTTGGTGACTTCATATTCAAAATAAATATATATTTTTTTGTACATGTGGCCGACATGCTTGGAAAGTTACCTCTCTTGGGCGAAGTGGTGCATGTGTGGGGTATAAAGAAAGGTAATTTTGAAGTGTAAGAAGTAAGAATTTAATGCAATATTTTTTGTATACAAGCAGACTTGTGAGCAGATCTGAAGGTATTATTATCAGCTTTTATGAACAAATTCAAGGCAGATTTATGAGCAGATTATTGAAGATGTTATAGCAGATTTATGTAGAAGATAAGAGCAAATTTTGGAGCAGAATTACGAAGCACATTGGAGAGAATATTTGAGCAGATTTAAGGAGGAGAATGGCAGATTTATGAAGATTCTATGGGCAGATTTATGATGACCTTATGGGCAGATGTGGATTTCCTGCATCACCAAGTTTGTTGATTGTTCGAGCTTAGTTATGTTCATGCTGAGTGGTTGTTTAGTTGTGGCCTGTTGTTTTAGGCTGTGTGTTTGATCTGCTAGGGTTCAAGGTCCCTATAAAACCTGGTTGTTAAGGGTTCTAGGTTCCCTTCAAAACCTATTCTTTGCAGCATCAGTTTTATTGTTTATCCTTTAGTGGCTTGAAATATCCCCCTTAGTGTTTTTTGATTTTCAACATAGAACTTCACCCGTTAATGTTAGCTTAATGAAAGATAAGCAAATTGGAATGCAACCCTTCACTTTCTGATCACCTAGATCTTGGAGTGGGCAAGGTGAGAGCATACGGTGTAAGGGGATCTGTTAGCTAAATTGGAAAAGCTGGAAATACAATGATATTGGCGACAACCTGACCAATATAGAAAATGAAAGTACTTAGGCGGAAAGCCAGCCTCTTCCACTTTTCAGCGGGCTACAAGGAAAGTAAATGTAAAGTAAAATGCTTAGGTGGCAAGCCAACCTCTTCCACTTTTCAATGAGTAACAAAGGAAAGCAACAAGGCAGCAAGCCAGCTTCAGTGAAAATACAATATACTGAAATAAGAACTGAGTAGTACTACTAGAACAACGATTACAAATGATTTCAGACATAGTATATCATATGAGAAATTATTACAACAATAAGCCCAAATGTTAGGAATTCATGTCTAAACAACATATTGACAAGGCATCATGTAAAATATGAAAATATGACAAAGATACCAAGTCTGATATGAAGAAGCAGCAATCTGATTTTCTGATCAGTGAACACGGAACCCACTCAAATGCTCATATCTTTCTCAATACTCCTCCGAATGACCTTAGATTGAGTGCAAATGGTGCCTAGAGACTAGGCATCCACCCTCCAATAGAAAAATCAAACCAAACAACTCAAAACCCTGGCACGCTTCCCAATGCACTTCCAGCCAAGAGGTATGGCCCCAAAAGGGGGTTATTAAGGACTCATGCTGAAAACTACAATTGTAATATGATGGAGGATACTGCTTTGAGAAAGGCTGTGCACAAGAGAGATAAGGAAACAAGTAGAAGTGTCAAGGGAATTTGGTACTTACCTGAATTGTTTAGTTGTAGGTGGATACAAACATGTAATGCTCCCTTTTCAATTCCTTTAGTTTCAGCTCTAGCACACAGAATATAAACTTGTACAATTGATTATTAATAAGAATTTTTAATTTTTTAACTTGTTGATTTAATAATTATTTTCAAAATTATATTTATTAAATTGCTTTGGATACTTATAAATCTGCCCGAGTCAGGCATTTCCGGCCTTTAATTTTGCCATGAGGGGTTTCGCCCTTAGGTTAATTGAACCACAGTTCCATGGTCCAAAGGTGTAATCCTATTCTTCATATGGTCCTTATTCTCCTTTTATTAGTGTCTTTTATATATCTTTTTCCTTCAATAGTCATGATTCTTCACGTCTTTTGACCTTTGATAAAATTAAACTTTAATTTGATAATTTATAATTATATTATATTTTTTTATATTTTAATTTATTATTATTACAATCCCATTTCAAAAAGGGGACATTGCAAAAGACAGCGGGAATGCAAATTTCATTCAACAAAATTGTTGGGAGCCTTGAATCAGGGTAGAAATAGACATAGCATCAATCCAAATATAATCAAAGATATTGATAAAAAAACTATGAAATGCACAGCTAGTCATTTAAATTTATAGTTGCTATTTTGTCTTGTGTTTTATTTATTTGGAGAAAAATGTAATGCTTATTATTTTGTGGTCTTGATTGGAATTTTAGGGCTACTGATATGGCTGCTCTACAAGCTATTTTGATAGACCAACCTAATATACCTACAGATGAAGGTATTTTATGTTTTTTTCTGTTAAAAACACGTTGCTTGTTTACATGGTACACAGATATGCCAATTTAGGTAGGGTGTCCGTGATTCAAATTCTCATTTGGGATATAGATTGAAATTATTAAATATTCTTTGCAATTGTGTTGCTTGAAAAATGAATGAGTAATAAATATATCTGTTTTGGTTTTTTTGCAGTACAACTTATTTTTGACATAATATTTGCGGAGGAAATATCTTAACATGATAATGAGTTGTCGACCATACCATAAGGTTAGTGGATTGTTTGAGACGAAAGGTCTAAATATATCTATTTTATTGAAGTGCATATGAAATTTGTGTTTTAAGCATGCATCGAAAATGATTTTTTGACCTTGTTTCTCTCTTGAAGAGCAGAAACTTGGACTGTATTCAAAGAGTTGTTGAAAGGTCAATACTACACTGCAAAGAAGGAAGAACGTGTAAGGGGATATCTTTTTATCCCTCTAGAATGCTAGACTTAATTGAGTATAGTTCTATACATCCTAAACAATCGAGTGGTATTTTACTTGCTCAAGTCAATCATCTACAATGTATTGATGAAATATTCTTTATGAATTATTTAACTAATTCAAGTCTAGCTATTTGGGTTCACTGCCCTTTTTTCCTATCCTATATTATGTTAACATCAATTTTTTTTATTGGAAAAAAGTGCTTCATATAAAATTTCCAAGGAACAAAAGGTTACATTATTAAATAGTCACATCATCTGAGCATAGTTCTTAACAAGAGCGTTCTCTCCATATAGGCAAGGAAAGAAAGCACTTGAACTTGTACCCCATTGGACAAAGAGATCACACCTCTTCAAAACCACTCAAACTTAGCATGTACAATCAAAGCCAACTCTTGTTTGAAAAGCCTCAACATCCCCTACTGAGAGGCGAGGTATCCTCTTGGAAGACGGCTTTTGACCTCCAAAGAAAATTGATTGCTGCCTACCGAGTTGTATGTCATAAACCATTGCAGCTGTCTCAGACCATCCAGGAATCCCCTAAAAGAGGTCCTCTCCAAGAGAGGAGGAACAAAAGGAAACTGAAATCATCTTGCAGCCATCCCCAAAAGCCTCTGGCTGTTGGACATTTCTAGACGATATGATCAACTGTTTCTTCTTTCCCACATACTATGTAAAATGCATCTGTAAATCCAGTCTTGCTCAACCTTACTTCGACAACTAAACCTTGGTGTGTTACTAGCCATCCCTCACCTTATGTTTGAAGGATGTTCTTGTTTTCCAAACAACTTGACAACGCTGTTGCCATCTCACTGTAGGGTCTTGGATCCACCATTGTTTGTTCAATTGGAAGGGAATGGAGTAGCAATGGTGAACTTGATTATATAAATCTTTTGATTACAAAATGGAAACATCAAAATAATATATGGGATCTTGAACTTTTAATCCTAGGTTTTATTTGAATATATTTGAAAGATAGTGAATGTCTAGTTACTAGTAGGATTGTCACCCACTAGGTGTGGGACGAGTAATATTGCTCTCTTGCAAGTGCCCAATTGCCATGTCCCTTTTTCCAAAATCAATTAGGGGGATCTTGAAAGCCCATTCATTTATTTCCCGTAGGCTAGGGGGAATAATTAGGGAAATAATATTGTAATAATGGTTTGAGTTGTCCAATTGAAATATTTGTTGACTGAGCAATACTCCACGAGCAGTAAGTTGATCATATTTGAAATCATCTGCATTGAGCTTGAAATTACTGTTTAAAACTAAGCAGCTTGCTGCTAACAATTAATATTTTGGTAATATGAACGAACTTTCATTTACTCACCATATGTTCTCACCTGATGTTAAGAGTGAATGTGAATCAGTAAATTTTATTTGATTCATGTGAGCAACCTGCATATTAGGCAAGACTGCTTCTTCAACTACATGATTGATCACACAAACTATTAATCTAATATTTTTTGTGCAGAACTGAACTATATTTGTGTATTTTTTTAAAATATTGGATTTGAAAATTACTCTCCTTCATACTAAAAAGCAATAAGTAATGCAGTATGTATAGGATAACCAATGAGCAAATGAATTTTGGGTCATAACTATATAGATGTGAATATCAATGGGTCATAACTATATATATAGATGTGAATATCAATGGGTCATAACTATATAGATGTGAATATCAATGTTCAAATTTTGAAAAATTTGAGAATAACAAACCATGCAAATGAATAAATGAAGAAACATACATGATTTTTACACACTAATTATTAAATTGAACACAAATAAAAAATAAAAATAAAAATAAGTGTCTTCTAGTGGCTAGTACTTGTCTTTATAGTATTGTAATTATAGTTTTATAGGTTTGCAAAAAATTAAATGCAAGTTTTATTAATGTGAATAAAAGTCGATGTATTTTTTTTTGTTAATTATGTATTTTAGTTTTGTTAATTAATTCTTTGCATGCTTAGTAATATACAATTTAGATATGTTTTCTTAATTTTAATATATTAATAAAATATTTACATAATCACATTAATGTTAATTATTATTTAACTATGTTAATAATATATTAATCATTATAATGTAAATTGTAGATAATCCGTGCCTATATTCTAGCTTAATGGAATAAAAAGGTAGGTACATGCATTTATTAATGCTACCCTTATTATAAGAAGTGAAAACATGAACATGTGATAATTATTTTTAATAATTTAACTTATATAATTTTAAAAAATAAATCAATAAATAGTTTTAAAGTTAAAAAAATATAATAATAACATATTTGTTTCAATTTTAAATGTGTACTATTAATAATATTATTATAAATATAAATTATATTGATTTTATAATTGTATATTTGAGATCTATAAAATAATATTATTTAAAAATATAAATATAAGTTATTTTGATTTTATAATTGTATATTTGAGATCTATAAAATAATATCTATAATTTATATTTTATATAATATTATTTAAAAATATTAGAAAACATTTAATAAATGATTTAAAAAAACAAATTAATGAATTATCATTAAAATAAATTTATTATAATTTTTTTAATTTTTTCATATTTTTAAATTTAACATTAATAATATTAGTAAAAACATAAAGATTTTCTAAAGATATATTTTTATGTAAAAAAATATATTAGTAATATATTAATAAAAAATTAAAATACAAATTAAACATTAATGAATCAGTGAGGCCACAACGGGGACCTCATCTTGGCATGGATGCACAACAACCACCACTTCCGCGAGCACAGTAGCCCAACAAGGGCACAAAGCTTGCAAGCACACCAACCCAGCGAGGGAGTAGGTCCCAAACACTAATGCCTAGTACAATGGCAAGCTCCTTCCTCTTTCATTAGGGATGTATTCAAGGTTGGTCCTTTATCACGAGCTTAGCTCCTTCCTTTCCATAGGGGGTGTATTCAACGATGGTCCTTTGTCATGAGCTACGATTAAGTTCAGAGACTTGAACCTTGGTGGTCACAACAACAATACCACCCTTTTACCAACAAGAGTAGCAACAATGTTATAGGAGACTTGAACCTTGATGGGCACAACACCACCACCACCACTCATCCAATGCACCATGGGCTCATGCCCTAAATATATATAAATATTATTAGACATTTATTATTGAAATAAATTTATTAATTATCATTAAAGTTATTTGAATTGAAATAATAATAATAAACAATTAAAAAATAAAACACTTATAAAATATAAATATATTCTATAAATGTTAATATATTAATATAAATTTCACATAATCATGACACATTAATATTAATAATTATTAATTTTAGCTCAATGAAAAACAATTGCATGCCTATATTCTAAGTATAGTTTATCTATTTGTAACTCAATTTATAAAAGATAATGCATACATAAGCAAGTAAAATTCTTTCATTCCCCATAATTTATTTATTTGTATCTCAATTTATAAAAGATAATACATATATTAGCAATTAAAATCAATTCCTAAAAGGATGAGTAAACAATAGTTCACCTTTATTTTTCCTAAAAATCTGCTCATAACACCCTAAATTTTTTATCCAATCATATTCAAGAGATAATTTTTAAAATTTATGAAGTAAAATATTTTATATGTTCACTTTAGAAAAATTAAATTTTATTTAAAGAGAATATTAAAAAAAATAAAAAAATAAAATGATAAAAAAACAATTTATTAATAATTAATTAGCAAAAATCTCATTGCAATAGTTTTACCCTATGACAAGTATTAATAAATTTCAATCAATTTTAACTAGTTCTTTGCAAGCCATTATCACATCGTGTGGTACTACTCTTCTTATGTAAATATTTTTTTATTTAATATACTTAGTGTTTATTCATATTTCAACCTAAAAAGAAAAACTAAAGTGCCCTAGTCTTAACTTTAGACAATTTTTTTAGTCTTCCTATGCTTTTATTGTTTAGTTCCCAAGTGTAAAATCTAGCCGGAAAGGGAACTAGTATGACAAATGTGGTGGGTTACGATTTCTCAAGCTTAATGCAAGTTATTGGAGTATGATTCTACTATAGTCACAACCATAAAAACTATGTATACCATAAGTTTTGGTAACTAGGTCAATTGTGTTCAAGAGTAGCAAGGAAGAGTAGAATTTATGCATCAGTTGTGCATTCATTTACCTAGGTATCCAACTTTTCTAAATGTGCTTATTTCAATCTTTGAGCACAATACTTAGTTTCTTAAATTATTGTTTTATTTTAATAACCACTTTTTATGTTGAACATGACTGTGTTGACATATTACTATCTCATCTAATTAAGATTAAGCATTCAACTATTATGGTTCTATCAAAATGTCTAGAAGAGTAATCATTTGTTAGCATAACCCTTAAATTTATCATCATTTCCTGCTTTCTAGATATGCCACATGATCTCATTAGATAAATAATACCAAAATAACTTACACTTAGAATTGATCTTAATATCACAAAAAAGAACATCTTGCCAAATAATTTTACCACCGTTATTCCAGATTTTCAATTTATGATAAAATAAATTCCAAATTTCTTGAGCATAAAACCAGTCAAATAGAATGTTTCTAACTGATTTTGGAGACCTGCAAATGCTGCAAGTACCAACATCCATGAAATTAGATTTGAAAGGAATTTTTTGTAAAAGGACCAACCATCTAAAACATGCCTTTTTGGGCTCCATGGAGTTGTGCCAAACAAAGGAGAGGATTTTTTGCCATTCTTTTGCATTTAGTGCAGTGCCCCAACATCTATGTACATGCTCAATAATTGAATCATTATTAACAAGATCATTGTAAATTGTTTTAGGTTTAATACAATTAAGGGCGAGCCATCTATCGAAGCAATGATATTAGCTATATTACTTTCCTTCTCCACACTCCTGGGAAAGTATACATCTTTGTAGGCTTCCAGAACTGTAGAGTAGGCTCTTGAATTAGAGTCGGGTAGATCAAAATTTTCTCGAAGGTTATCCCAACTTTTGAGGTTCCCATTGGATGAGATATCAACAAAGGATTTAATTCCTTTCTTATACCAATTTTTAATAGAGTAGCCTTGTACCAGGGCAAGATTTTTACCATTTTGTTCAAGGTTCCATCAGATGGAGCTGTGAGAGTGACATTTTATATTATTTTTTAGTGTTATGTTACTTGTTTTATAGTGAACATTATGCTTTGTTAGTTCCCATGCCTTCCATAGGCTTTTAAAGACAACATATCCAACCAAAACCATAGAGTGCTTATTGAAGAGGATGTCATCCAGGGGCAAAAGCTTCCACAACTTAGCCTACTTGGGCACTGCTGGAATGATATTGTTTCTCACCAAGAATTTCCAAGGTTCATTACCTTCCAGAGACTTAAGAATCCACTTAGCCGCTAGGGTGACTCCTTGTAACCTGAGATATTTCAACCCAATGCCCCCATGCATCTTTCTCAAATAGAACCAATCCCACTTAACTGAGTATCTCTTTTTCTTTCCTTTCCCATCCGACCAAAGGAAGTTCTTGATCCTTTTTTAGATGTCATTGACTTGATAGATGCTGAAGAACCATACAAAGGCAAAGTATATGTTTTAGGAAGATTTTTTAGCAAACCTAAATTTTGCCAACCAAGGAGAGATACTGTCTGTTCCATCCGCTTAGTTTTTCTCAAATTTTGACTTGATCCAATTCCACATTTCCTTGAGGTCAGGCCATACCGCAAAGGGGATCCCCAAATATCTCACCAATTTATTGGGACCCCCCCATTGAAACCCACATCTCTCCAACCAATCTGGTGGTTTTTCTTTCCACCCCAGAAAGGTTGACTTAGCTCTAGAGAGCCTAGGTCCAGAGGCATGACAAAAGAGATCAAGTTTCAACATTAAAGAATCTAGGTTGCATTGCTCAAGGTCCACACATATGGAAGTGTCATCAACAAATTGCACATTTATTAGTTCATTTCAATTTGGAAGACATATCCCTTTTATCTTAGGGGAGAATGTGTTGTCACTCAAGAGATAGAAGAGCGCATCTGAAGCTATAACAAAGGGGGCGGGAGCCAAGGAACAATCCTGGCAGATGGATCTTTCTAGAGAGATCTTCTCCATTAGTGTACCATTGATATCTATTTGTGTTGTGGCATCTTTCAGTAGTGTGTCAACCATGCCACAAAATTTGCTAGGAAAACCAAAAGCTTGAAGGGCTGTCCTAAGAAAAACCCACTCTACCCTATCATATGCTTTTTCAAAGTCTAGAAGAAGAATTGTTGATTTCTGATTGGATTTTTTGGTCCATTCCAAAGCTTCCTAGCTTGTGATGAGATTCTCTAGGATATACCTACCTTTTATAAAGTCGGTTTGAGTTTTGTTTATGAACTTGGGTAGAATATTGACCAACTATGAAGCAATTACTTTGGCAAGAATTTTGTAAGATACATTCAACAGGGTTATAGGTCTCCAATTTTTTAATTAGGCTCTTATCCCCACCCTTTGGGAGGAGTTAATAATTCCTTTATTGATATCTTCCCCCAGTGATCCTTTACCTAAGGCCTCCTTATAAATTTCTAGGAGATCATCACATAGCCACTTAGAAAACACTTTATAGAACTCCACAGGAAGTCCATCCCATCCAAGGGACTTATCATTACTCATAGACAAAATTGTGTTTACTATCTCACCTTTGGTGATATGAGCTTCTAACTTGGCGCAATCTTCCTGCCCAATCTTTTTCGGTATGAGACTTTTAATGAGGGATCTGGCCCTTTGACCCTGTTCATCCCCACTTTCTGAGGTGAACAACCCTTTGAAAAAGGAATGAAATTGAGTCAAGACCTCCTCCTAAGAGGTGCAAAGCTTAGTATCATCCCATATTTGACCCACCCGCTCGTTTACTTTCTTTTCCCTTAGATAGTTGAAGAAATATTTTGATCCCTTGTCCCCACAATTGAGCCAATTCAGCTTTGCCTTGACCTTTTTACCTCTTACCTTGTGAGCTTGAATCCTCCTTAGACTATCTTTGGCCAGTATTAGATCTTCACACAACTTTTCATTACTAGGATTTTCTTGCAGCCTAGTTTCAGCCTCAAGGAGACAACCCTAAAGGTTGTTCTCTTTTTTTTTTTTCTATTGTCAAGGGCTCGCTTCTTCCCAATCATTTGAAAGAGGGACCTCCAACCCTTTACATTAGCATTCCATCTCTCGATGGCGGATGCATCCTTCAACATCCACTTATTTATTTATCGAAGGGATGCAATGGCTTCTTGCAAATTAGTATCCTTTATAAGGTCAGTGTTAAGCATGAAACCTACTTCTTTCCTTGCAACCATTGAGGGGTTATATGACAAGAAAATAGGTTTGATTTGATGGGGTGATGGTCAGAGAGGGTGTAAGGATACACCTATACCTTGAAACCATCATCATTTGGGAATAAATTGAAGACATCCTTGTTTGCATAAAACCTATCGAGTCTACAATAGATCCAACCTCCCCCTAATTGAGCATTGCACCATGTGAACCACACTCCTTTACACTACCTCTTACTGTTGGGGATACAGATTCGGTCTGTCATCAAGATAGGCATCTAAGACCGTAGTGCCTTAGTGATTTCAATTCAAAATCACAACAAAGACACAACCAACTATGCTATAAAGTGGAAACAAGCACAGTTGATCCCCCATTGATCCTCTGAGAGAAGTGAATGCAACAAGAAAGAAATTCAACATAAACAGAAACCATGAAAGACAAAAAGAATACAAAAAGATATACGTGGGGAAAACTCTTTCAGGTAAAAACCCCACACTCCAAAATTTCGAGCCATTGTATTATTCAGCAACACAAAACCAGTTACAATACAATATCAGGCTCAAAGCCAATACAAGAGTTACATCTTGTTCTACTGGAGAAGTAACAGGTACCCGCAAGATTCCTCTTAGGTCCTCAAATGACTATCACAACCAGCCTCATGGCCAACCTATTCATTCGGCCTCCAATGATTCCCATGCCCAGATCCGAGAGATAGAGTGTTCATAGTTACATTGCCTAAGCAAACTGCTCGAACACCCTCTCCATCTCTCTACAAATCTCTTCACACCTTCGGCTCTCCAACCTGCAAGTCCAACTGCTGCAATCTTGCATCATGCATCATGCATTATGCTTGTAGCCCCATGCTCACGCATTCACATGCCCGCGCATCCTGCTTGCAGTCTCATGGTCGCACATTCAGCTCGCACATCTTGCACTTGCTCTGCAACCCATGACTCTTGCAGACTCGTCGAACTTCCTTCTTGAGAAATAATACATCTCTCATCCATTATGTAACTGACTCAACAAGAGCAAAGAAGACCATCTGCAAATCACACATCTGGTCGAATCTGACAGATCTCCCTGCAACGAGCCGCCCAAGCATTCAATGCCATTCCAAAAACGGGTTCATCTCCGCCAACCTTCGTTGACAAAACATGCAGCACAACAAGTTAGGTAACCATCCAATCACTATTCAACCAGGTGCCACGCGTCCAAGACCCATCAACAAACGCAGCTGATAGAGCAACCAAAACGACCAAACAGACATCGGGCGCATCCAAGACTTCAAGTCATACCTAACACTGCCGGAGCCGGAGTCAAAACAGGAGTCGAAACAGGACTCCACCGAAAAAGCACACTGCCAGAGTCGGAGTCGGAGACGCAACTGGAGTCAAAACATGACCCTACCGAAATTTCAGGTTCAGGAACCAATTCGGTTCCGCATCCACCCACTGCAAAGGGGAACACATTGGAAACAAGACTGTCTAGGTAAAGTCAACCCGGGTTCAAACCAAGACGGGAGCACAAAAGATCGGAGTCAGAGTCGGGGACCGAACAGGAACAGAAATAGGACTTTACCAAAAGTCCAAGATCAAGAACCAAACCGGTTTCGGTTCCGCCTCCGCCAACTGCAGGAAACAACAATCCAGAACATGGACAAAGCGGAGGGAAACTCCTCGAGGAGAATCTAAACATCCAGAGGAACTAGATCGTAAAAGCAGGATTCGGACCCGGACCCGGAACAGGAACGGAATAGGAACAGGAATAGGAACAGGAACATGGCAAACAGACATTGCCAACTTCCAAAACTGGTTCCGCCTCCACTAGAACCAAGCGAAGAGCAACAGACCGCCAGAGCCGGATCCAGAGCCAAACCTGGAACAAGACAAAAGGAACAATGCCAGGTTCCAATCCAGTTCCGCCTCCACCAGAACAAAACTCGAAGAACCAAGAAAGCGGGAGCGGAGCAGGAGATAAAATAGGAACAAGACCCAGAACAAGGCAAACGAAACAATGCCAAGTTCCATCCCGGTTCCGCCTCCGCTAGAACAAAAAACTTTTGCCAAGGAAATAAGAGAATTCACCTAAGTCTTCAAAGGGGGTCACCAGAAAGTTGAGGCATAATTCCCAACACTTACAACCTTCCATAGGATCTGCTAGCCTAATCTTGCTCTTACATCTTAGCCATAAATGCTTTTCATTGCCTTTCCAGGCCATGCTAAGTCTCCCCACTTGTGCTCGCTCTGTTCTACCATATTGAAATTGCCTCCGACAATCCATGGGATATTTTGCAGCCCAACAAGCCATTGCTAGAGTCCACATCTCTCCTTGTGGTCGTTAGGCGCATAAATAGAATAAACACCAAATGAAAACCCATCTTTTTCCAAGGTTATCCACACTACTCTATTACAAGGGCAAGAGCCACTCCCAGTGATGAATTGTGCCCATTGGGTGGACACTAGAATCGCAGCCCCCCCTCCCTTATTTGTGTGGTAGAAAAAGGCT
Source organism: Sequoiadendron giganteum (assembly GCA_007115665.2). Classification (NCBI taxonomy): domain Eukaryota; kingdom Viridiplantae; phylum Streptophyta; class Pinopsida; order Cupressales; family Cupressaceae; genus Sequoiadendron; species Sequoiadendron giganteum. Next base: position 240,189,622 of record CM021100.1, on the reverse strand, counting down.
TAGAGTTATTCCAAATAAATATGAGGTTTTTTTCCAAAGTAAATCTCGTGGCTTTGGTTTCTTGGAGCAACACAAAATTTTTCTTTTTCTCAAGGTTTAGAAAACTTCTTACAATGTACTTCATTTCAGGTGACTCCAACCCCCCGACATTCCACGAGATGTAGTTAGATTCATTTTCAGATTTCATATGAATGTCACCTTGCTCACCTCTAAATTGCTTGAAACGTTTGGGCAGTTTATCATCAGTTTCTATGTTTTTAGTAACCAAGGATTGGATTATAGTGCTGGTCTTTTTTCTTTTGTTTTTGGCTATCCCCAACTTCTTACTCCCACCAGTAAGGATACTATATTTCCTTGGCCTTCATGGGCTTGCCCTTGGTTTCATTGGTTGGGCATCCTGCCCCTTAATGACACCCTCCTCATTTTTTCACTCTTTGATAGTGGATATCTCCTCATTGGTATTAGTTTTTTCATTAATTTCCTTAATATTTTTCTTTTTGGAATTAGGTTTGGATTGGTTTGGTTGAGAGGTGCTGCCTCTATTAGTATCTTTGTTACAATCAGGTAGTTGTGTATTGGTTATCAAATTCCCACTGGGGGTCATATTGGGGTTAGTAGTTTGCTTGCAGGCAGTGGGAGAGACCTCCTATGTCAAGGCACCTTCTAGTCTAGGTGATGTCGACTCATCAATCTGACCATGCTGGGTCCCTTCAACTCGAGCGTTATTCGAGTTTTGTACATGGAGGCCCTTTTCGGCCTCTCGACCTGAAGTGATATTACTGTCTTGGTCTAAAACACTATTAAGGGCCTCAGTGGTAATTCCCTCTTTGAGGTTTTCTGCCACTTCCAGAGAAACCTCTTCATTGTTCGTGGGAATATTATTAGCCCGAACCTCATCCCCAGTAGGTTTGACAAGAGTCTTTACTGAACACAATTCTTGCAAAGCATCTAGTAAAAAATAGTTAGCATACACTACTTCCAAGCATTATACCTTTTACCAAAGGATATCTAGCTACCTCCCAACATGATATTGGGTAACAAGGTCATTTATATTTTTCTTCCCTCCCTCAAATTGATATCTTAGAATAAGTAAAATAAATAAACAAATCCCTCCCTATTACAATGCTGCTACAAAAAATTATGTGCCTTAGTGGTTGAAACCTACAAAAAAACTAGCCATAGTAGAAAACCCTATTGAAATGCTAGTTGCAATAGAAACCTTACCTACAACTATCAAATGTGATTTTTCATGCCCTTGTTGTGGCTACCTACAAAAAATATAACAAAACCTTCATTTTTCATTAAAAAAACCTTTAGTTTTCATGAAAAATAGGCATTATTTTCAAAAGAAAAAACCCATGTTTTCCATAGGAAAAAATAATGATTCAAAGGAAAAAAATAAATTTAAAATTTTGTTGTTTTGTTGGCCACATTTCCACCTTGGGAGGTGCAATTTTCCTATAAAAAAAACCTATACAATTTCTAGATAACTAGCATGAATTTTAGAGAAAAAATCCACAAAATTTACAAAAATAAGCGACAACTTTTTTGACAAAATTTCCCATCTAACCTAATAAAAAAAACCACAATTTAAGAAAAAATAATCACATGACCTCCTTTGCCACTAGTTATTTACAAAAAAAATCAAAATTTTATAAAAAAATGATGAGATTTCATATGAATAATGACAATTGTTATCCCTTGATTCCATACAAATCTAGCATTAAACTACTCTTTACTATGCTTCATAGTGATCACTCAATCCATGTCTACCAACAATAGTCCCTAGGTACTCAATCCATCTCTACCAACAATAGTCACTAGGTCATCACACTCTCACAAATTCTATGACTCTAGCTAAGCTTTTATACCATATTACAAAAAGCAAACATATCATGATAAGCAAAATATTTATTAACTAAATAAGAAACAAAGACCTTCTTTATAGGATTACACTAAAGAGCAAAAAACCACATTATTGATGTGGGATAAATAAAAGAGCATTTTAAAAATAAATAATACATAAAGTATATCTTAAAATCAAAATGACTATTAGTGCCTCCAACTAATAACTAATTGACCATTACTAAATAATAAATATGTAAGCATGGTGGAAAAAATAATACAAAGAAGTTTGAGTGCGTAAGGGTTTGTGGCCTGGTTCGTCGGTGTACGGGCACAGACATGGCAACCCTCAATGGGGGAGACAACAAGCTCCTCCACACAGGTTTGTGTTCTTATGGGTACCCTCTTTTCCCTCATTTATTGTTGTTTCCTCGCTTTCATTGTGTTTCTGCCTCACATGTGTGGTTTCCGCATTAGTGTCTCTTCATTGGCTGGGCTTGGGCTGTGAGTGTTCTCAGCTCCTCCCTCCATTTATGGAGGGAGATATGGGTAGTTTTGGCCCCAACCCAAGTGGGTTTAATGTAGGTTGTTTTAATAATCCTCCAAATAATGTGCAAAAGTCATTCAAAGAAGCTCTGGCAGATAGTGGTGTGGTGATTCTAGCATAGGCGATGTTTTTTGTCGAGGGGCTTGGTGGTAATGGAGAACCAAAAGGTAAGTTACCCTTCGAATCTCCCAAAGATCTTTTCATCTCTTTGAATCCAAAATTAAAAAAGTGTAATTTTTAATGAAATAACTAGCTTGAAAGATTCTGCTATTTGCTTGGCTTTCGTTGACTCTAATAGGGTTCCAACAAGGAAAGTTATTGATGCTTGGTTTGTTAAAGTGTGGGTGAACAAATTTGGGGTCCAGGTTAGGTTTTGAGATGATACAACGCGACTTGTTTGTCATGTTCTTGGCAAATAATTCTATGCAAAGGAAAATCCTAAGGAAACCCTACTAGAATGTTGGTGGGTGTGCATTCAGGGCTCTCCCCTGGTCGCCAACGACCATTGTAGATGAGGTCCTATCGTTATCTTGCCCTAGGTAGGTTGTTCTAAAAAAATTGCAACCAAAGTTTTGGAATATTATCCCCCGAATTCTGGCCCCTGTCGGTGCCATGGTGCACATCGACGAAGCAAAAGCCACCCTGCCGCATTTTGGACACGCGAATGATGGTCTCTTTAAACCTTGGTATCAATCTGCCTGATAACATTGTAATTTAAGAGGATGATTCTCTGTTTATTTGACCTCTTGAAATCCCGGGGGGGATCAATGCTTGCTATCTCTGCCTTAAGGAAGGACATATCCAAAAAAATTGCCCAATTATCAAGAGAAAGGTGAATAAACCTAATGAGTGTGACCCCCCTGCGATTGAAAACATACCTAATCGAATTGTTGAACATGCCCAATTCGCGACGGGTGGAAACCTGTGTGTGGTGCAATTGGCACCTATTTAGATGGGTAGAGAGAAAACCTTTTCAAGTGACCTCGTAACGAGCCACCTCCATCTCAAGGGGAATGCGATGCTTAGCCCTTTGCTTCCTCTGGAGATGGGGCAGCCACACAACGTATGGATTTCCAATCCCCTCCCTTAAGGGGGTAGCCAAGAGGGTCTGCAATTTAGCAATTCCTTCGCCATCGTATCACAAGATAGTGGCATAGAAGTAAACCCTCTAGTGGAAGGAGGTGAATCTGAGACCTCTTCGCTCACCCAATGCCTTTCCAAAAAGCTTGAGCTTGTTGGAAAATTGAACGCTCAACGACTAGCCATGAGGGGGATTAGGCAGAGAATTATGGAGAACCTGACAAATAGGTATGACCATAATAGCACACCTAAAACCTCTCTCCTTTAGATCAACAAGGCTTCCAGGATAAATTTGATGAATGTGATTATGAAACAATAATATTGATCAAGTTTGTGATACATGAAATGCTTCCTCAAGTCCAAATACAAATGAATTTAGCTAATCTTTGGAAGCATTTATGAAATATGTATGAGAATTCAAACAAGGGTAGAGCTTTCTTTTCGAAGAATATGTTATTTTTTTATCATAATGGACCAAATTTCATTGTAGGAGCACTTACTAAAGATCAAGGACATCATAGATCAATTAATATCAATTGATCAAAAAATGGAAGATGATGACATGGTGGTAATCACAATAAAAAGTTTACCATGTGCTTATGAACACTTATTGAGACCTTGATCATCACCTCTATGACTATTTCCCTAAAGTTTGAAGATTTGTGCAATAAGCTCTTCAATACGAAAAATGGAAGAAACAATTCGATACTAGAAGTGCAGGAGAGGGTGTAGAATAAGATTTAGTCGCCAATGACAAGGACAAAGGTAAATGGTCACAAAAAAGAGAACTAGGTAGCATAAGGATGCAAAAAGAGATTTTTAGAAAATCACATCATTATTGTGGTAGGATGTTGTTGGATAATTGTCACTAATGTCAAGGGTATGTAGATGATTGAAACTTATCATCGATGTCAAAGAACATAAAGGAGAATAGGTAATCAAGAGAAGATAAAAGTTATGTTGGTCCTTAGTAGTGGTGCCCAATTTATATAAATTATTGATGGATTTATTTTTGTTACTTGCCAAGTAACATGGCAGATTATTTGTCATATTTTCATATTTGTTATGCTAATCATAACTAATAAGAATCGATCCATGCTAAATCATCCAAAGTCAACGGTTAATGAGAATCAATCAATATAATGATAAAATAGTGTTATGTGTTGAAGATGACAAGGATGATTATCATACAACAGTGGCATTGATTATGTTCAAAAACTAGTTATAAGGTACTGTAGACTTTGTCTATCACACACTTATCTTTTTGAAGGGTTCTTTTCCAAGGCATTGCCAGAAATAATGTCTTTTCTTTTGAGCTACCATGGTTTTGCGCTCAAGTTCAAATTTTACACGAAGGAAAGCCACATGTTAAAGTCATACAACTGCTACCAAATCTAGGGATTATGCTTATAGTGTAATGCGGTGGGATGCCACGTGGCAGCTTCACACGCCAACTGAAAAGAGTAAGCAGTGTTTGTGTTTTATCAAGCACCCATTTTCCCCAAGCCACGTGTTGAGCTAGCACATCCTGAAGGGATTTCCAAGCATCACAAGTAGTCTATGATACGCGGTTGGACGATACTTTTGGTGGGTCCACCGTGGACAAATTATGAAGGTTGACACATGGTGAGCCCACTTGAATTTTGGGGACAAATGCCCATCATCGACGATCTTAATTTTGAGGATTGCAGGTGATTGCAATGAAGGATCGTGGAGGAACAGATGGCATCACTGCCCCTCATGGGGATCTGCTTAGGATTGCTTAATCAAGTCATTTCAACCATTGCTATGATGGCACGAATCACAACCGTGGAAGTTGGGATTTTTTTTGTGTTGTTGTGGTCCTCGTCAAGGAGGGATGTTCTTCTATTTTAAGCCCTGTGTGGCACTGCATTCGAGGGGTTCATTGTTTTGCCACCAAAAAAGACTTAAAAGGATAATAGTTGATTTCGGTAATTTCTCAAACCTTAGCAGTTAGTTTTGTATGAGAAAGATTAAATGCATAAATTTTTGTTCTATTGGCCTCTGTTGTGCATTCTAAATATTTAATTATGCTCTATGTTTTCATTGAGAGATTGTAGTTGTTGGTTATTATAGAAAACTTTTATAGTTTCAGTTTTACATATGCAAAATTTTGGATAATGTTATCACTCTTTCAAACTTCTATAAATTACTAGAAGACAAAGATTATGATATGTTGTATGATGGGAAACGCCATTAACATGTTCTGGTGCATCGCATTAGAATAGTTGTATGAATTTTATTTCATTTCTTCCCCTTTCCTTCCCACATTATTTAAAGTGAATATCTGACTTCTAAAATCCTAGAGGTCATTTTGTGAATAGAAATTTGGTCCCACATTCTCAGAACTTCCCAAGGACTATATGTCCTATGCGTTTGCTTTCAAGGTCAACAGTTCCTTTTTTGGCACACCCAGTGGGACCTATTCAAGCTTGACTAGAAGTTAGAGTTTGAGCTGAAGGCCTGTCACAAGGTCATTGGAAACATGTAATCTCAGATTACTCTTACCTTTGCCGGTGACTGTTGGATGACAAAAGGCCACAAAAAGTAGAGCAAATCAAGCACAACAAGTGCAATCATCGATGGATATCAAAAATTTCATAGCATGGAATAGCAGAAGTCTGCTCATTCCTCCAATCCCTCCAACTGTGTGGGATTTGATTCCCACTAACGCTCTAAAAGCGCTTCCTAAGTCCATGGGAGAAGATTTTAAGACATCCCCAGAACATATGCAAGATATCATTGAAGTGTGCACGATGCGTCATGTAACAAATCAAAATGTGGCTTTAAGGTTGCTTGATGCTTCTTTCAAAGGGAAAGCCCTAGAATGGTATAGATCCTTAGCCCCCAATTCATTCTGTATCTGGGATCAAATCACAAATAGCTTCTTTGACTGGTTTACAAAAAAAGGCGACTAGTCCTCATTACTATAACAATTGATAACCATCAAAAGAGCTCCCTAGGAGGCTATCGCAGATTTCAACACTAGCTTTCACAAAACTTGGTAAAAGATCCCCGGAATAGCTAGACCTCCGAAAGGTATGTCTATTATTTTCTAACGATACAGTCACTGGGAGGTCAAACCCCTCCAGATGCATATGACTTGGCCGTTAAAGCCAAGAATAATCTTATAGATGCCAAAAATCTCCCTCCTTGTTCACCTATGCGTGTATTTCCCAAAATACCACTTTCTCCCCCAAAAGATTCCCTAGTATCTCTGTTGCATCCTCTTTAATGTATGAATATCCTAATGCATAGTCTAATGCAACTGCTTCTACCTCCTTGGCCATAGAAGAGTGATATGAAAAAATCTATTGCAAACCTTCTCTTATGAAATAATTGACCTTGAGAGGTAGCAAGTTGTACCTTCTAAGCTCCCTTACCAGATTTTAAGGGTAATAGAACTCCCAGCGTAACCAATACCAAGGAGGAATGCGAGCAAATAATCAGGCTCGACCTTTGAATCATAGTCCCAATCCCGACCCCGCTACAATCCACATCACTCAATCATAATAGACATTTGATGGTAGGTCAAAATAACCTAGAAAATGACACTAATTCATGGTGCTTCACCTATAATGACACACACATGCCCTGAAACTACCCAAGGGGTAATTCCCAACAAAGGATCTTAGAACAAAAAAACCAAGGAATCACTGTTTGATACAAGTGCATATGCCCATCAATCCATGGGAGTGGAAATTTCTATCCTAGTGGTGCAAGTGCAAGGCTTGTCCTTCAAACAGGAAGGGGAAATTTTGTGAAACCACACACTTTTTTCTTGGATGGAGGGATAAGATACAATATTCGCCAATGAGGCATCGATGTCAAAGAACCCTCAGACTCAACCAGATTATTATACCTAGTCCAAAAGGAGATTGATTAGAGAGCATATACCCTTTATTCGCAACCCAAGCCAGTCTCTGAGAAAGACCCAAGACCACTAGTAGTGACTCTAGCATTCTAGAAGCAGAGTGAGACAATCTTGAGTAAAACAAAAGGTTCAAAGGCCCAAATATCCAGATCGCTCAATGTGGTTGGGAAATTGAAGAAGGCCTTGACCCATGTCTCCTTATGGGATATTTTGGTTATCCTAGAGCATAAATATTTGTTGTGAGAGGCTTTGGGAGATGATAAAAGGCCAATGTAGGCCAATGCAATCCTAGAATGTATCCATGAGAAATGTAAAGAGCTAGTCAAAGAGTTGTGGCTCATAGGAGCTATGGCATTCATAAACACAAAAGAAAAGGTGGTGTAGGAAGAGGTAAGTAAGTCAAAACCTATCCTGTTCTTAACCCTCATTGTAGTGGATAAGCTTCTACATGATTCTATGATTGACTATCGTGCCAACACCACAATTATGCCTAAATTAATTGTACGTTGATTAAAACTAGAATATGAGCCTCTCGATACAGGAATCATGCAATTAGATTGAAAAAGGGCTTAGGCCTTAGGTCTAGTCAAAATTCTCCCCTTAACCTTGTATTCATGTCCCATTATTATGACTGCCTAATAGGTGTTAATAGTAGATATCTCTCCCATTTTCAGTCTATGTCTATCTATATATTTCACTACTAAGATCAGGGGATATTTGTCTCTGGATTGGTCTCATCTAATCCTAATGACTAAGCATGGTGCCAAGATGAAAGTATTATCAAAGAATTTACACTCAAAGCATATAATAGATGATGCTATGATAAACTTTGAGACCACATACATAGATCTCCAAAAAAGTGATATTTATCATGTGGAGATGTTAGAAGATGAAGAAACAACTAGAGATATGAGCCCATAAGAAGTTTTGATAAATGCATTCATGAGGAGCGATCCATTTGATAATTATGATGCTACTTTTTTAGGCACATATGTGATTTATGATGAGGATCAAGTCATCCCTCAGGTGACTAATCATCATGGAAGCCAACATGGAAGCCCAAATGATGAATTGAGCCTTTAGACTACACTTTGATGGTTGAAGATGTAAGGTAGGTTTAGGGGCCGAAATCAGCCTCGTATCCCCTACCAGAGTGGAGACTCTCAGAGTCTTGTGATTCCAATTTTCCTGTATGAATAATGAATCCAAGTATAAGGGCTTAGTACATATTTTGATTCTTGCAAAGTAAATGGGAATCAAACAGTTAAAGGTATTCAAAGATTCAAAATTAGTGATAAAAGAGATAAGAAGAACCTTAGCTGCAAAAAATGTACAAATTTAATCCTACTGCCATAGAGTGTGGGATCTAATTAAAGGATTTGAAGCATCCAAGTTATTTCGAGATCTCAAAATTTTGTAGCGAATTAAATAGCGACAATCGGTTCTCAGTTTGATCAAATAACAGACTTGCTATCAAAAAAGCATGCAATGCGGGTGATCATAAGACCAACCATCCTTGATAACAATAAAAAATTGCAAGTCTTTGAGTGTGATACCCAAATCGCCACGTTTATCCAACATTATGGTGAATTTGCAGAAGAATTACAACCAAAGATTAAAGAGGCTTATGATGATCAAATTATCTAGCTTTGAACCAACAAGCTTTCGAAGGGTTTAATCACTCTAGAGAATATTTTTATTTTGATGATGCCAAAAATGACAAGAGAAAGTGAGTTGAAAATAAAAGCAACTACTTTGACCTAGATGTCAGAGGTGGTAGGAAACTAAAAGATGGAAAATATGTTCCTCAAAAGGATAAGGAAAGGTTGATATACTTTTGCAGTGAGTATGATAAAGTCATGGCATGGAATTATGATGACCTGAAAGGTTATGATCCCAGTGTGATCCAACACACTATAGACCTAATTGAAGGAGCCAAACCAACTCACCAAAAGTAGAGGCCGATCAACCCAAAAATAGAGTCTCTTAATATGGACCAAGAATTGAGGAAGTTTATAGATTCTAGGATCATATATCTGATTAAGAATTTTACTTGGGTATCCAGTTTGGTTCTTGTGCAAAAGAAGAATGGTGATATTAGACTTTGTGTGGATTTTAGAGATCTGAACATAACATCTCTGAAAGTTCACTATCCCCTCTATTCTAAGGAACAAATCTTACAAACTGTGGCAGGGTCATAGATGTTCTCTCTACTAGATGGTTTCTCTAGATACAATCAAGTATGGGTGAAAGGGGAAGACTAACACAAAACTAATTTTAATATGAAATGGGGAACATTTGCATATGCTAAGATGCCTTTCTATCTTTCAAACGCAAGGGCCACTTTTTAGTGGGCATTGGATATTACTTTTTAGGATTTTATCATCCTTATTTATCTATATAACCTTACAATGTTCTCCAAGTCTAAGGAGTAACATTTTGACCATTTGGATAAGGTTTTTCAAAGGTTCCAAGAGTTTTTGGTGTCTTTGAACCCCAAGAAATGTGTTTTTGGAGTCCCACAAGGAAAACTACTTGGATATGTGGTTTCTAAAGAAGGGATTTCCATAGACCTTGAAAGGGTGAAGGCCATCAGTGAATTACCCCTACTGGTGAATAAGAAAGGAGTCCAATATTTCTTGGGAAAAATCAATTTCTTCAGTAGATTTAGCTCTTAATTTTTCAAGGTAGTTAGGCCTATCCCTCTTATGCTAAAGGACTCAACTTTTGAAATAGACCCTCGAGGGAAGAGCCACATTTGAGAAGATGAAAGAAGCAATATCTATCACTCCAGTATTGGTTAACCCTGACTTCTCCAAGGACTGCATCATGTATGTCTATAGGTGTGAACATAGCATCGATACAATTCTTACACAAAAGGATGAAGGAGAAAAGGGATAACATCTAATTGCCTTCCATCCAAGGACTCTGCAAGGGTACACGATCAATTATAAATTTGTTAAAAAAAAAGCTTTGGCCATTGTGAAAGGCCTCAATAAATTCAGACATCTAGTGGAAGGGAGAAAAATAATGGTTTATGCAGCTCATTCTAGTGAGGGAATGCATCATAGAGGACAAGATCACAAACAAAAGAGAAAACTAGATCACCAAAATTCTAGAATATGATATCGAGGTCATGCAAAACAAAGTAATCATAGGGAGAGGAATATGTGAATATATAGTGAAATAAGATGAATCCCCAACTGAGGAAAAAAATCTTGAAGTAATTCTAATGAATTAGTTTGAAGTCATAGAATCCTGGGTTGATGATAGAACCCAATTAATCATAACTGGATAACACCCACCAAGCCTCCCACCTCATAAAATAAGATTCTATAGATTGCAAGGAGAAAAATATGCATTGGTTAAGATAATTATTTTCAAAAGGAACTTTGATGGAGTACACCTCAGATGCGTGGATAGACATTAGGTTGAAAAAATCTTGCATGAGTTCCATAACACCCCCACATGTGGTCACTTCTCAACTCAAATGACTGCATGAAAAATAATGTGTGAATGATCCTATTGGGCAACTCTTTTCACAAATTTCCATAATATTGTTAGAAAATATCTATAGCGCCAATTTTGTTTTGGCAAACATAAAAAATTCTACCATGCCTTTGAGTCTGATTGTGATCGATGAGCCTTTTGCACAATGGGGTTTGGATTTCGTTGGAATGATCAACCTAATAACTAGTGCATGTCACAAATGGATCCTCATTGCCACATATCACTTCATCAGATGGTCCGAGGTGGTCCCTTTAAAAGGTGCTACAAAGAATGAGATACTTGGCTTCTTAGAGGAGTTAGTAATGAGGTTTGGTCCCCCTAAAACCATAATATTAGATTATGCAAGAGACTTCCTAAGGGCAAGGATGTTTGAGTTCGTACTGAAACATGGAATGTTTCTAGACTTCCTCTAATTATTGTCCACAAGGCAATGGACTACAAAGTCCACAAATAAGAATTTGATTAGATTAATCAAGCAGATTGGCACACATCATCAAAGAGAATGGTATAAGCATCTAAAAATGGTTCTTTGGGCTGACCCCAAAGAAAATCCTAAAGATGTTTCCATATGAATTTGTTTATGGAAAGTAGGTTATTTTGTTGATTTCCATGGAAATCCCAACATTACAATTGCTCAAATTTATCAAGGTAGAAGAGAATGGAGCCATGGAAGTAAGGATGGCCGAGTTACTCAAGGTGTAAGAAGCCCGAGAAAAGGCTCACGGGGCCATGATAAGTCAACAAGGAGTAGTGAAGAAATTGTTCGACCAAAAAGCTTTGAACCCTAGCTTTCAAGAAGGGGTTTTGTTCCTGAAGTATGATGAGTGAGCCTCTAGGCTAGGTCAACATGCGAATTTCGAATCACTATGGAAGGGGCCTTTTCGTATCATCAAATATAAAGAGAACTATTTTGATCTTGAGGATTTGGAAGGAAACACTTTAGAGGTTCCAGTAAACATAATCTATTTTAAGCATTTTAATTACTCTCATGGGGATTCCTTTGTAAATAAGTTATTTTTCTTTCTATGTGTGCTTTCCTTTCAATAAGTGTGGTTTGTACATGTTTCTTGGTCTCCTTGCTAAGTGTTTTTCTGTCCTTGGCCTACCTTCTAAGTATATCTTTTGAGATCACCCTCAACGCCTCTTTGGGGTTGAGTTTAATGCAAAAAGTTGTTAGGTTATCTTTCAAAACCACACGCTAGTCAAAGTTCCCCAAAAGATGGCATGATGATTTGTTCATACTCCTTTCCATTAATGAGTGCTATTTTCAAGAGAATGAATTAATTCACATGAGTTGACACAATGATGGTCGATACAGTGTCATTTTAACAAACCTCTACTTATTTCTGATAACAAAAAAGGATTGGTGAAGTGTTTTTAGAGTAGAAGAGAAAATAAGAAGCGACTATTGTGCCTAGGAAGTTGTCCATGTCACCAAGCAGTGAAGAAGAATCATAAATATAGAGTGAAAGAAACCATGGAATCGGTAGAATCAACTTATGGTGTTGGTCAAGAGCAAGCAGTGGCACAAGAATATTTCCTTAACAGTAAGTCATATGCCTCAGCTCCAATGCCGATAAAATCTTAGAAAACCAATACCAAAACCTTGAAGAAAGAGAATTACAAAGACCCTTCATTGATGTTAGATTTCATAGAAAAAATATATGAGCCCAAGTTAAGTATAAATACCAAGGGCCTTTGGGAAGGTGCACATGATAGAATGATTTAGAGAGCAAAGAAGGGGGAGTTCATGTAAGATTTACTATTTAATAAACCCAAGATAGAATGCAATATTAGGAAAGCATGAAAAAAAAATATGCTAGAATAAATTGTATTCTATTTAGAAAATGAGAATGTATGTGTTAAATATACAAAAATCCATTGCTTTATATAGATCAAGGCAATGCATGAGGCAACCCAAGATCTCACCTAAAGCTCATGGATTTCAAGTGGAGTTAGCTTATGCAATAAAGCAAAAAATCTTATCTAAGAAGGAAAGCTTGTCTAAGAAAGCTTATCCAATAGAGCATAAAATATTATCTAAGAAGGAAAGATTATCTAAGAAGGCTTATCCAAATCTAGAGCAAATAAAGAAAATAGCTAATAAACTAGTTAAATAAATAAATGCAACTAGATAAAAACATGAGCTAAGTAAGCTTAAGTAACTAGAGTGAAAAGGGACCTAATAAGTAAGTAAATAATTAAATAGGAAATACCTTCTACTCTAACACCTCCCTTAAGTGAAACTTAGGGAGAAGCTCAAAAATCTAAAGATGAATGCATGATGGGTCCCAATAAAAAAGGCTTGATGAGGTACCCATGTACAAACACAAAAGATCTCTCAAAGTCGGAGAAAAAGGAGAAAAACCTAGTGGGAGAAAACTCCCCTCCAAAAGAGAGAAATACAAGTGAAGGACTGGAGAAGCCTCCAAAACATAATATTCCCAAAAGAGTTGGGACATATAATTAACATGAAGAATATCACTAAAGCATGAAGAAGGTACAAACACTATCAAACAATGACTGCTATAATGTTGAAAGAAGAACCTTCTTTGAAACAAATGAAGATCAAGATCAAGAAGATGAAAAATTGGATGAATGCCCCCAACGACACTACTCAACCAATGTTCAGATGGTAAACCAAGGTAACAATCTGAAAGTTGAAGATACATATGACACATAAATTTGCACAAGTGACCCCAATGACACTACTCAACCAATGCATGAAACATGCAAGTCAAAAATACGGATACCAATAGTTTGCAGACACTTATCGAGTAAAAATAGGTCGCCTCCAAAAATAGGAATGCAAGAGTGTCTATATGGTAAATGCTCCATCTCACCAAAATGCATGTAACTAGTCACTGATATACATTGCATCTGCCTAGTATATAGGAACAAATACTAGATACATATCTCACTCCAAAATTAAAAAGGAAGCATTAGCACCAATAGCATGATACCCCCCATAACACGAAGAAGGGAGAGATATGAGAGGTCCATTGAAACTGAATGTTAGAATGCAGTGCATGAAGAAGAACTAACAACATCAAATGGTGCATGAAGAATTACTAGCAATTGTAAAAGGGTGTGCAAAGAAAAGGTACACTCACATAAAGGTAGACAAGACTATGATTGCAAATAAGAAGCTCACACAACAAACCCCCTATGACACTTTATAAAGTAGTGCAAATACAATAATGACACAACATGATGTGCAAGATCCATAATACATGTACAATGTTGAGGCATAGTATTTCAGTGCATTTACATAAAAAGCATAAAAAAAAACTTCTCCTTCACATGCAGTGACATGCGAGCACATGCAAGAAACATGCAATATTAAAGTTACATGCAAGTACATGCAATCACACGCAAGTCACATGCAACTTACATGCAACTTACATGCAACTTACATGTGAGTACATGCAACTTACAAGAAAGTAATACAAGTGACATGCAAGTACATGCAACTTACATGCAACTTACATGCAAGTCACATGCAACTAAAAAGGGAGATGTTGATTTAGTGAAACAAGTGGCTACTATAACTTTATTGACTTCTCCGAACGTGATGGTGAGTCCATATTTGATCTAGGAGGCTGCAAAACATACATGCAACACACATGCAACTAAAAAGTAGATGTTAAACCCTTGAAATATGGTATTTTTGTGATATTTTTTAATTCTCCAAATCATTCGAGGATGCAAGAGAAGAGCATACTATTTTTCTACCAAAAAGTAAAAAAATTGCACTCAATATTTCTAAAAATAAATCCTATCGATTATGAAGGCTTTGATAACATGTAAGATTTACTGTTAAATAAATCCAAGATACAATGAAAGATTAGGAAAGCATGAAAGACAAACAATATGCTAGAATAAACTGTATTCTATATAGAAAATGAGAGTCTGTGTGTTAAATATACAAAGAGCCATTGATTTATAAAGAGCAAGGCAATGCATGAGGCAACCCAAGATCTCACATAAAGCATGGAGTCCAACTGGATTTAGTCTATGCAATAAAGAAAAAAAATATTATCTAAGAAGGAAAGCTTATCCAATAAAGTAGGAAATCTTATCTAAGAAGGAAATTTTATCCAAATCTATAGAAAATATAGGATCAAACAATGAACAAAGACACTTTCTACGCAAGAGAGCTGCAAAAAAAATGCAATATTCCTTAGCAAGGAAAAACTACAAAATGAACCTCAAGAATCTTCAAGGAAAATATGTCCTGAAAGGTTGAGTGTTCTATCAAAATTTATCAAAAGGTATGATAATAAAATTATGGTTGAGTGTTATATAGGAGAAACCCTAAATGATAAAAGGATTAGATCATGACAAGTGTCAACATCTCATGTAATGAGACATAATGATCTAATAATAGTTCTCTAGTTAACATAGAAAATCACTCCTAAGTTTAGCTTAAGTGCATGTGAATAAATTAGACTAATAATTAATTAAATATTAGCCAATGCATGATTAATCTAATAGTTCGAGTCTCTCGGGTTTAGGATTTTGTCTTCAACACTTGCTCAATACATGGTGTCACTGGTGCACCCCTGCCTAGAATTAGTGGATGCATGCGCCTTCATGCACAACTCGACTAGCAAAAATTTGGTGGGAAATCACCTTAAGCTCACAATCAATGCCTTGGCTATCCAAGACATTCTTTTCATCCCTCATGATCCTTTTGTAGAGGTTTTTTCTCTTAAGAGAATGGAAGAGTTCTGGTCGACAAAGGATTCCTAGCTCAAGTTTCTTAATATTGAGTCTAGAAGAGACTGAAATGAAACCCAAATGCTTGAGATTCTAATTGCTCACAAGGTCTTTTATCAAGACATGTAGGATTTATTATCTATGCTTTCCTTTATTGTACTCCTAGATAAAGATGACCGTGTTTATGAATTCTAGCTAGGAATAGCTTTCCTCTTGAGAAAACAACACAATTTCAAGATGGAATTTATAGATGTAATTGCAGACACCATGCACCGACAATTGAAAGTGTACAAGCATGAGAAAAAATTCAAGTAATCATCATTTTTAGTCCATCTATTGCTTTTTCAAAATTTTTATTGTTGGAAGAATGTCTAAATGTTGTCATTGATGTCACCATGTTGTTTAAGGTATCAAATTGGTTTGGTACCCTAAACCAGTTTACATCCTCAGGTGTTTGGTTTGGTATTTTGGTCCACATTTATCCTCTAGTGATTGTCGTTGTTCAAGGTTTTGGGAAAAAGCTTATGACTATCAGAAGTGTGTATGTATGTATTTTTGTAGGCTCATATGATTGTATGACAAGTTGGCATCGATAGTGTTGCATTTTGTTATTAAGTCTATCCATGGATAACCTAATAATCAGTTAATAGTTTAACATGTACCCTGGATATATATGTGACCTATCTTTTGTCCCAACTGACATGATATAGCGTGCCAAACGGTTAAATTACCTTTGGAGAAGTTTTGAATGAAGCCGACAATTATCTTCTTGTAAATATGTGATGCATCCAATTAGGTCAACCTAATTGATGCATGTCGATATATCAAATATATATAGGATGGTTTGTAGATGAAAAATGGTGTTAGTGATATGCAAAGTGTATGAATGCGAAGAAGAGAAAAGATTAGTTTGCTCAAGCATGTGAATACTCTGAGCACCAAAGGAATTGAATATGCACTTGTGGTGTAACCCTATCAGTTCACATTCTGGTTGTAAGAAATTTTATTTCTGTCACCAAAAGGTGTATACCTTGGCACCTTTTCACTCATTTTGGCCCTTTCCAGTGGATTTTGGCCTTGACTACCTTGATTCAACCTTGTAAGCTTGCAATTCAGCAATAACCTAACAATGTTTTACTAAGGTGTTGTGAAGTTTTGTAACACATTTCCTCACTTTTCTAAGACTCTTTCAACATAATTCACCTAAATAATACATTCTTACACCTTCCTAAGCCTTATGACAAAGTGTTGTAAAGTGTTGTGTAGCATTTTCACATTTATCTAGGCTTATCACCCCTAAATTAACCCTTTTATATGCTAATTTTCCTTTTTAATGCATCATTAGTCCTGACCTAAGTGTGTTTCGGGAGGCAAAACTAATTCACTTTATCAAACATAAATTAATTCCTGACCACCACCAAAATTTGCCTATGTGGACTAGGTCGCCACTTTGGGTGACCTAGTCCTTTTAAGCATAAAATTCAAATTTTAAATAAAATTCAACAAGAATCTTGCCTCTGAAACCCTAGGGTTAGCCTATTAGGTTGCATTTCAAGAAAATTAGGGTTTCACATGTACAAATAAGGGTTTTCATCTCCATTTTGTCTCTCTCCTTACTCATTTTTACTCTCCTGGCTCATTTTTACTCTCTCCTGGCTCATTTTTACTCTCGTAGATCATTTTTACTCTCTTGCTCTCAATCTTTAAGCACCCAAGCAACTAAGACTTCACAAGCAAGCATACAAGCATTAGGGTTCTCGGGTTATCTCCATTGGAGCTGCTCATGCATGTTGCACACCATCAACAAAGGTTTGGTAAGAATTTATATTGTGTTATCATTCAATCCTACATTCCTTTGCTTTCATCTCATTTGGGTTTAATCACCTACAATGGGGTTTGACTTAGGCAAACCCCTATTTTCTAACCCCAACAATTTTTGGTCTTTGTGTGTGCTTACAGGTCTTTTGATGCAGATTAGGTGAAGTACAAAGTGTTTCAATAAGTACCAACATTATCCTCAAGTCACATCCAAGTCTCAAACCCTAGGAAGGACAAAAGACAAGTTGCAGGTCACTTTCAGGTGTTCCTATCACAAATTGCTGCAGAAAAGGGAAACATCAACCGAGACCCACAAAATCAAATTCTAATTCCTCAAAAAGCTACAAGAGGACTAGGTCACCACTATTGGTGACCTTGTCCCTATGCTAGGCCCAAAAAAGGGTTTCTGCATTTTTGGACACCCATTTCCCTGGAACTTTTTTTAGGAAAGTTTTCCAGTTGGAGGACTAGGTCGCCCCACTTGGCATAAGTGTCCTTCTGCCATTTTCAAGAATTTTCTAGAAGCTTCCGAGAGTATTCATCTGCAACAATATTTCTCCAGGTACACACCCTCTCTCCTCTTTTATTTTCCAGAAAATACACATTTAGGGCATATAGCTGCTTAGTTTATATTAGCTTAGTTTTGTTCATTTGCATTTGCATACATTTATATTAAATCATTTTACTTTCAATTCTAGCCACACATCACACACACATTCACAACCATCATCAAATCTCTCCCCTTTGAATGAACTTAGCCCTAAACATATCAACCTAGCAAGAAAGGGAGCTATTCCTAAACCAAGTGCTCTTAGGGTGAAAAACCCTAAGAGCCTAGTAAGGGAATCCTCTTTCCTTGGTAAGTATATGTTTTTGGTGGTTCAATTTCTATAATATTTTGTAGGCAATGAGCCTCCCTATTTGGATAGTGAGTCCTTGTAAGCAGTGATATTTTGTACTTGGCAGTGAGCCTCTTTTGTATTCGGTATTGGAATAACTATATATTGTGAGCTAATACTCACCATTGTTTTTCCCTTAGTGGGTTTTCAATGTAAAACTTTGGTGTCTATGTGTTGTGTGATTTCATAATTTTTTCTTGCTCTTCTCTATTATATGCATTAAAGTAAGATGGTGTTTGTTCAATGAATTTGAGAAGATACTGATTCACCCCCCCTCTTAGTATCTTGAATATTTAAGAATTGGTATCAGATCCCTAGTTCCTCTAGAGAAGCCTAACAACTTGAGGAAGATCCTGCAGATTGAACAAATGGATAAAGGAGAGCTCCAAATTGTTGTTGAAGATCTTGACAAGGTTGAAACTGAAAAAAGAGATTTGAAAGAAAATCTTGATGAAGCAAATGAATACGTCTGAAAGTTGAAAGATCAATTGAAGAAATTTAAAGAGAGACATAGAGAAGTTAGTGATCAAATGAAACAAGAAAATGAAGAGATTACCGGATTAAAGGTGAAAGTGGATGAAAATAAGAGAGTTGAGGAGTGTTCGAAAACTGTGATACAAAGTAAGTTTGATGTATGCTCAAGGCTTGAACAGGAAGTGATGAATCTGAAAGCAAATCTGAAGAAAGAAAAACTCTGTGAAGATAATTTCAAGTCAAGCTCCACCAAGCTTGATGAATTGATAGCAAGACAAAGACCTTCTAAAGACAAAGGTGGTTTAGGTAATGAAGTTGGTGAAAATGTGCATAACTCAAATCCAATAAACAATCAGAAGACTAAAGATAAAGGGAAGCAAAAAAGAAATCTAGGAAGAAGACCGCCTATTAGAAAACCAAATGCTCAAAGGTACCCATCGTTCATTGGTGTTTGTTTTTCATGTAATAAATTTGGTCATAGGGAAATTGAATGCAAGAGTAGGATGAATCAGTTTTTTGGTTCCTTCTCTGGAAAATGTTATGCATGCAAAAAGATCAAACATAGAGCTAGTGAATGCAGGTCCCAGATGATGATGAATAGGTTTAATCGAGGTCAAATGAATCAATATTTTGATGGCTATTGCTATACTTGTAACAAGTTTTGGCATAAATAAAATCAGTGCATAACATGGATTGATGGAAGTCAAACAAAACAGAGAAATGTTGTTTGCTACAATTGCAAAAAAATGGGACATATTTGAAAAGTGTGCAGAACTAAAAAGGGAAAGTAGTCTGATTTGGTAAAGGAAGATGAACCTGTGAAAAATATTGACAAAGATGTGATCAAGCAAGAAATGAGAAAGATATGGAATAAGAAAGAAGAAAGAAGAAACAAAGATGACAGATGTGTCTACGCCCTCATCCAGTGCAGATGATTCCTCCGAGAATTAGACCTAGCATGGTCTTAGGGGGAGTCTTAACAAAAAATTGTTTGAACCCCCTAGAAATATGGTGTGTCAAATGATGGCATGATGATATGTTGTAAACTATGGATAGACAAAGGTGATGCAAAATAAACTAGAATAAAAAGTGCAAGCCTCTTCCTTTGCAGAGTGAATTAGGGTTTCTCAATGCAATGGAAGAAAGTTTTATCAACTTTTTGAAGCTTATTGCAATTAATGTGAGTTAGGGAAAAGCAACAATGTATAAAGCAATCTTATAAGTTATTTTTGGTCGCTTATGCATTTGAAGAATTCAAAGAGAAAATTGGAACCATCTTGGAGTGATTATGAAGCAATTTGAAGTAACTTCGAGGGATAATTGTGAACAATCAAAGGCAAGTGACAAAAGTTTTTCTCTCGCGGCTACAAAGGAAGGTAAAAGAAGAAATTTTTGTTGAATTTGAAGAGTTTAAGTGCTTTGATGGAATCAATTAACATAGGATCAAGTAGAAATATCCCACTGAGGCTTACAGAACATAAAAACCCTAGGCTTTGATTTGTGGGGGAAATTCCCTTGGTTTACTGACACATAATTCATCTTGTTTCTTTTGAGTAAATTCATGAACAACAACATTATGTTGGATAAATCCTACCCTGTTACGATGGAAGCGATCAAGGGCATCACCGAGCTATGTAGCATTGGAGACCTACCCGAAAAGAAAACTATAAAGTACAAAAAAGTGGAGGAGCTAACGAGAATTGAAAAAGACCCTTGAGCTTTGTTGATCGATACTATTGTCGACCCCGCCATAAGGTATGTTTTGTATGGTGTCTCCTACAAAATTTATTTCAGAATTCATGATGGCTCCACTTCAGCTATTGCCATGTATCTGGCACACAAAATGGTGAAGGAGAATAAGAAATTTGATATGTGTGGCTTGATTTTTAAAAATCTTATTGAAAATATATGAATACATCGTTGGTAGAAGGATACACTTTCAGTTTTGGGTCTTTACTTACATGTCTGGTATTCTATTTTTTGGACTCGCTACCAGGAAAGGAAATTGTTAAGTGGGAATCCAAGATTCCCATTCGAATTTTTTTTTATAGAAATTTGGAAGGCATGGAGGATAATGCAAGTTATTGTAAAGCCTTTTTCTTATCTTTGTAGAAAGATATGTGCTTTGGTATGATTATGTCTAGTCGATTTGAGGAGGTTTCATCCTCCAAAACAAAGGAATTGGAAGTTGTCATTGGTGATTCCCCTCTGGAATCTAAGAAGAGAAAATTTATCATGGAAACAATCATTATCATTCTGGAAGAGATGGAAAATGAAGAAGAATCCCAACCTGGATCCAAATCCTTTGATCCAGATGACATCTAGACAATGTTAGTTAAAGGTAAAATGAAGAAAATTGGTAATTTGTGGAATGCGTCCTCTTCAGTAGATAGAATCAAGATTGATGATGCTCTAGTTGAATATTTGCTTAGAAAAGGTATTTACGTTTCAAGCATGTCTAACTCTTTTCCAGACAATTTAGTTGAATTTGTTGAAGAAAGAATGTTACTGGAAGGTCCAAAAGGACGTAAGTTAGAGACCATGGATGAAAAGAGATGTGCTAAAGCTAAACAGAGGTTAGCCAAACACATTAATGAGACAAAGAAATGCATCAATGAAATGTTAGATACTTGTTATGCCTTGCATAACCACCCCATCTTTTGCCTTGGTCAAAATGGGTCCCCTTTTTGTGTTTTTATGTTTTTATCCTTGGTTGTTTTCAATTAAAAGTTTGGATTTTTTCTGTTCCAACACTTTTCTTTTCTTTGGTTTGTTCTGGCGGAACCGGGGCCGGAATCGAATCGGGTTTTGGGAACTTCTTTCAAAACATGCTCCAATTCCCGTCTCGACAATCTTTCATCTTTTGATTTCTTTTATTATTTGTCGGAGCCAGAGCCAGAGTGGAAGTTAGGACTAAATTTATTCAAATTTTCAAACTCAAATTCCATCCCGACTCCGCCTCCACTTTGTGGTCTTTCGTTTTAACTAGGTTTTATATGTTAAGTTTTCTTGTTACGGTTGTTTTTATTTCTTTTGGATGTTTTGTTTCACTTTATTCTTTGTTGGTGAAATCGGACCTGGAAAAGGAACCAAGTTGGAAAGTTAAACATGTTTCTGAGATAGTCTTCATTCTGATTCCGCTCCTGCCGTGTCTTGGTCGTTGACTTTACTGAAGTCACATAGCAATAATGTGCCAGTTCCTTCTATAGTTATGAGTCCACTCTACTACATATATTGGAATAATGACAGGTGCCATGCATGCATGAAACTCTGAGTTTTTACCTTAATCAGGGATTAACCCATAGTTTTTACCATTATTGTTAAGAGATCGAAGAGTGAACCAGAGTTGCAATAGAGCTTTGTGCTAGTGAATTAATTGAAAGAGAGATATTTGCGTGTGGATTGCTTCAGGGAAGTTAACCTATTTATTTGCGTTTGAGGTAGGGTTTTCTATTCTCATTCTTCTTTTTATTTTCGTGTTCTCCGTCTTTGTTTATCTTGGATTATTTGGCTTTGGGAGAATTCATGATTCTCAGTGAGTTCTTATGTTTTGTTTTGTTTTTCATTCCCTGTTTGGTTGGATTTCTTGTTTTGGTTTTGGTTTTGTTTCCTGTCTGTTCATTTTTAGCACGGTCGTTTTCACGTTTTAGTCATGACCGCATCATGCTGCCCTAGTTTTTAAATGCATTGGCTAAATACGGTTGTTACAATGAATAGGGTTTGGTAAATTGTTGTTTTTACTTAGCAATCTATTGCGCATTCGGTCTGGTTAATTTAGAAGGGTTTAAATTGTGCCCTAGTTATTTTGAAATCGAGGGTTTTTAGTTTAGGGTTTTTGACGCATTTCTTTGTTTATTTATTTAATTTAAATATGATGCCCTAAAAAGTACAGTCGCCTCTTGGTCATATGGGGATGGTTTTACTAGGTTATATTTAATCCCCCTTTCATTTTGATATGACCTAGTCCTTAAATCATGAAGTTATTTATCAAACTGTTAAAATCACTTATGATGTCATAGTTGTTTTAGGCGGAGGCGGGATCATAATTGATTTAGAATTTGAATCATGTTTTCCAATGAGTATCAATTCCATTTTCATCTCATCTTGGAATCCTCTTATAGTGAGAAGCAGGCTTTTCAAAATAACGATAACCTAGCCAGAAGCAGAATCAGAACAAAATGTGAAATTAAAAAATCTGTAAGAAACTATACTAGTTTCCATTCCGGTTCCGATTCTGGTTACCATTCCAATTCCGACTCCGGTGCCGCTTGTTATTACTATAATATTAATAAAGGTTTTGGCTCCGAGCCCGGTAGTATTTTAAAGGAGATTTTTTAGGATGTTTTATGCTTGGTTCCACCTCTGCTATCTATATAAAGAGTAAGGTTTAAAAGCATATTTTGTGATGTTTATTCAAGGATCTAGTTAGAGGTTTTGTTTCAGGAAAGCTAAAGAATGTCAAGAGTATCAGGAAAATCCTCCCAAAGGAATCGACCTGTAGAACCATCAAAGGCAACAACTAAGCCCAAGAAGATAAAGCCGAAGCATCTACCTTATACTTTGAGGTATAATCATAGGAGCCCTGTTGTCACTGCAAGCAAAGTGGAATCGGATTGGTATGATAGAACTGACACTAATCTGGGCTCATACAATTTTGGGGAGTTGTATTCGGAAACATTTGCTTAGGATATAACAAGAAGAACTCAAAGAATAGTTGAGTCTGGCTTGGCTCACATCACCTTGTTTCCTCTATCTATCCAGTGCCTGTAGTTGATTCTGACAACAGCAGGGGCTTACAATCCAACCATTAGGCAGTGTGTGGATTCATAGGATAATTTAATTATAGATCTCACTCCTCAAATGTTCCAACACATGTTCAGTGCCCCGGATCCTAAAAAATTGGTATAGCTGAAGGAGGTAGAAGCTTTAGAGATATACAACAAACACAAGGAGACTAACAAAGCTCACTTGAACAAGAAATGGTTAAGAATAGAAAAGAAGTCTCTGACTAAGCTTCATGATCAACCAAAGAGGAAAAAATTCTACAAAGAAGTATCAGACCTGATCATGATGCTGTCTAGAGTCTTTGGGAAGAGGGATGCATTTCATTTCAAGGAGTGGATGTTTCCCTTTATTCAGACAATCTTTAATGGCACCCAACAGTTTGATTGGCCAATGATTGTCTCTAATGCTATTCATGACTAGTTAACAAGGATAAGGGAAACCAAATGCTTCTTTATGAATTCTTATGTTGTTTATGCAGCAGCTAGAGGATGTATATTTCTAAGTTTGAATAGAGTGGGGATATTGGGAGAAGCTGATGGGACAAAGGAAAGTATGGGACAATTATAATCAACTATCTCTATAAGTATCTGAAACACAATTTAGAAGGGTTAATGATTCATTTCTATATGTAATCATTAACCAACTTAATGGGGATGCAAGATATAGACTGAGCCAAGAAGCTATGGTGTTTATCAAAGAATGGGGATGTTGGTATATCCAATACCCCAAGTTTACTTATTTCAGACTGGCTGGACTTGAAGGTCATCCCCACTTGCTTCCAAGATGTTGTGGTAATAGGATAGTTCTAATGGAATTTGTATATCAAGCTCTGGGGGTTAATGCACAGTTTGGATTGAAGGATAAAACATGATTTCATAATTTTCCCATGCAATTGGGTGAATACAACTGCCAACATCTTGTGGGAGCTAAGGTAGTTTGTAGTGAATTGATACATCTGAAACTCGTATCACTCATGGTAGAATTTTGGGTTAAGGATGACATCCCCGACACATTAGTAGATGATGGAGTGGTATTAGATCCATCATATGAGGCACTAAATATTGGCACCAAATTTTTTGATCCGGTGGACTGGGATAGTGAGGAGACCATTAGCATAAAACAAATAGGAAGGCCAATTTTGGATAGAAGTATTCACTTAGCTTTCCTAAGAACCAAAAATCCTCAAGAACCAGCTCCTAAGAAGGGGAAGGGATACAAGAGAATCAAAAGGAAATTGCATTTCCAAGGAGTCCTTGGAATTCTTCCCTCCAGACATTGAGGAGATTGAGCTTGAAGCATCAGCTCAAGATGAACCAGAGGCACAAGAGGGAGATTCCCAAGCAGGACCGGTGGTTTTCACATCACTAGTAGGTGGGTCATCTTCTCAGGTCCCTCCTATAGAGAAGAAAAGTAGAGAGATGCCTAAGGGGACTCTTCATGATATTTTTGAGTCATTAAAGGGAAAAGTAGGGCCAAAGATCCATGAGGTGGAAATAGACTCTGATGAGACTTTGTCAGAAAAGGATGCACAAGAAAATATGCCTCTAGAGGAGGAAACCGAGCATGTACTGATAGAAGAAGATCAATGGGCCCTGTTCGAGGAGGCAAAGAAATCCTCGGATGCTCAAGCACATGCAGAGTCCATAAAGAAGCAAAATGAAATTGATGCTAAGGAACAAGCTGATGCCTTACTCCAACAACCACAGGTAGAAGCAAAATGAAGAGCTGATGAAATAGAAAAGCAACAAATATAAAAGGAGCAGGAGCTCAAGATCAAAGAAGAAAATGATAAGCTAGAGTTAATACAAAAAGTTCATGATTTGGAAGAAGAAAAGGAAAAGAAGCAAAGGGAAAGAGAAGTTCTTGTGGCAAAGTTAAAGCTTGTTGAAGAGGATTATAAAGAGAAATAAGAAGCAGAACAAGTGCAAAAGGAAAAGGATGCTGAGGAGAAGATTAAGAAATAAAAGGAAAAGGAAGATGCAAATAGATTGAAGGCATTAGAGGAAGAAAGAAATGAAGAACTTGAGAAGAAGAGGTTAGTAGAAGAAAAGTTGAAAAAGGAAGAAGAAGAGAAGAGGATACAAGAACAAAAGGATAGGGAGGAAGCTGAAAATCTTGCTTAGATAAATGTGGAGCAAGAACGGAAAGAGAGACAAGGGGTTGTTTCTAAAACCCAAGTAAATGTGAAACCACCTTCTACTATTACTATGGCTTCTTATTCAACGATAATGACCACTACTCCAGGTGCTCCCTCTTGGTTAAAATTAGATCTTCAGAAGAGATTAGTAACACCTTCCCAACCTCTCAATTTAGAAGATATGATGAAGGAAATTGAAAAGGAAAGGCCCAAGAAGAAGGTCAAAATCCTAAATTCTACTAGGCTCACCGATAGAGGAGAAATTGTTGCTGAATGTGCCATACCAATGATGGAAACAGATGTAGGAGACATGTAATTGATTGATTACCAGTTGGGAAATAACAACTTGGGAAGACCTGCCAGAGATCAGAAGATGAATTTAATAGATGTGGTAGCTTTATCCACTAAATTTAGAATGATGAAAGACAAGCAAAGAAAGGATGAGCTTAAGGCTCAGTTAGATCAATTGCATTCCTTCTTGAAAACTGTTTCTGCTTCGAGGTCACAACAAGTTGCCACCATTGAAACACCAATTTTTCATAGTAAGAAAGAGGTGGATGATTTGGTATAGGTAAGGAGTAAGGTAGAGATGTTGGATAGGTGGACTGATAAGATAAATCAAGAAATAAATGAAGTGCTGGACAATATTTTTTAGGTCTACAAGATGACAAAGGAGCTAATAGAGGAAATGAACTAGTATGTCAAGGTATTGGGAGAGCAAGAGGAGGAATACAAAGGATATAGTAGGAGGTTGAAGGAAGTTAGCAAATTGTCAAAATCCACTCTTCTAGAACAATCAATACTTGAAGAAGACAATAAAGATTTCTTGGAAAGACTTCGAGCATACTTCGGTTTAAGTCCGACTTTCTATACAAGCATAAAAGTGAGATTCAATATTCTGTCAAGGATCTGAATGAATAATTTGAAGAGTTGGAAGCTGTTATTTCTATCATAGTGAATATTAATATACCAGTAAAAGAGGGCCTGCCTTTGAACCAAATAAAGGAGAAATGGGATGATAGGTTTAAAGAGGTCATGCAAAAAAAAAAGATGATGGAGAGGATTTGCTATTAGATCGATTAATGGATATTAAAGAAGAGATAAGGGCAGCTAAGAGGGAGTTGACCAAGCTAAAGGACATGAGAGGATTTTCTGCTATGGAGCTAGAAAGGATCAAGTTTGAAGATAATTGGGTTGATGGGCCGGATTTGGAGGTGCTTCAACAAGTCTTCTCCAGTTATTACTATTACATTGTAGAGTAGGCTTCACATGCATAATTGATAGCCTCGTAAATGCATGGTTTTATTTTTCTCCTCTGCATGCACAACTTGTAGTTTGTGGGCGCATGTTTTTGTTTTCTCCTCTCCATTCATTTCTTCTAGTTTAATTGATTTTCCAAGATGACTTTAATCCCTAAAAAGGTGGATCGACCTAAAATAGAAGGGACTTTAGATTTTTACAGTATAAGTATAAATACCTAGGAGGTATCATATTGTAAGGGTCGACTGATGAGAATAAGATTAGCCACCTGGTAGTAGGAGATATAATCTTTTCATAGTTTTTATAGAGATACATTGTTACTTTATTTATAGCTGAACATAATTACAGGTTTTTACACAATATGGTATTGGAATTGAGTTTTGTTGGATAAGGTTGATGAATTATAATCTATTTGTATGCCAGTGATTGTGCTGAAGCATGATTGTTTCTTATGTGATGAAAATCATTAGAAGAAACCAGATTTAAAGATTATTTCATTAGATTATCTATGAATTGAATTGATTGAAGTCTGTTGATCTATGGTCTTGGCAATGAATGAGAGTGTGTTATTTTATCTTTGAAATATTTATGATGAGTGATTGTGATGTTAAATTAAGCACCTTAGATGCATGCAATAGTATGGATTATTATGTAAATTGCATCATGCTATGGTTTTCTTGATCTGTTGGAAGAAAATTTGTTATGGAAGATATATGTTTGGATATTAGATAAGTTTTATTCATGTTTGCTGATGTACGCCCTGATCTATCTTTTTCTTTTATTTAAAACCCCATTTTAGTAATGACAGTTTGATGAATAAGTCATTTCTTGCATTCCTTATTACCAGCAAAGGCCCCTTGAATATTATAGTTGCATGGATGGATTGAATGACACCAGACAGGTGAGAACCAACTACTAGGACCTTGGGAGTTAGGCTACTATATGTTGTCTTTCTTTTTAAGGAGAAATAGAGTAGAAATATTTTGTTTAATGTTGTTTGTGTCATTTTCACCATCAACAGATCTGGCACTAGAAGGAGGGCCTGAAGGAACAGGTTGGCTCACATTGTGTCATTCTCACCAGAGAAATACAGAAGGATTCTTAGATCCTCTACTGATCTCAAACCATTGGAAGAACTCCAAACCCCGGTTAGACCTAGACCCCATGCTCGTAGAATATTGATACCTACATTGCCACCACCGGCTCGGCTAGTATCACCTCCACCTGTTAGGCCATTATCACCACCAATTCAGCCTATATCACCACCTACTCAACCAATTCTACCCATGGATTATTTTGTGAATAACCTTTGTCCGTTACGGACTATTCTAGGAGGAATCCATGACTTACCAAAGAACCCATAATTATTTTGTCCCAAGTACATAAATGGTGAATCAAGAAGTGCTGAGGAGCATATACAAGTGTTCAAAGATGCTTGTACACATTCTCAAGTTGCTCATCAGGTTGTGGTTTGTATATTGTTTCCTTATTGTTTGGGCGATATGGCATATAATTGGTACTTAAATCTGCCCCGGGGATCTATTATAGGTTGGACGGATTTAGAAAATGCATTCATTAATCAATTTTGGGTTTATGTAGACCCTTCCATCTTGTATCACCAGTTTTCCACCATAAGGAAGGAACATCATGAGCCACTGCCTCTATTCAATACTAGATTCCAAAAAATGTTTCGTAGGTTGCAAGACCCTTACTTGGTAGCTGAGAATATTGCCATACAGACATATTTAAGAGTTGTTGATCCCTTGATTAGCCTATTCTTATAGAGAACTTATCAGCCCAATGAGATTGACTCCCTATCTAAAGTTTATCAATAGCTATAAAATTGCAACAACAGATAAGTTTTCAATTAGAAGGTTTAGGAGAAGCTCTTCCTCCCATGAATTATCAGATGCCGAACCCACCATTGTACACCATTGTCACAGGGATGTCTTACTCCCAATATGGACTTGTGTTTGAGTTACAAGCTCCACCAACCATGCCCTTTTTCAGCAATGGCATGAAAGATTCTTCCCAACAACCTCAAAATCAACAACAACAAACGAGAGGATCAACCCATGTTCATTCCCCAACCATAGTACAAAAAGTGCAAAATGAAAAAACTATTCAAATGACCAGTGAGATAGAAACTCTCAAAAATATTCTATCTCAAATGTCTAATGACATGGCACAACTTAGGAAAAACCCTCCCCATAACCAAAACCAAAATTATCAGAATCAGGGAGGTTACAACAACCAGGGAAATTGTTCCAATCAAAATGAGAATCAAAACACCAACCAAAACTTTTAGAATCAAAACTCCTCTAACCAAAATTACCAAAATCAGAACAAAGGATATAACCAGAGGTTCAAAAACAACAATAGGCAGTGGAATATTGGGCCTAACAATGGGGGAGTGCCCCATAATTATCAGACGGGTGAGGAGAGATCACATATTGCTAATGCAGCTGACCTTAACTTCATGACTAATTGGTGCAGGCTACACGATACTGCAACACATTCTGAGGTTAATTGCCTAGAAATGGAGAAAATTATAAAGATTGCACAAGTTGATGCCCATCCTCCAACAAAAAATTCCAATAAGGATAATGGGTCAGTAAGTACTATTATGAATTATGAGAGTATTGAAGAGAAATACCAATTTACCATGTAGGGAGACAATGGTCCAAAGCGGGATGTGTATGATGCTCAAGCCTTTCAGTCTAAAGGTGGTCATTTTCTGAGAAATCAGAATAAAGGCCCATTTACTACATCTGCACCTCCAAACAATATGGTCCCACCTAACCAAAATGCAGATAATAATCCACCACCACCAAAGGGACCTTCTGACTCTCAGATTAGAGGTAATCAGCCTCCTTTTCCTCAGTATCAAGTGAGGAATGATTCATAATTTGATTAAATTACAGAACTGCAGAAACAAAAGACATCATTGTCATTCTTTGACATCATGAAGTGGTGCCCAACTCAACGTGAAGTGGTATTGAAAGTCCTGGAGGAGGCAGACCGCTTAAAAAGAAAAGGTAAAGTGACTCCTGTAAAGGAGACAAACACAACTATCTATAAAGGTAAGACCAGTACCCCACCTTTTCTTTTAAGTTTAAAGATTTTTGGAAAGAATTTGCATAACTGTTTATTGGATTCTGGAGCATCGGGAAATGTTATGCCCTTTTCAATATGTAAGAAGTTAGGATTAAGTCCTATCCCAACCAATAAGAAAGTGATTCAATTAGATAAAATAGAGGTCAATGTTGTAGGAGAACTAAAGAACATGCATGTATAGGTTGGATCAGATCCAAGGATCCAAACCTACATAGATATCCAAGTGGCTGACATCCTAGAGACATATGGCATGCTCCTAAGTCGGGAGCTAATGAAGAGTATAGGGGGATATTTGTCATTGGATTTCTCTCACATGTGGCTACCCTGGAAAGGGGTTGCAACACAGATAAGAATTGAAAGTGAACCAAGACTCAAGCATATGATTACATAATATGATGCTTCAAATTAAGTAGCATATTTTGAGACTGAGATAGGAGTTTACAAACAAGAGGAAGTCCTTACTTTCTCTGTACTTAATCTTGGGGATACATTGCCCCTAGAACATAGTGACCTAATGATCTGCATTAACCAACAAGTTCTAATAAGGAAATTGCAACAAGATAAGCTGGTTTTAGGAGAAGAAACTGATTTGAGTAGTTTGTTACTCTCTAATTGGTGTAGGATTCATTATTGCAATCATTCGGAGTTAACATGCCAATAATGCCTAGATATATTAAGTCATGTAGACCAGCCTCAACAAATATGTCAAGAGGGACCCTAGATCCCTGTCAATGAGTTTTCTTTTAAAGTCAACGATGCCACCATTCTCACTAGGACTAGCCTTTCTCAAGAAGAAGATTCCTCACCAGTAGAGTAGACTAGGTTCTAAACTCTAAGATTCAAGAAGAGGTTGAGGTGTCTCAATTCTTATTCAATACACCTACCCCAGATACTTTATCAATGCCCAAGGCATTGATGAAAGACGAGTTGGAGTGCAATTTTACCCAAGGAGTTGTTCATGAACTAATTTATGAGCAAGTTGAAAACATAGAAATTTTTTCAAGTCAGCTTTGTCCCAAGTCAATTTTTGATGACCAACAAAAGTCTGAGCTGCCACACATCCCAAGAAATTTATCCCCTGTTGTCCCTAAAAAGAAAGAACTCCCAGCCAAAGACCAATTGTGGACTCTTAAATTTGACGGTTCCAAATCTAAAGCAAGAAGTGGAGCAGGGATTGAACTAACCAACCCAAAAGGGAAAACTTACTTTGCATCTTATAGATTGCAGTTTGGCTGTACAAACAACGCGGCTGAGTATGAAGCATTTTCTTGAGGCCTTATGTTTGCCCATAAAAAGAAGGTTACTGCTCTCTTAGTTATGGGAGATTCTGAAGTGATTGTAAAATAGGTACGTAGCCAATATACGTGTCACAACGAAAGACTGGCGAAATATAGAAACAAAGTTTGGAATTTAATTGAAGACTTTGATGCTTTTGGGATTAGTCTAATCCCTAGAGAAGCTAATTAAATTGCAGATTCACTTGCTGTTGCTACTAGCACATTGGAACCCATGCAAGATTTTGATCTAAAAAGATTTGCAGTTGAACTAATTTCGGTGCCAAAAGTCCTTGATAATGTACGAAATTTTTAGGTATTTGATGATGATCAACATATATTAGCCTTTTTGGCAAGTTCTGATGTTTTTTAAGGGCATATAATAGATGAATCTGAAAGAGATTAGGGAGATTGGGATCCTGAGAAAGAGAGTGAAGAAGGGATATTGGATTTGAAAAGTAATAGAATTCCAAAAGGGATGGTAGCTTTGGAAAGGATATTTGATTCTGACCCACGGGCTTGTCAAAGGGTGCCCACAGAGAGTGAAGGAGGGAAATATGAATCTGTCAATTTGACTCACTTAGGCCCTGAGAGGAATGTTCTCATAGGAAAGACTTGTCCTCAAGAAATTGCAGACAAGATAATTAAAGTTCTGGAGCAAAACATTGAAGCCATTTCTTGGAGTTATGATGATCTAAAAACCTTTGACACATTGGTGATCACACATACCATACCTCTCAAGCCAAAAGCCAAGCCCTTTCATCAGAAACAATGCCCAGTCAATGCTTTAATTGAGCCCCTGATTTAGAAAGAGGTGCAAAAGATCCTATCTGCAAGGATTATATTTCCTGTCAGACATTCTACCTGGGTGGAAAATCTAGTTCCTGTACGCAAAAAGAATGGTGAGATCAGATTATATGTTGATTTCAGGAATCTAAACAAAGCCTTTGAGAAAGATAATTACCCGGGTCCCTCTCTGGATGAAGTATTGAAAAAGGTTAATGGATCTCAGATGATGTCATTTTTAGACGGCTATTCTAGTTACAATCAGGTTCTTGTTAGTCATGAGGATAGAATGAAGACAACTTTCACCACCAAATGGGGCACATTTGCCTATTGGAGGATGCCATTTGGTCTTATCAATGCTGGAGCAACCTTTCAAAGGGCAATGAATGCAAATTTCAAATACTTGATAGGAAAGTGTATAGTCATTTATGTAGATGATTTAATCATCTTCTCTAGGAACAAAGAAGACCATGCTACTGATATGGAAAAGGTTCTCAAGAAATTTATAAGTTATGGTGTCTCTCTTAATCTGAAGAGTGTGTGTTTGGAGTATCTGAAGGGAAACTCCTAGGTCACATCATATCAAAAGAAGGGATATCCATAGACCTTGATCGAGTGGAGGCCATCTTGAAATTGACAAGGCTAAGCAACAAGAAAGAAATGAGATCATTCTTCGGTAGGATCAATTTTGTTAGAAAGTTTATAATAGGGTTTGCAAAGATTGTCAAACCTCTAAATGAAATGATGAAGATAGACATAAAGATTGAGTGGAGTGAAGAGGCTAAATCTGCTTTCTCGCAGATCAAACAGTCTATATCTGAGGCACCTATTTTGACAAGCCCAGATTATTTAAAGCCTTTTTATATCTATTCCTTTGCATCTAACCATTCATGTGCAACCGTGTTAACACAACAAGGAGAGGAGGGAGAAGAAAGACCTATTGCCTTTATGATATCTCCATTTAAGAATGCAGAAGTGAGATACTCACCATTGGAAAAACAAGCCTTTGCATTAGTACAAGTGGTAAAGAAGTTCAGACATTACATTCTTCGAAGTCAAGTAATGGCTATAGTTCCAGATCCAGCTGTGAAGTCCCTTCTGATGCAAAGCGAATTAGGAGAATGAAAAGGAAAGTGGATGGAAATTTTGCAAGAAGTTGAATTAGAGATCCATCTAATGAAGCTTGTTCGAGGGTAGGGTTTATCAAAAGCAATGGCAGATGTCGACAAAAATATCACTTGTCAACAGTACACCATCCAGTCATTTACTAAGGATCCTTGGTACATAGATTTGATTTTCTTTCTCCTTAATAACAGATGTCCAGAAGGAATGAATGCTACTCAGAGGAGAGAATTAAGGATGAAAAGTGCTCACTATATGCTAAAAAGGGGATCCATCTACAAAAATAATTTTCAAGGGATCTACTTGCTCTGTTTAGATCAACAAGAGGCCAAGCATGCTATTTCTAAGTTCCATGGAAGACATGGGACATGACATGGATCTGCGGATGCTTTGGCTCATTAGATTATTAGATTGGGTTATTATTGGCCTTATGTATTTTGGGATGCACACCAACATGTCAGAACTTATCATGTATGCCAAACTTCAGCACCTAGGGAAAGAAATCTTTCTATGCCTTTGCAACCAGTGTATGAGGTAAGGCTGTTTACTCAATGGGCCCTGGATTTCGTAGGAGTTATTAATCCCAATTCTTCTGCAAGACATAATTTCATCTTGACCGCAACTGACTATTGTACACATTGGAATGAGACCCAACTTGACAAGAATAACACCACTGAGGTGGTCATTAAGTTTCTGACTGAGAACATCACAACCAGGTTTGGAGTTCCATTTGCTCTGGTATGCAATAATGGCCCTGCTTTTTCTTCTATTGAATTCATTCAATGGGCATATGAGCATAAAATTATTTTGAAGTATTTATCTAATTACTACCCTCAGGGAAATGGAGTGGCTGAGTCCACTAATAAAAACTTGTTGGAAGTGATAAGAAAATTAATAGAAAACAATCCTAGAGATTGGCACACCCAGTTGAGATTTGTCTTATGGGCAGATCGAACCAGAATCAAAGTAGCTCTAGGAAATTCACCTTTTAAGTTAGTCTATGGCCAAGACCCTGTCTTCCCGATCCATTTACATATACCTATTCTTAAGTTCATGCAGTAATTTTATACCAAGGATGATAGGATTGAGGTTAGATTACTTAATTTACTTAACATGGAAGAGCAAAGGGATGTTTCTTTGTAACAATTCTCTAAGCATCAGGCTGTCGTCAAATGTTGGTTTGACAAAAGAGCTAAGATAAAAGCCTTTAGGATATCAGATCTTGTGTTACTATGGGATAAAGCCAGAGAAAATAAAGGAGATCACCAGAAGTTTGATAGACTCTAGTTAGGTCTGTATCAAGTGGCTAAAATACTAGGCAAGAATGCTCTTCGTTTAAGTACCTTAACAGAAGAGCCTGTTCCATTACTAGCTAATGGTCAGTTTCTCAAGCACTATTTTGGTGCATAGAAAGGTCTGATGTCTTAAAGAAAATGTATTATACTATATCATATGGAATTAAGTCTTTTTTTTTTTTTAGTTTTAGTTTTTATTTTTTGTTTTTTTGTGTGTATTTGTTTTGTTCTTTTTCTTTGTTTTTTATTTGTTTTTTTTTGTCTTGTTTCGTTGGGGATCTTCATTTTTGGTTCATCTCAAGACAAGGGGTTGTTATTCAAAGTATGCTACTGGTAATAGGAGAGAAATTGGTTTAGTTATTTTTATCATCAACATTGAAAAGGATTTTGTTCTGAAACTTATGTTTTACGATCATTCTAATTTGGTTTGAAAATTTATTAAGGATAAAAGATACATTGTGAATATCTCATGAATTATGATAAAAAATCTATCACCAAATTAGAAAAAAATATGCCTAAGTAAATGCCTATCTGTTTTACGATGGTTCTACTTTTGATTCAAGTGAAATCAGATTCCAAGACTATCATGAAATCCACTATAGTTCTCAACCCACATTTCAGATCCATTGTGTTTGAGTATTGAGGAAGGTGCATAAAATATTTCCACAAGTGAAGCTTGAGTAAAAGAATGATAATGAAAAGAAAGAAAGAAAAGACAAACTCAATATTAAGTGGGTAATCGAGTATCTCTATCGGGGCTATGGACACCTGACTGGCAGTAGAGTAATGCTTTGAGAGAACTAGAGGTATCTTTGTCAGGGCTATGGACACCTGTCTGGCAGCGGAGCAATACCTAGGATTTTATTGCACGATAGTTAAAAGACTCAACCTATGTAGCTTGAATCTTAGGTATAGTTGTTCACGAACAGAGAAAGTATCTATAAAGAATGATGCACAATACATGCACACACTTAGATTCATAAATAACTCATGAGCACATACATCTAAGATTCACGCTCAACCTTATTCTAGATATATCTAATCTTATTCAAATTAGCATGTTTCATAAACCAAGTAGTTTTAGGGTGACTGGAATTTTCTTTGGGCATCTTGAAAATGGGTAAACCATTTTCCCAGCCAAGTCACCAATTGTTATGCCTTGTATAACCACCCCATCTTTTGCCTTGGTCAAAATGGGTCCCCCTTTTTGTGTTTTTAAGTTTTTATCCTTGGTTGTTTTCAAACAAATTTTGGAGTTTTTCTGTTCCAACACTTTTTTTTTCTTTGGTTTGTTCTGGTGGAACTGGGGCCGGAACTGAATCGGGTTTTGGGAACTTCTTTCAAAACTTGTTCCGATTCTCGTCCCGACAGTCTTTCATCTTTTGATTTCCTTTATTCTTTGTCGGAGCCAGAGCCGGAGTGGAAGTTAGGACTAAATTTATTCAAAGTTTCAAACTCAAATTCCATCCCAACTCTGCCTTCGCTTTGTGGTCTTTCATTTTAACTAGGTTTTATCTGTTAAGTTTTCTTGTTACAGTTGTTTTTTTTAAATTTTGATGTTTTGTTTCGCTTTATTCTTTGCGGTGAAACTGGACCCGAAACGAGAACCAAGATGGAAAGTTAAACAAGTTTATGAGATAATCTTCATTCTGATTCCACTCCTGTCATGTCTTGGTCATTGAATTTACTGAAGTCACATAACAGTAATGTGCTAGTTCCTTCTGCAGTTCCGACTTCGCTCTACTGCATTTATTGCATTAATGACAGGTGCCATGCATGTGTGAAACTCTGAGTTTTTACCTTAATTAGGGATTAACCCGTAGTTTTTACCATTATTGTTAAGAGATCAAAGAGTGAACCAGAGTTGCAGTAGATATTTGTGCGAGTGAATCAGTCGAAAGAGAGATATTTGCCCGTGGATTGCTTCAGGGAAGTTAACCTATTTATTTGTGTTCGAGGTAGGGTTTTCTATTCTCGTTCTTCTTTTTATTTTCATGTTCTCCGTTTTTGTTTATCTTGGATTGTTTGGATTTGGGAAAATTCATGATTCTGAGTGAGTTCGTATGTTTTTTTTTTCTTTCCTTGTTTGGTTGGATTTCTTGTTTTGGTTTTGGTTTTTTTTCCTATTTGTTCATTTTCAGCACGGTCGTTTTCACGTTTTAGTCATGACCGCATCGTGCTGCCCTAGTTTTTAAATGCATTGGTTAAACACGGTTTTTACAATGAATAGGGTTTGGTAAATCGTTATTTTACTTAGGATGCACATTCAGGCTGGTTAATTTAGAAGGGTTAAAATTGTTCCCTAGTTATTTTGAAATCGAGGGTTTTTAGTTTAGGGCTTTTGACGCATTTCTGTGTTCGTTTATTTAATTTAAATATGATGCCCTAAAAAGTACAGTCACCTCTCAGTCATATGGGGATGGTTTTATTAGGTTATATTTAAGCCCCCTTTCATTTTGATATGACCTAGTCCTTCAATCATGAAGTTATTTATCAAACTGTTAAAATCACTTATGACGTCATGGTTATTTTAGGCGGAGGCGAGATCAGAATCAATTTAGACTTTGAATCATGTTTTCCAATGAGTATCAATTCCATTTTCATCCCATCTCCGACTTTGCTTCTAGCTGGAAGCTGAACCGGAATGAAATGTGAAATTAGAAAATTTGTAAGAAACCAAACTAGTTTCCATTCCAGTTCTGATTCCGGTTACAATTCCAGTTCCACTATCTATATAAATAGTAATGTTTAAAAGCATATTTTGTGATGTTTATTCAAGGATTTAATTAGAGGTTTTTTTGTAGGAAAGCTAAAGAATGTCAGGAGTATCAGGAGAAGCCTCCCAAAGGAATCAGCCTATAGAAACATCAAAGGAAACAACTAAGCCCAAGAAGATAAAGCCAAAGCATCTACCTTATACTTTGAGGTATAATCATAGGAGCCTTGATGTCATTGCAAGCAAAGTGGAACCAGATTGGTTTGATATAACTGACACTAATCTGGGCTTATACAATTTTGGGGAGTTGTATTTAGAAACATTCACTAAGGATATAATAGGAAGAATTTAAATAATAGTTGAGTCTGGCTTGGCTCACATCACCTTGTTTCCTCTATCTATCCAGTGCCTGGAGTTGATTCTGACTGTAGCAAGGGCTTACAATCCAAACACTAGGTAGTGTGTGGATTCACAAGATAATGTAATTATAGATCTCACTCCTTAAATGTTCCAACACATGTTCAATGTCCCGGATCCTAAGAACTTGGTATAGTTAAAGGAGGCAGGAGCTTTAGGTATATACAACAAACACAAGAAGACTAACAAAGCTCGCTTGAACAAGAAATGGTTAAGAACTGAAAAGAAGTCTCTGACTAAGCTTCATGATCAACCAAAGAAGACAAAATTATACAAAGAAGTATCAGACCTGATCATGATGTTGTCTAGAGTCTTTGGGAAGAGGGATGCATTTCATTTCAAGGAGTGGATGTTTCCCTTTATTCAGACAATATTTAATGGCACCCAATAGTTTGATTGGCCAATGATTGTCTCTAATGCTATTCATGAACAGTTAACAAGGTTAAGGGAAACCAAATGCTTCTTTATGACTTCTTATATTTTTTATGCAGCAGCTAGAGGAGGTATATTTCCAGGTTTGAATAGAGTGGGGATATTGGGAGAAGTTGATGGGAAAAGGAAAGTATGGGACCATTATGATTAGCTATCTCTACAAGTATCTGAAACACAATTTAGAAGGGTCAATGATGCATTTCTATATGTAATAATTAACCAACTTAATGGGGATGCAGGATATAGATTGAGCTAAGAAGCTATGGCATTTATCAAAGAATGGGGATGTTGGTATATCCAATACCCCAAATTCACTTATTTTAGACTGGTTGGATTTGAAGGTCA
The DNA here is from genome assembly GCA_007115665.2 of Sequoiadendron giganteum. Taxonomy (NCBI): domain Eukaryota; kingdom Viridiplantae; phylum Streptophyta; class Pinopsida; order Cupressales; family Cupressaceae; genus Sequoiadendron; species Sequoiadendron giganteum. The sequence continues at coordinate 240,151,146 of CM021100.1, read as the reverse complement.
TCCCCACTTGCTTCCAAGATGTTGTGATAATAGGATAGTTCTAATGGAATTTGTATATCAAGCTCTGGGGGTTAATGCCTGGTTTGGATTGAAGCACAAAACAAGATGTTATAAGTTTCCCATGCAATTGGGTGAATACAACTGCCAACCTCTTGTGGGAGCTAAGGTAGTTTGTAGTGAATTGATACATCTGAAACTAGGTTTGTATACAACTCGAAGGTATTTTGACTCAAGGAAGAAAATGAATGCCTTGCTGCCTTCTATTTTTGATAAACATCTCAACTTGTTGGAAGATTTCTAGAGTGATCTTCAAGATGAGTATGACCTCAGGAAAATAAATTATGAGAGGTTATCCATCTCACTCATGGTAGAATTTGGGGTTAAGGATGACATCCCTGACACATTAGTAGATGATGGAGTGGTATTAGATCCATCATATGAGGCACTAAATATTGGCACCAAATTTTTTGATCCGGTGGACTGGGATAGTGAGGAGACCATTAGCATAAAACAAATAGGAAGGCCAATTTTGGATAGAAGTATTCACTTAGCTTTCCTAAGAACCAAAAATCCTCAAGAACCAGCTCCTAAGAAGGGGAAGGGATACAAGAGAATCAAAAGGAAATTGCATTTCCAAGGAGTCCTTGGAATTCTTCCCTCCAGACATTGAGGAGATTGAGCTTGAAGCATCGGCTCAAGATGAACCAGAGGCACAACAGGGAGATTCCCAAGCAGGACCGGTGGTTTTCACATCACTAGTAGGTGGGTCATCTTCTCAGGTCCCTCCTATAGAGAAGAAAAGTAGAGAGATGCCTAAGGGGACTCTTCATGATATTGTTGAGTCATTAAAGGGAAAAGTAGGGCCAAAGATCCATGAGGTGGAAATAGACTCTGATGAGACTTTGTCAGAAAAGGATGCACAAGAAAATATGCCTCTAGAGGAGGAAACCGAGCATGTACTGACAGAAGAAGATCAATGGGCCCTATTCGAGGAGGAAAAGAAATCCTCGGATGCTCAAGCACATGCAGAGGCCATAAAGAAGCAAAATGAAATTGATGCTAAGGTACAAGTTGATGCCTTACTCCAACAACAACAGGTAGAATCAAAATGAAGAGCTGATGAAATAGAAAAGCAACAAATATAAAAGGAGCAGGAGCTCAAGATCAAAGAAGAAAATGATAAGCTAGAGTTAATACAAAAAGTTCATGATTTGGAAGAAGAAAAGGAAAAGAAGCAAAGGGAAAGAGAAGTTCTTGTGGCCAAGTTAAAGCTTGTTGAAGAGGATTATAAAGAGAAATAAGAAGCAAAACAAGTGGAAAAGGAAAAGGATGCTGAGGAGAAAATTAAGCAACAAAAGGAAAAAGAAGATGTAGATAGATTGAAGGCATTAGAGGATGAAAGAAATCAGGAATTTGAGAAGAAGAGGTTAGAAGAAGAAAAGTTGAAAAAGGAAGAAGAAGAGAAGAGGATACAAGAACAAAAGGATAGGGAGGAAGCTGAAAAGCTTGCTCAGACAAATGTGGAGAAAGAACGAAAAGAAGGACAAGAGGTTGATTCTCAAACCCAAGTAAATGTGCAACCACCTTCTACTATTTCTATGGCTTCTTCTTCAACTATAATGACCACTACTCCAGGTGCTCCCACTTGGTTAAAGATGTATCTTCAAAAGAGATCAGTAACACCTTCACAACCTCTCAATTGGGACGATATGATGAAGGAAAAGGAAAGGCCCAAGAAGAAGGAAAAAATCCTACATTCTAATAGGCTCATTGACAGAGGAGAAATTGTTGCTGAATGTGCCATACCAATGATGGACAAGGATGTAGGAGACATGCAATTGACTGATTACCAGTTGGGTATTATCAACTTGGGAAGACGTCCCAAAGATCAACAGATGAATTTAATAGATGTGGTAGCTTCATCCACTAAATCCAGAATGATGATAGATAAGCAAAGAAAGGATGAGCTTAAGGCTCAATTAGATCAAATTCATTCCTTCTTGAAAAGTGTTTCTACTCCGAGGTCAAAACAAATGTCCACCATTGACACACCAATTTTTCTTAGTAAGAAAGAGGTGGATGATTTGGTACAGGTAAGGAGTAAGGCGGAGATGTTGGATAGGTGGACTAGTAAGATAAATCAGGAAATACATGAAATGTTGGACAATAGTTTTGAGTTTTACAAGATGATGAAGGAGCTAATAGAGGAAATGAACTAGTATGTCAAGGTATTGGGAGAGAAGGAGGAGGAATATAGTGGATATAGTTAGAGGTTGAAGGAAGTTAGAAAATTGTAAAAATCCACTCTTCTAGAACAATCAATACTTGAAGAAGACAATACATATTTCTTGGAAAAGACTTCCAGCATACTTCGGTTTAAGTCTGACTTTCTATACAAGCATAAAAGTGAGGTTCAAGATTCTATCAAGGATATGAATGAACAATTTGAAGAGTTGGAAGTAGTTATTGCTATCATAGTGAATGTTAATATACCAGTAAAAGAGGGCCTACCTTTGAACCAAATAAAGGAGAAATGGGATGATAGGTTTAAAGAGGTCAAGGAAAAAAGAGATGATGGAGAGGATCTTCTATTAGATCGATTAATGGATATGAAAGAAGAGATAAGGGCAGCAAAGAGGGAGTTAACCAAGCTAAAGGACATGAGAGGATTTTTCGCTGCAGAGCTAGAAAGGATCAAGTTTGAAGATAGTTGGGTTGATGTGCCGGATTTGGAGGTTCTTCAACAAGTCTTCCCCAGTTATGATGAGTACATTGCAGAGTAGGCTGCAAATGCATAATTGATAGCCTTGTACATGCATGGTTTTATTTTTCTCCTTCGCATGCACAATTGGTAGTTTATGGGCGCATGAATTTCTTTTCTCCTCTCCATTCTTTTCTTCTAGTTTAACTAAGTTTCCAAGATGACTTTAATCCCGAAAAAGGTGGATCAACCTAAAATAGAAGGGACTTCAGATTTTTGTATATCTATAAATACCTAGGAGGTATCATATTGTAAGGGTCAGCTGATGAGAATAAGATTAGCCACCTGATAGTAGGAGATATGATATTTTTATAGTTTTTATAGAGATACATTGTTACTTTATTTACAACTGAATATAATTATAGGTTCTTAGACAATTTGGTATTGGAATTGATTTTTGTTGGATAAGGTCGATGAATTATAGTCTATCTGTATGCTAGTGATTGTGCTGAAGCATGAGTGTTTCTTATGTGATGAAAATCATTAGAAGAAACCAAATTTAAAGATTATTTCTTTAGATTATCTATGAATTGAATTTATTGAAGTCTGTTGATCTATGGTCTTGGCAACGAATGAGAGTGTGTTCTTTTGTCTTTGAAATATTTATGATGAGTGATTGTGATGTTAAAATAAGCACCTTAGATGCATGCAATAGTATGTATTATTCTGTAAATTGCATCATGCTATGGTTTTCTTGATCTGTTGGAATAACATTCGTTGTGGAAGATATATGTCTGGATATAAGATAAGTTTTATTCATTTTTGCTGATGTACGCCCTGATCTATCTTTTTCTTTTATTTAAAACCCCCTTTTATTAAAGACAATTCGATGAATAAGTCATTGCTTGCATTCCTTATTACCAACAAAGGCCCCTTGAATATTACAGTTGCATGGACCGATTGAGTGCCACCAGATAGTTGAGAACCAACTACCAGGACCTTGGGAGTTAAGCTACTATATGTTGTATTTCTTTTTCAGGAGAAATAGAGTAGAAATATTTTGTTTAACGTTGTTTGTGTCATTTTCACCATCAACAATACCTAAAAGTATTGTCTCTGGTGGCCTGCTATGGTTGAAAATTTTGGAAGATTGAAGCAATCAAATATGAGGTAAACAAAATTGGAAAGAACTTTGATATATTTGAAGACAAAGAAGGGGAAGAAAGAATGAGAGTTGGTGAATTGCAAGCTGAGTTGATCACTATGCAAAGACAAAGAGAAGATGTGGTGAAAACCTTCTGGCTTGTTAAGGAGATTGTCAAGGTCCGGTTAGACCATATTTTCAGAATACTTAATGATGCAAAATTTTGTGAAAGTCAGTGCTCATCCATAGATTGGTCATCTTCTTTCACATTATTGACTTTTTTGGAAAGAATTTGCACGAGAATGGATTTTGTTGTATTTTCCTGGAAGAAGATCTTTTCGGTTATCAAAGAAAGGTACAAGAAGGTGTTTCAGGTGAAGAGTGCCATTTTTACTTGAATCTTGAATGTTCAAATTTTTGTTGTTTTTTTGTTGTGGCAACAAAAAGAGGAGAGAAAAGAAAAGGTAAAAAGGGAATTAAACAAGGTGAGAAGAAAAAATGAATTAATGATCAAAGAAGGAATTTTTGAAAGTTTTTAATGTCTGGAAATTTTTTGAAGCCTTTTTGAAAGCGTCTGAGTTTTGGAATTTTTGAAGATACAGTGCCACCATTTATACATGTTTTTGTTTTAGTCACCCTTTGCCATTGATGTCGAAGGGGGAGAGTTTTGGAGTAATTGCAGGGTTTTTTTTTTTTCTTTTTGGCACATGTTGCCATCGATGACAAAGGGGGAGATTGTTGGAAGAATGTTTGAATGTTGTCATTGATGTTACCATGTTGTTTATGGTATTAGATTGGTCTGGTACCTCGAACTGGTATGCAAAATAGGTTTACATCCGCTGGTGTTTGGTCTGGTATTTTGATCCGCATTTCCTCTCTAGTGATCGTCATTGTTCAAGGTTTTGGGAAAAAGCTTATAAATATCGAAAGTGTGTATGTATTTATTTCGGTATGCTCATATGATCATATGGCGAGTTGGAATTGGTATAGTGTTGCATTTCATTATTAAGTCTATCCATGGCCAACCTAATAATCAGTCAATAGTTTAACATGTATTGTAGATATATATGTAACCTATCTTTGGTCCCAGATGACATGATATAGTGCGCCACATGGTTGAATTACCTTTGGATAAGTTTTGAATGAAGCTAACAATTATCTTTTTGTAAATATGTGATGCATCCAATTAGGCTGACCTAATTGATGTGTGTGGATATATATATATATATATATAGGATGGTTTATAGATGAAAAATGGTGTTAGTGATATGCGAAGTGTATGAATGCGAAGAAGAGCAAAGATTAGTTCTTTGGCATGTGAATACTCTGAGCATCAAAGGAACTGAATATGCACCTGTGGTGTAACCCTATTAGTTCACATTCTGGCTATAAGCCATTTTTTTTCTATAATATTTTGTAGGCAGTGAGCCTCCCTATTTGGACAGTGAGTCCTTGTAAGCAGTGAGATTTTGTACTTGGTAGTGAGCCTCTTTTGTATCCGATATTGGAATAACTATATATTGTGAGCTAATAATCACCATGGTTTTTTCCTCATTGGGTTTTCCATGTAAAAATATGGTGTCTATGTGTTGTGTGATTTCATACTTTGTTCTTTCTCTTCTCTGTTATATGGATTAAAGTAATTGATGGTGTTTGTCCAATGAATTTGAGAAGATACTGATTCACCCCCCCTCTATGTATCTTGAATATTCAACATGGAATTATTCAGTCTATATATGGTTTTGGAAATTATGGAATCTTCCCTAGTCCCTAAGAGAATCCCAATGTTTGCATGGACTCATATTTTGTCGATCACGCATGATTATTATGAGTTTTCCGTGTCATTTTGACTCCCACCCTAATAGACCTAAGCCCTGAAAAATATTACTTTTCGAATCACGCCTCACTAGATGAGTTGGCTAAAGAATCAAAAAGTGCCTTGTGATTGGTTCTTTGGTGCTCACATGTCTTTGCTTCGAGTACAAAGATTCAAGGGGGAACCATTTAGGCTCCTTACATATTTGACAGATAGAATTTTGGCGTTGGAATTGGCATGACAATGCTGTGTTGTTGATTCAAAGTATGGGTCTAGTCAAAATAAAAGGGTCATATACAAACTCCCATTCACAAAGGGAAGGATATTAGTGAAGAAAATGCAAGAAGATTATCTGCTCACCAAGAACCTCACAGAGTTGGGGTCGGATGTAATATGTGATCGATGGAGCTATGACCCCGATGATTGTATGAAAAAATTGAAGGTGATCTCACAACTCGTCCATGAGTCACACCGTTTTTGGGAGACCCACAAGTCTCTGGATAGTGACGAGCCATTTTTTTATATTGATTTGGAGAGAGTTGCAGGGCCACAAAGGCCCCCATGGCTTTCTTTCTATTTTCCTTAATGATATTTAGATCCATCATTGGAAATATCTAATAGCCTCCACCTTAGACTCAATAGCGAGGGTTGGGAAAAAGAGAAGATCATGGATGTCTAGGTTTACCATCAAGAAAATGATATTTTAAATGCATAATATGAAGTTGTCCTAATAGAGGGATAATTTGAAAAGTACTAGGATGAGTTGCATTCAGAGTCATCCTCACCAATTGATACAAGTCGTATCCACAAGGAGGATTCAAAATAAAAGTGACTGGAGGAGAGACCACATGAACCTTTTCCAATGCAATTAGAGACAATTTACGACATCATAGGATGAATGAACCAACACTTTTGAGTTCATTGGGGATCTTCGAATCCATGAAAATATCAAGTGCTTACGAGTTCAATGGGGGAAGGGTCCTTGTTGGGTACCTCATCCAACCTGCAAAGAGAAGAAGGTGAAAGTATATTGACCTTAGCTAGCAATTAGATGAGGACGAGGGAAGAAGTCACTGCCACAACACAAGCTCTAGTTGTTTCAACCATGCATGTACACTTCTCTCCTCCCTTATGCTCTTCTCTATTGTTGGTTAGCCCCTCTGTAATGGTAGTTCCTATGACCTCTCAATATTTAGCTGCTGCAATTTCCATAATTTTGTAGCCTTTGGTTTCCACTTTCGTGTCTATGCCTGCATCTACATAAATTCTTATGCTTTCTCTATCAACCACATAGGTGGTCACTCCTTCATCACTTCCCTTTGCCTCTCATGCTTTGCAAAGCATCCCTCCCTTTTTCTCATCTCTTTTAAGTTTCTCGTCATCCGTCTCAGAGGGAGCACAAGCAATCATTTCCCAAGTTGCAATCCCATTTGGCCTCCCTCTCGGTACCCCTTTTGTAGGGAAATATATTCAATCTCTTTTTAGTTACTATCAATAGATTGACACCACTTGGAAGGCCCAAGAGGAAAGGGCCTAGAAAGGGAGGAAAGATAGCTTAAAGCCTACCACCCCAAGAATTGAGATTGTTTTTAATCCTGGCCATTAGATATTGTTGGTAGCTCATAAGAAACCCAAGGTCCTTAAGGCTAAGGGGGAGATGCAACCAAAAGATTATTCAACCCATGTAGTAGGCCTTGACCTGAGTCAAGACCGCCCTGAAGATAAGGTTGAGCTAATGGATTAAGCACAAAAGGTGGTCTCCATTGACTTTCTCAAAATCAGTAGAAAAATATAGAAAAAAGACCAAGAGCTCACCTAGGTGAAAGCTACAATGGACATCTTGACCGCTAAGGTCAAGGGTAAAGATGATGAAATCTTGAAGTTGATCAAGGATCAAAAAACAAGAGCCACAAAGGAGGCCCTTCGAGCCGAGAAAGTTGAAAAGTCTAGACTCCAAAAAGAGCTAGATGAAGCTTGGGCCCAAATTCAATGTATAGAGGAGGAGTTAGTTGCATCCAAGTTTTTGAAAGTGTTGAATGAAGTACGGGCTATGAGTTATAGTGTAACAAAATAGCTAGCTGAGACTTAGGCCCTAAGAGATATTGAGGAGGAAGCAAGGAAAGTAGTTGAATCCAAGCTACACGATATGGAACATGGACTAAGACTATTGGATACAATGGTCTTTGATTCTTTGAAAAATCATGCAGGAGTTCAATAAGAGGTCTAAAGTAGAAACCAATAGCTCCAACAATTGAAAGATGAGTTGTCCTACAACTCACAATAAATTAGCATTCTTCCCATGATGCAACAAATTTATACATCAGATTGGGAAAGAATCAAAGGCATATGTGCTTTGTTGAAACCTATACTCAGGTTTATTGTGTATTCCCAAGAAGCAAACATAGAAATCAATGTCGTTCTGGACCAAATGTTGTCCTCTATCACTCCAAAAGTCACAAATGCCCAGTTGTTGATCCAAAAAATATGTGAAGGTGATTAACGATGCCTTGATCTTGTGAGAGTGGATAACAAGAGATTATTGTCCGACTTTAAGGCTAATGAGTTTTTTAGTTGTAACAAGGTGGCCCTCAAATGTAAAACATGTTTAAATGCTTTAGATCAAACAATCACAGGCATCAAGGAGCACATTGGGTAACTTGTTCAATTGTGATTTCCTTCCCCTTTCCTTCCAGATGATACCATCATGTCATAAGATCAAATGAAACAAATATTGGAAAGGAAGCAACAAGACTAGACCACTTTTCAAGGCCTCAGTCAATCCCCAAGTATTGCCTAGGTGGAAGGGGTTTTATAGCCACTCGCCCAACTGAAGTATCATATGAAGGTTGTTGTATAGATCATAAATAATTTCTCCTTTAGGGAGATGATGTGAGACCCCCCCTAATTGTGCCTAATTGTTGCTTGTATTGGACATTGTACCTAGCACATCTCATTTTTTATACATTCTTGTTATTCATGCTTTTCATGATGATGACGATGATGATCATATTTTAGATGTGATATTAATGTATGTCTTGTTAATTCAAATGTGAATCTAATTAATGCATTTATCATGATGGGTTATGTATATATAGGCATAAATATAAAATGTTTTATGTAGGTTATCTAAGCATGTCAATATGATTAAATGTACTCTTTCTTTTATTATGTACATACATGTTTCTATCATACTGACACATTTGCTAAGTATGTAGGAGTTTTATTACCGATGGATATGAGGGTTCCACTTAACCAACTTTTTGTCCCGTGTCTGGAGTATGTTCGACCTTGTTGTGATTCCATTGGTATTTTATTTCGGTTGTATTTTTGTGTAAGTATTAGTCTTGTAAATTAAATGGGGTTTTATGGTCTTTTAAGAAGAATTTAAGAATATTTTATGCCTAAGAATTATCCTATGCCTAAGGTATAAGGGTTAGAAGTTTGTTTTTACTATTTATGTTCTTTTTAGAAGTGTTTATGACCCTTTTCATGTCCCCTTTGTTAATGTGGCAAAAATGGGGTTATGGTTTTGATTTGTTGAGTTAGTTGGGAGGAAGTAACTTCTTCCTCCAGTTTATAACCCTCTCCTTATGGAGAGGAAGGGGTTACCATACCATTTGTCCTCTCTTGCATTTTGAGTTCTTGTTCTTGAGGAGATTTTTGGGAGGAGAAGGACATCTTGGGAGAAGGAGATTGTAGGAGGAGACTCATAGTGTTGAAGGTAACTCTACCTCTTGTGTTGTAGTTTTTGTATGATAGTGCCTTGTTGTGCATCTTTGAAAAGTGTTTGGCGTTGAGGGTTTTGTTTTGGGAAAATTTCCTTTGGATTCCTTGTTATATCAAGTCTTGTATTTGTGATGCATTGTGTTTTAGGGCCCCTCTAGTATAGAGGAGTTTGGTCCTCCGTGTGAGGGGTTGAGTGGGAGATTTCTCCCTCACATTTGGGGCTTCTAGTTGGGATAAGAGTATCCCATTAGGTGATGGCCATCACCAAGGGTATGAGTACCCTTGCTTCTCTTGGGATATGAGTATCCCTTCTTTCATTTTCAGTTATGTGTATTGGAGGGATAAGGGGTGATGAGTTGTGGAGATGTTGGATGTCATTTACACATTCCTAATTTTCCCATGGAAAGTTGAGCCCCCACTCCCCTTAAACAGTTTACCTTCAGGATAAACTATTGTGATAGTTGAGTTCCTTTTTACTTTTGTTGTGGTAATGTACATGTGTGAGTAAAGTGTTTTAGGTCAAGGTGTTGATGTGTTGAGTTTGTTAGGTGGCTATGTGGAAAACCCATTCTTGAGGTTGAGTTGTTTAACCAACTCTATGGATGGGAGGTGAGCCCATTGGTACAAAATGAGTTTTACATCCTTGTTCATTTCAGGTTTCTTTTAAAGATGCATGTGCAAGACCATTGGGAGGAAGGGAAAATTGCAATCAAGAGAAATAGTCCTTATTTGGCCTCATTGTAATCTTTGTAATATACAGAAATAAGATCTAGTAAAAGCTGTTTCAAGTTCAAGAAAAAATCTAGTAAATATTGTATCAAGATGAGTATCCACTTGTAATTTCGAGGAAGGAAGAACTTTATGTGTTTATGATTGTTGTATAATACTATATCACTTGTTCTTGTATTCGGTTGATAAGAATTGAAGACTTTGATTTGGTTTGTGTTTATTGTAAAGAACAGGGTAGGCATTTGGAATCAAGAAATGTGGCTTTCTTACTAAATGTATTTACTTGTATTATTGAAAAGGAAGTTAGCAAGGAAAGTGTTCTTAGAAAGAAGAAACAAAAAGATGGTTTTTGAGTAACTGATTTCCCTAAATGTAAACACAACTTTCATTTCTGTGATTGAACTTGTAATGTCTCTTGTTCTCTCGCGGAAATATCAGTTTATTTTCTTCTGCTGTGAAAATTGTGTGTGCACTTTGGACTCTTCGAAATGGACCAATAATAGATCAACATTAAGGCATGTAATGAATTCTGATATCTGAATAGTATCGACTTGGGGAAATGAAAGCGAGTATGGAAATCAGCCACTCCCGTTGGCAGCTATATGTGTAAAACGTAGAAATTTATGCCGACACCATAAAGTAACCAGTTTGCATTTCCAGAGAGGTCTGTGGTGGATCTTTAATTGGCCTACATAGTATTTTGAGATATAAACTATTGTCGAGTATGAGTTTTCTTTTAGTGCAACCCAATGGTTAGATTTCCCGATCATGGAGGTTTGTCCCTTCTTCACCATCGGTCTGTCATTTGTAGATATCTCCTGCCAGTCTGTTATAGAACACGTTTAGTTCCGAGCACCACCCGGGGTCACTTTATTTCCTTATATAGGCTGGTGATACGTGGGTCATCACCCTGAAAGGTTGGCGTGAACTCCTTTTCACATCGCTCCTTCCGGGTGCGTCTTGTATTCACTCAAGACATTCTCCGGCCCTGATGATGTACTATGAACCCGCCGGTATAGGGAAGGAGATTTAGATCGATACTCTTAATCCGCACTTTTGTGTTAGTTCCATGAGTGCTCGAGAGCGTGGCATAAATCATATGTTGTTGATCCTCCTTATAGCGGTCTGATGCATGATCTATGGAGGGAGCGAGTGGTATAAGGTCCTTGAAGGCCTGCCAACCAGTGGGAGAGTGTGTAACTTAGGATCAGACGGTTGCAACTATCAGAACAACCTTCCTTCTAAATCTTCAGTGAGAAGTTTCTTGAACTGTCTGCATAGAGTCTATACAAGTGATCAATGTCCGAATACCGGATCGACACAGGTAAGATGTAGGAACAGGTGGGAGTCGGTTGGGTGCGGGTCGATGATAGTTTAGTGGGCCTTTAAGTATGAGTCTATGGGTCTAGTAAGGGGATAGCTTCCTGCACGGTTAGTTGTGCGAATAAGTTTACAAGTTCACAATAGTTACGTAGTAGGTAAATAGAAAGTATGTTCCCCATTAGTCTTCGGAAAATTTTGAATGCCTCTCAAGTCAATGAAGTAGAGTAAGCCTTGTTTTCTTTTTAAAGCTTGAATCCTTAACTCAAAATATAAATATATAAGCTCTAGTTGCGTACAGGAGTAAGTGTGGTCCTCACTTAATTCCGAGTTTAGACAACACCAGTACTTTCTAAGATGTTGAAGTGATTTTTATTTTATGTGTTCATTCGTAGTAGAATGTCATGACTTCATCTATAGTACTGCCATTTCGAAAGAAATTAACTTTAAAATTTAGCATATGCATGTTAGAAGACTTATTTGAATCAATTGTATATATATATATAGACTACGCACCATAACAAGTTTTAAGGAGATTAAGCTAGATATAAGTAATGCTGATTTGAGTTAAGTTTTATGTTCCGTTTGGGATATAAGAATTATAGTTTATCTATATAACTTTTCGACACCATGGACAGTTTAATTTAGAATGTGTTAGGTGAGAGCATTCCTAAATAATTGTGAAGGGAAGTTAAACAAGGCCTTTATTATAAAATTAGCTACTTAAATTGAAATCAGGGTTCTACTCTATTTGAAATCTCCACTTTTAACGCGATTTAAGATCTTTCAAAAACATTAAATGAGAAATCAAACCTTGAGCCCTTAATTCAAGAATGATAATTATTTGAATAAGATTTTAACCATTAAATGAACATTTCGGCTATCACTTAATGTTAAGCGAATCCTAAGAAAAGTTGTGATAGCGAGGATAAAATGTTTGTCATTAAAATTATATTTGTGTTTGAATCATTTTTTTCACTTGAATATTCGTAAGAGGATTTAGAGTTGTAGCCCCCTCTACCCTACAAAATATTTAGTAATTGAGTTTTATTTTTGTTTGATTTAATATGTCTTTCTAACTGTAGACATCTAAATTTGATCACTTCCATATGATCAAAATCGTCTACTCTATTCATCTATTTCATTAATAGTGATTAAATAATTTATTTAACCATTATTTCATTTTCTGCCTAAGGTTTCTAAAGTATGTAATTAAATAAATTAAATACTTTACCTTATCCCTTTTCTTCTCTAAATTAAATAAATATGACAAATTATTTAATTTAGTCTTTTAACCCATTTGGATTAAAATCAATTTTTAATTCCCTTTTTTCTCTCTCCTTGTCACATCCTCTATAACCCTCTTTTAATCCAGATTAAATTAATTAATTTGTGATTAGGATGTGCATCACTTAATTTTGATTAAGTGTCACATCCTCCATAATCTCCTACTTGCCTTTAATCTCTCATTAATTATCCTAATTCTGTGTTTGCACAACCTAATCAGAATCATTAGCCACATTTAGCTTACCTTTTTCTGGTCAACCTGCCTACTTACCATTTTTAGCCTGGACTCTCTTTCCCATGTGAATTTTTAATTCACATTTATTTTCTCAAAGCTCCTCTCTTCCCTATGTGAATTTTTAATTCGCTTTTGTCTTTCCAAGGTCTTCCCCATCCCCATGCAAGATTCTAGAAGGCTTGACTTGTCACTTTACATGTGCCAAGGACTTCTAGAACCTTAGACTTGTCACATCACCCACATGTGACAAATCTCCAGCTTTTTGGAGACCTTCTTTTACCCAATAAACTCTCCAATGAATGTAAATTTTTAATTTGCATTTATTCTTTCAACCACTTCACCTTTTCCCATGGAGATTTTTAAGGAATTCTAAAATCCCTCAAATGTCTCTTTCATCCTCATTTGGAGACAAGAAGTTCCTTTTTGAGGAAATATTCTCATCCCCCAAGGTACCTCAAAGGTACTTGTCTTTCATCCACCTCATGTACTTCTCTTCTACCTCATTTCTGCCTCATTCCACCCTAAAACATCTCACAATCCACATGTCAAGATGTGAGGGCTTGTGAGTCCTCAACTCACCATAGCCCTTCATCTTGATCTTGTTGAATCAATCTCAATCGTTGAATTCTCTAGAGAATTCCAATTATCTTATAAATACCCCCTGATTTCTTCCATTTTGGGGATCAAGTCTTTTGCTACCAAACTCTTGCCAATTTGTCATTTGCAGCATTTTAACTTTTCCATAGTATTTTTCATCAATCCATCTTGCATTTTGCATTCACTTCACTCCATTGCCATCCAAGGAGCACACAAGATATCCAAATATCAAGGGCCAACCAAGGAAGAAGCAGCATGAAGGTATAACAATCAACAATCAATTGGTTTATCTTGCTTTTATGTTATCCATTTCTTAGGCTAATCTTTGAGGTGCCCTTTTCTTATGTTAGTTCTTTCCTATTGCATCATTTTAGCATCTCACATTAGGACTTGACATTTTAAAAGGATCACATTTCTGGCATGCCCGGTGGGACCCACAAAAGGGTTTCTTTCTTTTACGTTTGCTGTTGTTTAGCTTGTTTGTAGGTTTAGGTCACGGAGGGGTGGATTTTCCCTCTTGGGCGCTGCAGAGGGGCGGATACATTCTCACGATCTGACGTTTCTGATAGTTTTTACTGTAGAAGTACAGATATGCCCCCACATTCCAACATTTTTGCTAACAGTTTTTTCTGCAGAAGTACGGATATGCCTCCGCAGTCCAACATTTTTGCTAACTGTTTTACTGCAGAAGTGCGGATATGCCTCCACAGTCCAATGTTTTTTCTAATTATTTTTCTGCAGAAGTGCGGGTACGCCTCCGCATTCCAACATTTTTGCTAACTGTTTTATTGTAGAAGTGCGGATATGCCCTCGTAGTCCAACGTTTTTGCTAACTATTTTTCTACAGAAGTGTGGATACGCCCCCGCATTCCAACATTTTTGCTAACTATTGTTCTGCAGAATTTCAAATACGCTTCCGCATTCCAACGTTTTTGCTAACTGTTTTTCTACAGAAGTGCGGATATGCCCCCACATTCCAACATTTTTGTTAACTGATTTTCTACAGAAGTGCGGATACGCCCCCACATTCCAACATTTTTGCTAACTAATTTTTTATAGAAGTGCGAATACACCTCCGCATTCTAACGTTTTTGCTAACTGTTTTCTATAGAAGTGCAGATACGCCCTCCTATTCCAACATTTTTCATAGCTAACATTTGCTTGCAGGGCCTTTATTTCATTCAAATTTTAAAGTTCTCTTTACTGCTTTATCTATTCACCTAGCATAATTAGGGGGAAGTAATACTTGCTATTTGCTGTGTCTTTTTTTGTTATGTTACCCTAAGGGGGCATTGGTTTGTTTTCACCTTCTCCTTTGTACTTTGTGCGGATCTGAGGGGGTAGTTGGAAATGATTAGTGTCTTCTTCTTAGAGGGACCTGCTTGGGTATTTCATCACCCCAAGGGACGATCCCAACCACACATACCGACAGGGTATACAAAGGGGGGAGAGCCAAAATTGTATCCCAATCTAGTTGCGTCATAATTGTTGAAGCGTCAAAGCTAGGGTGATACCTAGATAGACGTGAAGAGTTGGTCCGAGCTTTTCAATATCTCGTTGGGGATCCCAAGTCATGCTTGTGATGGACTGGTGTTCACGGTTGTGTCTCATGTACCTAGCGTATATCGAGGACTCCCTAGAAATCTTGTTCATCCTAGAGTAAGACCTATGCTGACCATACCCCTTAATATTAATCATAGGATTTTGCTTGTTCAAAGTGTCTTTCTATGATAAAAAACTAGTAAATTTTGATAAGTTAGCTTCATTGAATCATTTCAAGTCCTTGTCATAATCCCATCATCCAAACCACATCACTTTCCACTACAGAGGGGTGGATACGTCCCCCTGTTCCAACACTTTTTACTGCAGAAGTGCGGATATGCCCCTTTGTTTCAACACTTTTTATTGCAGAAGTGTGGATACACCCCCCTGTTTCAGCACTTTTTACTGCAGAAGTGCGGATACGCCCCCTATTCCGATGTTTTTGATAGTTTTTTACTGCAAAAGTGCGGATACGCCCCCTAAATGAACAATTTCATCCATTTGACCATTCTAAACCCCTGTTTGAACTTCGAAAGTCTCCATTTGACCATTTGATCATCCTAAACACTCGTCTAACCAATCCAAACATCCATTTGACCATTCCAAACCTCCATTTAACCTTTCTAAAGCATCCATTTATCACATTCTCATTGATCATTCTACCATTTGGGATACCCATCTTACCGTGTGACCTAAACATTTGCACTTTCCAAAAGATCACTTCAACAACACATCTTCCATTTGCATTCATCATCATCTATCAACACCAAATTCCTTAAACCTTGTTTTAGGAGCTATCTCCCGAATTGACCAAGGCGTTAAGTTTGATCATTATCCTACATATAAATCCTTGTCTTCAACCTAATCAATCTGCTTCTATCTTGAGGCCGATTTGTGTTGTAAGTCAACGTCATTGGCCCAAATCAATCCCCTTCCATCTCAAGGTGGATTCAGTGCCGTGATCATTGATTTAGCTAGCTCAAATCGATCAACCAACGTCATAATTCACTTAGGGTGATTTCCAAATCAGGTTTTAGGATCCCCTCCAATCAAATCAATCCTCATCCAAATCATCCAATTGATATATCATCAATTGATCCAATCAAATCAATCCAAATCCAAATCCAAATCATCAAATCAAACCAATCCTCATCCAATTGATACATCATCAATTGATCCAATCAAATCAATCCAAATCCAAATCATCAAATTGATACATCATCATTTGATCCAATAAAATCAATCTTCATCCAAATCATCAAATTGATCCAATCAAATCAATCCAAATCCAAATCATCAAATTGACACATCATCATTTGATCCAATCAAACCAATCCTCATCCAAATCATCCAATTGATACATCATCAATTGATCCATCATCCAATTTAAATCAATCAATACAAATCATCACCTAGTTGTTTTGCACGTTCATGCCCGTTCAAACCCACTCACAATCAAAAAATCAAATGGCAGACCAACAAACTCAAGGTTCCCAACTGAATGTCCCTCAAGATCCTAATAGCATTCCCCACGATCCCCATAACGGTGTCTCATCTCAATCGAACACCGACATCCAGAATATCACACCACCTAGTGACGAAAACATGGTCAATCAACCCGAAGTCACTGTTGACGAATACCTCAGTAATCCTACCAATGTCCAAATGACAGATCGTCTCCTAAATGAATGTGGAGATAAGATCCTTGCCACATTACTCATGAAGGGGGTTAAACCACCATCCGGTTTTAATACTTCACAATATACCCTTCCCACATTTGTTGACCCACAAACCTCACAAAATGTTCTAGAAGGTTCCTACGTTCCTGAAGGTGCACCCACTAAAAATTGGTACCACCCCGAATTGGGAAATGCTGTCATCCATCAAGTCCAAGAATATCCTCATCTTCCAACCACAAAATCTACTATTCCACCATCTGATCCTAATGACCCCCATACCTATGGCATGCTACCATACATCCCATCTGCTCCACCACTTCCACCCCCATATTCTAATATTGTGGGTGCACCTACACTTACCAATGTGCTACCTCCTACATTTCAACAACCTCCAAATAATCCACATCAATCCACCACACTATCAAGACTACCACAACATGTTGCTACTATTATAGCTTCATCTCAACATTTGCATCCACAACACCCACAACACACTACCATTCTCACACAACCATCACATCAAGTAGCACAACCTAAATCTCAACAACAACACATCTCATCTCACCCATCTCAACAACAACACATCTCATCTCACCCATCTTAATAACAACAAAATATCTCATCTCACCCACCTCATCAACAACAACAATGAATTCCATAACATGTGCATATCCCTACACATACACATCATAATCCACTTACTAAGTACCTCTATCATCCCTCTAGCACATACACTATTCCATCCCATACAAAACCTCATCAGAATGCGTAAAACCAAACACATATTCAATTGCCACCTTACACCAATCTTTCACAACTTCAACATCACCTCCACCAACAAACATCAAATCCATACCCATATGCACACAAAAACCCACCATTGTGTGACAATACCAATCCTATCCGCTCTAATTTCAACAACAAACTCACCAACAGGGGGCACCTTACACTTCCTATTACCAACAACCATCATCACATCAACAAAGAGGCCCTACCTCTATGCATTACCAAAATGCTATGCAACAACATGACCCCTCTCTTGTTTCCTACTATCAACAACAAGTGCTCCCACCCAACACAATCAATCATCGAGCTATCAATCCACTTACAATCAACAAACACACTCATATCTGAATCAACCCATTTATGATGCAACAACGGTAGGGCCATCCTCATCATATCCACAATAATATCCATACAATCAATCCACTTTGAATCCTACGACTCCCGTCAATAAGGAATTGGAAGAAGTAAAAGAAGCATTAAAGGACCTACAAGCTGGAGCAGGTAAACAATCATTCAAGTTTGAGGACATATGTCGTTATCCTTTTGATCCCTCCATCTCCTTGATTCCTTTTTCCAAACATTTTGAGATACCAAAATTCGATAAATACAAAGGAACCAAGGACCCTAGAGGCCACCTTCAAGAATTTTATGCCCATTGCCAAGAGGTCATGCATAATGACAATTATCTTATCTGACTTTTCTCAAGAAGTCTATAAGGGGTTGCCCTTAACTGGTTTATGGGTCTTGAAAAGGGGTCTATCAAAACCTTTGCACAATTATCCGAACAGTTTGTCTCCCACTTCTCTTTTAATCTAGAGAAGGATATTGACACATTTGATTTCCTCAAAGAAAAACAACGTGATGGAGAGACCTTTGCAAGCTACTTACAAAGATGGCGTGCCTTGGCTAGTAGGATGAAATCCCCACCAACAAAAAAAGACATGGTCACGCTATTTATCAAAAAATCCCACCCCGATATGGCTCATAAATTCCAACTCCATTGTATCACCACCTTTGTGGGACTTGTGGAGAAAGGCCCCATCTTAGAATGAGCCCTTATTGCAAAAGGGCAAGTCAAACATTTCAATTCTGATAGAGAGAAATCCTTTGGGGATAAACCTTGTTATTGGAATAGAAATAAAAATTTTGCCAATGATGGTGTCACTTACACCAAACATGTTCAAGTGGCCAACACCATGCAAAGATACCCCCTTTAACAACAACCATCAGTCCAAAACACCATATCCGTCCCCCAAGGGGCACCACGACAATAATCCAACCAAATAACCAAGGGGGAAACAAAAAATAGTTCACTCAGTTGGGAGAACCCCTTAGCATGGTGTTTAATAAGCTTCTTCAAGCTAATTATTCCATCACATATCCTATCACCAAACCTCTTGATACGTCTAAACTCAAGCCTGCTTGGTTTAAAGACAACGAATATTGTGAATTTCACAAGATTAAGGGACATACCTTAGATAAATGTCAAGGCCTAAAAACCTACATTCAAGGTCTCATCGATCGAGGTGAAATTCATGTAGATGCTAACGCAACATCTTCGTTCAATGCTCAACTCTAGATATATCAAAACACTTTTCCTAACCACAACCAAGGTCCTAGTACTTCCAACTCTAATTCTGGACCTAGCAACAATAACAAGCAAGGTAAAAACACTAATAACATCAGCTATAAAAATGTGCCATACAATTATCAAGGTGTGGTATCATACGTAGAACAAGTGGAACCACATGTATCCATGATCCATGTCAAAGGAAAAGATCCACAATGTGTTGTTACTACTCAACGAACTCGCATCACAGTCCCTGCCGCTCCTCCATCTACCCAACGACCATCCGTCAACTCCCAATATAACATCCTAGACCATCTAGGTAAGACTACAACCCAAATATCCATTTTGGATCTACTTAAGTCATCTCCTATGCATCAAGATATCTTAACTAAGGCTTTGCAAAGCACACAAGTGCCTGATAATATTGACCCTACCTAATTTCAAGCATTGGTAGGCAATCTCTCATCAACCTATCAGTTAGCCTTTAGCCAAAAAGACATGTCGCATCTAGATTCAAGCCACAACCACCCCCTCCATCTCGAGGTTGGTGTCAATTGTCAAAAAGTAAAAAGGGTACTAGTAGATAATGGTTCGACCCTAAATCTCTTTACATTAAAATTCATATAACAGGTTGGATACACCCAGGCTAATCTGAGAAATCAAGTGATCACCATCAAGGCCTATGATAATGCAGAGCAAGATTCTGAAGGAATGATTTTATTCAAGTAGGCCCTATTGTGCAATACACTATGTGTCATGTTCTGGACCTTGAACTTCCATACAACATCCTTCTTGGCCGTCCATGGCTTCATTCTATGCAAGCCATCCCGTCCACCTATCACCAATGCCTAAAGTTCCCATTTCAAGGAATGGAAGTCACCATACAGGTTGATCCCCAAAATTTTGAATATTACCGTGCCTTGGAAGCTTCCTTTCTGCATTCGCATTAGTGTCCAAGAGTCGAAATAGGGGAATCCCCAACATCTGATCCTGACCCATCCACCAACACACTAAACACTTCATCCCGACCATCATCCACACCTCCTTCCACCGTCACCAAGGTCGAAATCATAGACAAGGGATGTGGTGCATACAAAATGCATACCACACTCAAGGTGGTAACCATGCCACCCTCATCCCATACATATGGAAAACCAATTCTTCCGCTACCAAAAGTGGAGGAAAAGACACTTACACTCACTTCCAAGAACATGGGGTCAACAACATTCAATGATTTGGGATCCCTCCAAGATCAAATGGACGAAGATACTAGTCAATGGGTCTATTGGGAGGAACCTGAGCCACCACGTCCCCTTATAGAATACTTCCAAGAAGTCTATCCATGTGCATCCAAATTCATTAAAAAGTGTCATTATCAAGGCGGAGGCCTTGGCACCAAAGAACAAGGAAAACGCTAGCCAATTGAAGTAATCACCATCCGACCAAGAAATTTGGGCTTAGGTTATGATACTAAATAGAAGGGTCCTATGACATCCTCTAGCAGTTCTAACAATGTTAGTGTTGACAACGGTTCCCTCAAAGACATACCGGAGAAAGAGTCCATCATACACGTGTACGATGATTTGAATCACATTGAACTCCCTGCCATGTTCAAATGCTTATTTGTTTGCACCATAACCTTATCCCTCAAACATCCTAAGCTTATCGATCATGACCTACAAGGCAATGCACCTGTCAAGACATTTCCCTCAAAGGATATCTATGTACATCTAATGGGATTGGGGGAAGATGAATGCCCTAATCGCAAAAGCAAAAAGAAACAAAAACAAAATGGGTCATCAAGTGAAAACCTTGCCAAGGTACTTTTTGACTGCGAAAAATTAAAAAAAAAAGGATGTATCTGACAGTGAAAACCTTAATACGACATTGGAAGATGGGGACATTCATCTTCCCCTTGTAGGAACTCAACTATTTGAACAATCTTTGATTCTTATTGAAGAAATGCAAGAGGTAAATTTGGGGACAAAAGAAACTCCAAGGATCACCTATGTGGCCAAACATTTATCTGAAGAAGAATATATCACCATTGTCTGAATTCTTTGTGAAGGGGTTATCAACTTTGCATGGGCTTACTCTGATATGCCTGGCTTGGATCCTAATCTTGTTGTACACCATTTGGATGTCCGTCTAGAGGCTAAACCTATCAAGAAGAAGTTTCAAAAGATGCACCCACATGTGGCATTATTAGTTAAGAAAGAATTGCAAAAATTATTGGATGCTGGTTTTATCATACCCGTTGATTATTCTAATAGGATTTCCAATATAGTACCTGTTGCTAAACCTAACAGAGACATCAAAATTTGCACAGATTTATGGGATCTTAACAAAGCCTGTCCAAAAGATGACTTCCCCTTGCCTAACATCAACATGTTGGTCAACATCACTACAAGACACGAGATGTTATCCCTCATGGATGGCTTCTCTGGCTACAATCAGATCCGGATTTCCCTTGAAGATCAACACAAAACCACTTTTACAACACCTTGGGGTACTTTCTGTTGCAATGTCATGCCCTTTGGTCTCAAAAATGCGGGGGCAACATATCAATGGGAAATGATGGTTATATTCCATGAGCTCATCCACATCATCATGGAATATTATGTTGATGACCTACTAGAAAAATTTGGAACCAGAGAAGAGCACCTTGCCATTCTGAAAAGGATCTTCGAGTGCTTAGAACAGTACAAGCTTCGACTGAATCCAAAAAAGTGTGTGTTTGGTGTCACATCAGAGAAATTGTTGGGTTTCATAGTTTCCCGAAGAGGCATCGAGGTTGACCCGACTAAGGTGAAAGCTATCATGGATATGCCTCCACCAAGAAACCTGAAACAATTAAGGAGCCTCCAGGGGAAGCTATAATTCATCCACCGGTTTATAGCCCAGCTTGCGGATAAATGTCAGTCATTCACCCACCTTCTCAAGAAAGACACCACCTTCAAGTGGAATCAACAGTGTCAGTTGAGTTTTGACATGATCAAAGGATACTTTGCCCACCCGCCGATCTTGATGCCACCTACCCCTGGAAAACCCCTCTTGTTGTACATATCTGCCACATCAGTTGCATTGGGGGCATTATTGGCACAAGATGATGAATCCTCAAAGGAACGGCTGATCTATTACATTAGCCAAACACTGGTCGGGTATGAACTCAATTATTCACCGATGGAAAAAGCATGTCTCGCTGTGGTCTTAAACACATAAAAGCTATACCACTATATGCTTAGACATCCTATAAAATTGATATCCAAAGTCGACCCCTCAAGTACTTGTTATCCAAGACAGCCCTGACTGGTTGAATGGCTGAATGGATCATGCTCCTCAATGAGTTTGATATAGAATATGTGGATAGAAAGTCCATTAAGGGACAGGTAATAGCAGATCAGTTGGCAGATGTCCCGTTGGTAGATTCCTATCCCATAGAAATTGAATTTCCAAATGGAGTATTTGCAGTCTTAGAAGCCACCACTTGGACACTGTACTTTGATGGATCACACACTCATAATGGATCAGGGCAGGAGTCTTGTTTATCACCCCCCAAGGCGATTACATACCAAAATCATTCAGACTAGATTTTCCCTGCACCAAAAAAATCTCTGAATATGAAGCCCTTCTCACAGGCCTTAGAATTGCAGTCCAATGGCACATCACTCATCTGCAAGGTTTTGGTGACTCCTAGTTGGTCATAAAACAGGTCAACGATGAGTTTCTAACTAAAGACAAAAAATTGTTGCCTTACAAACATATGGTGGATGAATTCAAAAAATACTTCACCTCCATCCAATTTGAGCAGATCCCGAGACTCCAGAATAAGGCAATAGATGCTATGGCTACCATTGGTTCTCTCCTCGACATGCTAAAAGATTGCACAAATTGTCAGTTCCTAGTCGAACAAATCCTAATCCCAGCGTACGATATCGTTGAGAGTGACATGGTGTGTGCTATTGTAGGTCCTGAATCCCCTTAGTACCATGACATTTACACCTATATTCATGACAACACCCTCCTGCCTGACCTCACAAGAAACCAACGTTAATCATTTATCCAACGCACTGCCCGCTACACGATAATCGGTGATACACTTTATCAACGTGGATATGATGAAACTCTCCTCCATTGTTTAGACGGAACTGAAGCCCACACGACATTAACAGAAGTGCATAGTGGTATTTGTGGGGCCCATTCTAATGGTATGGCCCTAGCCAAATGAATTCTCAGAGCAGGATATCACTGGCCTACAATGGAACAGGATTCTTGTGAATATGTCAAAAAGTGTCTTCCGTGTCAACAACATGCAAATCTGATTCACGCTCCGACACAAGAGCTACAACCTATCATGACACCTTGGCCATTTTCACAATGTGGTTTCGACTTGATTGGCAAGATTTACCCTCCATCCTCTGATGGACACACCTTTATCATCACAACCACTGAATACTTCACCAATTGGGTGGAAGCCATACCACTCACTCAAATCACTGGTGTTCAGATCTCTAAGTTCATCCTCTACCATATCCTTTGCAGGTATGGTATCCCCTCCGCCATCATCACCGACAATGAAAATCCATTCAAAAATAAGTGTATGAAACTCCTTTGTGACACATATCATATCCAACATCATTGGTCCACTCCCTATTACCCCCAAGGTAATGGACAAGCAGAAGCGACAAAAAAAACATTGATCAAAATCATTAAGAAAATGGTCAATAGCACTGGCTATGATTGGCACCTTCATATCCATCCTACTCTTTGGGCCTACCGTACATCCATCCGAACCCCTATCAATGCTACTCCATACTCTCTTGTCTATGGCACTGAAGCCATCTTGCCAATCGAAGTTGAAATCCCCTCATTTCGAATCTCCCTCAAGAATCTCATCACTGATGAAGACACCTGAGTGGCACGCTTGGCAGAATTGGAATTGCTAGATGAAAAATGGGTCAAGGCTTATAACCATCTGCAAGCCTATCAGCACCGACTCAAAAAGAGCTACAATAAAAAATTTTGCCCTCGCCAATTCAATGTTGGTGATTTGGTCCTAAAAGAGAATCAGCGGAATCGACAAGATCGAGAGAAAAAGGGTAAGCTTGAAGCAAACTGGTTGGGCCCTTATGTCATCGCCACGAAGTATGGTTCTAGTGCCTTTAGGATCTCCACCCCTAAAGGCGAGCCCTTGGAAGAACCCATCAACATCATGCACTTGAAGAAGTTCTACACTTAGGTCAGCTGGGGTATCCTTCCTGGTAAAAGTCAAAAATACAAAAAAATAAAAAAAATAACAATAAAATCCAAAAATAGTAAAGAGAAATAATTCGTCCTATGGTGAAAACCACCCCTGTTTGGCGCCTTGGATATGTACAATTGGTGAAAACCTGGCAACAGGCGCCTCTCATATAGGGCTTAATCATTATCTACCTCCCGTCCTGGTTACTTTATGGCTTATCCGTCGATTCCTCAATCCCCATATCCTCCCATCCACTCGCACCACCTCATCGCTTGGTATATTCTGGTTGAGCATTGGATGACCACCATCCGCTATCCAACATCTTGAGCTTGTTATCCTACTCTGAGCTTGTGTCCTCTCACTATTGTGGTTGTCTCCATCTAGGCTCACTCTTCATGTCCATCTCCATCTGGGTCTCATCTTGTCTCCTTGTGAAATTCGTTTCCCCTGCGCTTGCACGTAGGCAAGGCTGATCCTTTGATCTACCCCTGGGCCTTCTCTTTGTCTTCTTTTGTGGTCATTCGATTTGATCATTGTCCCCCATCATCTGTCATCATCGCCCTCTTTCCACTTTTATCATCGTCTCCTCTTGAACTACGACGCATCTACGCTTGCACGTAGGCAAGGCTAATCTTTGGATCAGCCCCTGAGGCATTGTGTCCTTCATCATTTGTGCTCGTGGTCCACTTTTCGATCTTGTCCATCCTTAGTCTTTTGTCCTATTTGAAATATGTTGCCCCTGTGCTTGCATGTAGGCAAGGTTGATCTTTTGATCTATCCACGGGGCTTATGTTTGTCTTGGTTATCCATTAGTTTCCACTTTTTGCTCTTTTACCATGGTCTTTTCCTGAACTACGAGGGCTCTACGCTCACGTAGGCAGGGCTAATATTTGATCAACCCCCGAGCCCCTAGGTCTTTAGGTTGTGTCTTTTCCTCTTGTCGTCTTGTTGTCAAGTATGTCTCTATCATCGTTGATTCCTCACAAATAGGATCCTCTCGTATCAAGAAATCTGCCCAATGACAGTTATCCTGCGTCATCTAGATCACTTTAGCTTAGTATCCATCATCGGTCTTAATAGGATGCATCCTTCCTCATAGACCACATCAACCCCATCCATCCCTAGGATCTTATGGCAAAGAACAGTTGTATTTGATTACGATATTTTGGTACTTTTGGACTTTGTTTATCATTTGAGCTCCCTATAATCACTAGTCAAGATCGCCATGATCTTTCATATTGTGGTGTGTTTTGCCTAGTTAACATAGGGACATCTCTTGAATATTGTTGATGTCTGCTAGGATGCTCCACGTAGTACCCACCAGGATTCCTTTCAAATCTTGTGTTATGTTGGGGCATCCCTTTGTGCTTGTGGTTATTCCAATACCTGGCCCAACCAAAGTCATCATGACTTTTGGGTATTGGGATACCCTTCTTGTTTGTTGTGTTTGTTTTATGAATTAGACATTAATCTGTCTTGGTATACATACCCTGATGCCCGATGTCTTATGCTATAGAAAAAATCAGTGCTCTAAAGGATGGAAAATTGCATTCATGTTGCATTTCATCTCATTACATATTCCCCCTTCATCCAATCTTGCTCCTACGTCTATGACTCCTAATTTTGGTTGTGCAAACTCTCATTCCCTCTTACTAACTTTTCTTCTCAGGATCCTTACGGTTCTTGATAGGTATTGCGCTCCACACACCCTATGCCTACCCATTGATACCTATGTCTACATTCATTTAAATCTATTCATCCATTTACATCCATTCATCTATCCATATGACATGAATTCATTTAGGTTCATTTATCCATTTACATCCATTCATTTATCCATTTGCATCAATTCATTTAGGTCCATTTATCCGTTAACATCCATTCATTTATCCATTTGCATCAATTCACTTAGGTTCATTTACATCCATTCATTTATCCATTTATTCATTTAAGTTCATTTATCCATTTGCATCAATTCATTTAAATTCATTTATCCATTTACATCCATTCACTTATCCATTTGTTCTCATTTGCATCAATACATCAAGTTCATTTATCCATATTGCATCAATACATTAAGTTAATTTATCCATATTGCATTAATTCATGTAGGTTCATTCGATTCATTATGAACATTTATCCATACATTTCCATATATTTTCATATCCACCTATGCATCATTATTAGGCCCATATTACTTACATCATCAAAAAAATTGCATTACCATTCATAAATCATTAACATCATCCATAATCACCTCATCCACACATGCATAAATAAACATTAACATTATAAAAAAACATCCATATCAACACAAAAAAATCATATACATATGCATAACATACATCATCTATCGTTAGAACATCAATAATGCATAACATAAATCATCCATCACAAAAATGTTCAGCATAATATCAATGAGAACTATCACACATCATCATCAAAATAATACAATAACCATCCCATCTCCAAAATATAGTCATATCATAATCACATACATCCCATCCTTAAAATAATGTGCATCATTTAAAAATATGTGCTACACCACCATTCGGTACTTGTCAAAAGCACCTATATCCTGTCACCTATCTTCTGCCTGCCCTGAGTTGCCCACACCTTACCTCTGAGGAGACTCAGGTACCGGTCCCCTATGTGTCAGAGTCCCTTGAGACTCACGCCTTGGAGTCCCAAACTGAGAAGGAGTCGGCTGGAAATCACTATACCCCTTGGTCCGTGTCCCTAAAGACTGGGACGGTGCTGACATCTGTGCATGTACTCATATCTCTGCCCAATCTAAAACCGAGCGACATTCTGCTCATACCTGTACCTATCCCACTCTCTGCTAATAGCTCGCTGCTCCTGCTCCCTTGCCTCTTGTGCTGCTGTCAGTAGTCGTATATGCTCTATGAACCTCTCCCTCTCTACCCGCATAGTCTCTAGCTCTATCCCATCGCCTTGCCCTCGCCGTGCCTGCCTTTGTGCTATATCCCTCTCAACATTCTCTGCCCAACCCACTGCTACGTCTCTTTGGAACTATAGGATCTGGACCTGTCTCAGTACACTGTTCCTATCCCCCTGTGGTGCTTGCATCTATACTTGTACATTGTCCCTCTCCCCCTATAGTTCCTGCACCTATCCCTGTGCACTCTCTCTCCCACTGCACTATCTCTAATCCGACCTCTGTGGCCTCGAGTCTCAACCTCATCTCCTCTAAAGATGCCTCTGGCATGGATACCCTCTCCTGCAGTGCTATCCTCTCCTCCAAAAATCCTATCACTTGAACTCTCAGTGCCTCAATCTCCGTCTCGGCCTACTGAGAACACTCCATGGAGACACGATCTCCTCCCCCTGCTGGTTCTGGCTGATCTCGCATCTAAGCAACTATCATCGCTGCCTCTAGCCTATCTCGGTCCCATGTCACCCGAGCCAACTCCTCTCATACTCTCTCCATCCCTACTCACGTCTCATCCCTCTCTCTCAAACACCTATATATCTATCATCAGTTGGACCACAACACACTCAAACACTATCATCTCTTCTCCTTCACCCTCTACACCTCTGCCTTTTCCCTCCTCAACTCCTCCTCTAACACCCATACCCTCGCCTGGGCCCCTCTTAGTAACATCACTGGATCATCAACTGCAGCCATTGGTACTCCTTCTAGAGGCTCCACCACCTCTACATACATGTCTATCACCTCCCCCTCTATCTCCTCCTGCACCTGCTCAGCTTGGCTCATCAACCAAATCCTCCATGGCTATCCTCTCCTCCCCACTCTCACTAGTCTCCATGGCTCCCCTCCAAGCCACATCTCCCCCTCTGGCTCCTGCTCCGCTGGCCAGACCCTCCTCTGTCGACTGTTCTCGGGCATCCCCCCAGGACATCCTCTGACATTTGTCGTTTCTCTACTCCCTCCTGAGGATATCTGACCCTCGCATCCTCCTGCGGCTCTAGGGCTCTCACCTCCTCCTACTCGGCTCTCACTTGCACCCGCCTCCACCATACTCTACCGCCAATCCTTGTCTGCACTTGCCTCCCCTCTACAACCTGGAGCATCTCCACCTCTGACTCGCTCCCCAATCTCACCACCTCTATCTCCTCCCCCCACCACCTACTCCTCCTGCCTCTCTCTCCTCTCCCTCATCACCTGCCCCTCCTACCTCCATCTCCTCTACCACATCTCTCCTCACCCTCATCGCCCTCCTTAGAGGTCGCCTCCTCTTGACCCTACCCCTCCTCGCCGATTGATCTCCAGAGCCATCCTCCTCCGCACCACCACTCTGATGTCCCTCATCCTCATGTCCACCCTGATCTAGGTCCATCACCTCCCCCTCTATCTCTTCCACACCACCACTTTGATGTCCCTCATCCTCATGTTCACCCTGCTCTAGGTTCTCCTCTTTTCCCCCTCCTACTCATCCTCTGGCCCCCACTCCACGGCTCCCACATCAAGCACCTTTGGTGTAACCCTCTCCCATCGGTGGTTATGAAACCACTGATCATACTGATCTGTCACTCTGACATCCTTTAGACCCTCCCTCCTCCCTGGATAGGGCACCCCACCTGCCATTACCCATGTCTCCCTCACGCCTCTCATTGACAACCTTGCCCCCTAGAGTACCTCTTTGGTAAGCCGACGAAACATAGTCGGCACTCCTGGAATATCCTGCATGAGTCCAAACTGCCACATCACTCTGTCTAATTGATGCATCTCCACTATGTGCCCCAGGCTCCCAATCAGGAAACATCTGCATCTTAAGAATCCTTGATGTCTCTCCTCCTCGGTCCTCCATCCTCTAAACTACCAATGCATGTATGGCTGCCATACAATGTGCTCCTCCCGTAACTCATAAAACACTCTCCTCCACTGATCCATCTCTTCTTGCATCTCATACTGTAAGATGTAGCCCCGGGCTGCCCCGAACCCCCAAGCCACCAGATCTCTCTCATCCAACTCTCCTCTCCTGACCACTATGGGTTCGTCACTGAGATATGCTCCCACCTCCACATCTGCAATAGTGTCTTGTGCATCACACTCTACACCCTCCGATAACAAATCACGTGCATGTCTCAGTATAACTAGGCCAATACACATGACCTCTAGGAAAATTGCCCCTCTCGCCACTTGACGATATGTTGTATCACCTCCATATATCGCAAGCTGTAGAATCGCCTACTCCGATCCGACAGTAGCATCTCACTGATCAAAAAACACAAAAATAGTGGTATTGCTGGCACCCCCAAGGCCAGGCATTTGTCTATGTCTAACAGCCCCCTCTGTATCGGCAAGTCATCTCGCCCAAATAGCACTAGAATGGTCTCATCTAACTGTGCTCCTCTTGATACCTCCTTACTCACTGACCGACCTGCTATCAGTATCCTTAAAATATGCCACACATCCTCCAATGTCACTGTCATCTCTCGTGTCGACAGATGAAACGTCGACATCGCCGAGCTCCGTCTCTCTATCAGGGCTGTCAGTATCGCTTGATGTACTCTCACCTTTGGAAACTGCACTAAGTGCAGTAACCCCGCCTACTCCAGTGCTGCGTGGTCTACCCCAATCATCGCCTTGCTTGTTGCCACCAGTGCCTTTGGCCTCTGCTCGTGGGTCCATAATCTACAAAAATCCTGCAAACATCCCATCTACTTTGTCAAAATTTCCATCAAAATTCCTCTTCCTAATCCCATGCCTTTCTTTTTCCTTTTATCTCTCTCCTTTTCTCTCTATCTTCTTCTCTCTCTTTTTCCTGTCCTTCCCCCATCTCCTTCCTCTTGACCGAGGGCCGCACCTGCCCTTGTAGCGGGGCAGACCTACCCTCACGGCGGGGCAGACCTGCCCCCGCAACGGGGTGAACCCGCCCTTGCCAAGGCGGACCTGCTCCTGCAGTGGGGTGGACCTGCCCCTACCACAGGGGTGGCCCCACCGGCGGGTGGTGCCGCCGCTGGTCATGGTGGCGCCTATCTGCACCGTCGGGGTGGCGTCGCCACCGTGGCTGCTGGGTGGTGCCACCGCTAGCCACGACAGCGCATGTCCGCCCCAGGGCGGCGCGTGTCCACCCCCAAATGGGGCGGACAAGCCCAACCGTTGCATGGACCCACCCTGAGCCGAGGCGTATTCGCCCTCCGGCAAATTTTTTTTCTTTTTTGAAAACTCATGTTTTTTTCTTTTATTCTCGACTACCCATTTTTCTATTTTATGCCGCCCACAAAACCCATATTTCACATTTTTAATAAAAAATCTCAAATGCATTTAGATCATGAAAATAATGTATAGAGTGTTTTGTCGCCTACCTGGTGGGGCCCACCCTGCTCCTTGTAGGACCGTCGAACCTCGTCTATCCAATGGACAATCGCGGTGTCATTATCCTGCGACATCTTTGCTCCTCCTCTGCTTGCTCTCTTCTCCTCTTCTCTCAACTACTAGAGTGCAAATGAGGTGAGGTAATTTTTAAAAATGACCTTATATTCACTTTCCCCCTCTTTTAAGAAGTCTTTTTTACCTCTTATTTACCTTTTTCTCCTCTGATTAATCCCTTCTCTTCCCGGGGCCACCATTTGCACCCCGTTTGTCCGATTGACTTTGTTCAAAAGGAAAACTTGCCTAATTTTTTTCCCACTTTCCAACTATACCATCCGTTTCTTTTTATCGAAATGTCGCCCAGGACCCCTCTTTTTCTCCTATCACCCTCTCGAGGGGGCATACCCTTCACATTTACCAATTTTCCTTGCCATAGTCAATCCCTTCCAAGATTGGAGCATCTTCATCCATTCCTCACTAATTGGACAGCTCAGATCCTCCTCCCCACACTGGGGCATCGTCTTTCGGTTACTTCCTCTATAGAGTCATCTGCACTTTCTTTTCTTCAAAGCACGGTTATTCTAACGGTACTTCGAAGAGGGAAAAAATGTAGACATCCAAATTTGATCACTTCCATACGATCAAAATTGTCTACTCTATTTATCTATTTCATTAATAGTGATTAAATAATTTATTTAACCATTATTTCATTTTATGCCTAAGATTCCTAAAGTATGTAATTAAATAAATTAAATACTTTACCTTATCCCTTTTCTTCTCTAAATTAAATAAATATGAAAAATTATTTAATTTAGTCTTTTAACCCATTTGGATTAAAATCAATTTTTAATTCCCCTTTTTTCTCTCCTTGTCACACCCTCCATAACCCTCTTTTAATTCAGATTAAATTAATTAATATGTGATTAGGATGTGCATCACTTAATCTTGATTAATTGTCACATCCTCCATAATCTCCCACTTGCCTCTAATATCTCATTAATTATCCTAATCCTATGTTTGCACAACCTTAATCAGAATCATTAGCCACATTTAGCTTACCTTTTTCTGGTCAACCTGCCCACTTACCATTTTTAGCTTGGACTCTCTTTCCCATGTGAATTTTTAATTCACATTTATTTTCCCAAAGCTCTTCTCTTCCCCATGTGAATTTTTAATTCACTTTTGTCTTTCCAAGTTCTTCCACATCCCCATGCAAGATTCTAGAAGGCTTGACTTGTCACTTTACATGTGCCAAGGACTTCTAGAATCTTAGACTTGTCACAACACCCACATGTGACAAATCTCCAGCTTTTTGGAGACCTTCTTTTACCCAATAAACTCTCCAATGAATGTAAATTTTTAATTTTCATTTATTCTTCCAACCACTTCCCCTTTTCCCATGGAGATTTTTGAAGAATTCTAAAATCCCTCAAATGTCTCTTTCATCCTCATTTGGAGACAAGAAGTTCCTTTTTGAGGAAATATTCTCATCTCCCAAGGTACCTCAAAGTTACTTGTCCTTCATCCACCTCATGTACTTCTCTTCCACATCATTTCCACCTCATTCCACCTTAAGACATCTCACATTCCATTTTTCAAGATGCAAGGGCTTGTGAGTCCTCAACTCACCACAAACCTTCATCTTGATCTTGTTGGATCAATCTCAATCGTTGAATTCTCTAGAGAATTCCAATTACCCTATAAGTACCCCCTCATTTCTCCCATTTTGGGGATCAAGTCTTTTGCTACCAAACTCTTGCCAATTTTTCATTTGCAACATTTTAGCTTTTCCATAGTATTTATCATCAATCCATCTTGCATCTTGCATCCACTTCACTTTATTGCCATCCAAGGAGCACACAAGACATCCAAATATCAAGGGCCAACCAAGGAAGAATCAACATGAAGGTATAACAATCAACAATCAATTGGTTTATCTTGTTTTTATGTTATCCATTTCTTAGACTAATCTTTGAGGTGCCCTTTTCTTATGTTAGTTCTTTCCTATTACATCATTTTAGCATCTCACATTAGGACTTGACATTTTAAAAGGATGACACTAACATTTAATCAAATGAATGAATACATCAAGATAGAGGGAGTAAAATTTAATTAAAGGGAAATTAATTTGTCTGAGTACCTCTTAGGAAGAACAATGACCTAAGTTAGTTAAATGATGAGATGACATCCTAAATGTGATGAAATCAATTTAGGGTTTAAAACTCAGATTTTCCATAGATGTAGATATAAGTAAAAAAAAATGATAGTTGTGATTGTTTTATGTTGAGAAATTTGGGGCACGATAGATGATCACTTTGGATAAGGTCTCTAAAGTTATAAAGAAGAAGGTGCAACCATCTGAGGAGGAATGGGCGTCTATGCAATCTGCTCATCAAAAGTTGTAAGAGCAATAACTTTTCCCTTTTGATTTTTGAAGAGTTTTTCTAGGAACTGGAGTTCTAGGTTCTCACCTCCAGAAGCAAATTTCCTCAAGAGTCACCAAAATCTCTATAGAATTTTTCTACCACACCTTTATCTTTGTGAAGGGTTCTCTTCCAAGAAATTGTTAGAAAAATTTCCTTTTCTTTCAAGAGTTCCCATGGTTTTGCACTCAAGTTTAAGTTTTACACAGAGAAAAGCCACATGTCAAAGCTGCACAATTGCTACCAAATCTAAGGATTATGATTATAGTTTAATGCGATGGGATGCCACATGGCAGTATCATGCACCAACTGAAAAGAGTAAACGGTGTTTGTGTTTTATCAAGTGTCCACTTTCCTCAAGCGACGTGTTGACCTAGCACATCTCGAAGGGTTTCCAAGCATTGCAAGTACTATATGATGCATGGTTGGTTGGAAATTTTGGTGGGTCCACCATAGAAAAATGGAAGAGGCTAACTTGTGGTGAGCTCATGTGCATTCTAGGGATAAATTCCCATCACTAGTGATATTTATTATGAGAATTGCAGGAGGTTGCAATGAAGGATCATGGAGGAATATATGGCATCATTGCCCCTTATGGGGAGCTACTTATGATTTCCTAGTCAGACCATTTCAACACTCGCCATGATGACATGAATGGTCATTAAGGAGGGATATTCTTCTATTTTAAACCCTGTGTGTTCGAGAGATTCATCATTTTTCCACCAAAAAATACTTAGAAGGAAAATAGTTGATTTTTGTAATTTCTTAGACATTAGTAGTTAGTTCTGTATGAGAAAGATTGAATTCATAATTTTTTGCTCTCTTGGTTTGTGTTGTGAGTTCTATTTATTTTGTCTAAAAATAATTATGTTCTGTGTTTTCATTGAGATATTGTAGTCGTTGATTATTAGAGCAAGCTTTTATTGTTTCAGTTTCACATATGCAGAATTTTGGATCATTTTAGCACTCTTTCAAACTTCTTTAAATTACCATAAGATTGAGATTATGATATGTTGTATGATGGACAACACTATTAATATGTTCTGGCACATTTCCTTTGAATAGTTAGTTGTATGCATTTTGTTTCATTTCTTCCCCTTTTGTCCTCCCCATTAGTTAAAATGAAGTTTTGACTTCTAAAATATTGAAAGTTGTTCTATGGATAGAAATTCGGTCCCACATTCTCATAACTTCCCAAGGACTGTATCTCCTATGCATCAGCTTTTGAGGTCAACACGTAGCACTTACGAAGTAATAGGCTAAGGCTTTAAAGGAATCAATGTATATTTAATAGAGAAAAGATCATGTTTT
This sequence comes from Sequoiadendron giganteum, assembly GCA_007115665.2. NCBI lineage: Eukaryota > Viridiplantae > Streptophyta > Pinopsida > Cupressales > Cupressaceae > Sequoiadendron > Sequoiadendron giganteum. The sequence continues at coordinate 240,116,737 of CM021100.1, read as the reverse complement.
GTTATAAGCAACAATTTCATTAGTAATATGACAATGATTATATTAGATAAAGGAAACAACTAGCACTTAATAAAGTTATATAAGACAAAATTTATAAGAGACAAAAGACAAAAGGTGAATAAAACAAATATTGAATAAGACAAAACATCCTTCATATAAGACAAAATTAATCTTATCTAGTGTAAGAAAAAGGTGTGATTAGTTGTAAGAAGACAACGATTCTTGATGAAAGGTTGTAATACAAGTTTATAAAAGATAGAGTTATTAACTAAAGGTGACGTCCTTTTAAATAGTCATCTCTATTTTAAGAGATGCATCTCTTCATAGAAATATGAAGATGCATACATTAGCACAAGAAATTTGTGGGATGTAGAGTGGTTGTGTGTGTGTTGTGGAATGAATAAGGTTATATGACAAATAAAACATATACACCAGATTGAAGAGCAATTTATGGGAAGATCAATTTTGTAGATTTATGATGAAGTTATAAGATCATTTGCAGATTTATGAGGAGATTATGGGAAGATCAATTTTGTAGATTTATGATGAAGTTATAAGATCATTTGCAGATTTATGAGGAGATTATAAGAAGATTATTTGCACATTAAAGGAGGATATTGTGAGAAGTTGTATGGTAAATTTATAAGAAGTTTCTTGTGGATATTGTGATGATTTTGTGGCAGATTTATGACCATCTTATAAGAGATTTAAGAAGGGAATTATAGCAGATTAAAGAGGAGATTTATAGGAAAATTTGTGAATAAAATTTGAATGAGGGGTTGGGGTCTCTAGAATTTGTAAAAAGGGTTTAATTAAAGCAATATTTTTGACATGTTTTTTTCTCTTGCATAGGTTTCCACATAAATTGTGTTGTTATTGTGTTACTCATTATTTTATTTATATGTGCTAAATTTGATCAAATCTTAGTATAACTATGTGCTCATCAAATTTTTCATATGAAGAAGCAATGTAGAAAAAGGTTGGTTGATAGAAAAATCTAACCACATAGGGTCTCAATAGAAGACTCATATTATAGAGCATTTGGATGACTCAATATTCTATGCTTTCATGACCAAAAGCTCAACAAATTAGTCCAAGTCATTTGCATGGTACAAATATTTAGGAACATTAAGTCATTTCACCAACGTACAAGACCTATTCTTGAAGTACATTGATTGCAATGGTTTAGTGATATTTAGTGGTGGGGAAGAGTACATGATGGTCAACAAAGGAAATACAAATATATAATTTTGAGGGAAAGTGTTATTTTTTCTCAATGTGTACTGTGTTGGGAATGGAGCTTAATCTCTTCTCAACGAGTCAAATCATGAGACATTGCTCCCATCTAGATGCCATCTTTGACAACCACAAATTCTAACATCAAGGAGCATGCATTGGAAACAAAGATTGCAACATAAATTAGTACACTTTGGAATTAATGGTATGACCATGTTAATTTTTCCTACCTTAAATGGCTTGAGGGAACTTAGTAGATGAACTTGACATTCAACAATAGATATAGGGTATTTTTATAGCTTTGTAGGTACAAAATCATCACTGAATTCTATTTGATGATAAGATAGCTTGAAGAGTCAAGAGAGTCTTAAATTTGGTTCATGTAGCTGTTTTTGGATTGAGAAACACATCTATCATTGGTGCCATGTATTTTATTTTTTTTGTTTATGAATTTATAAGAAAATATGGGTGTATTTTTTGAAATTGAAATTTGATGTGTTCAATGAATTTGAAAAACTCAAAGCATTAGTAGAAAAGGAGTTAGGTTATTACATAATCACTTTTAGATCTAATAATGGAGGAGAATTTTGTTTGAAATAATTTAGTAAATTTTGTACTAACCATGATATCATAAAATAATTCACTACACCCTACACTCATAGTAGAATGGAGTAGTTGAGAGGAAAAAATAAACTATGATGGAGATGGCTTGATGTATGATGGAGAACATGAGTGTTCCCAATAAATTTTGGGTTAATTCAGTTTTTATATTAGTACATTTGCTAAGTTAATCTCCAACCTAGGAAATGAAGAAGAAGACCCTAGAGGAAGCATGGTTTGGGAGGAAGCCCAAAGTAAGTCATCTTAAGGTCATTGGTTACACTTCCTATGCCTAGATTCAAAATGGAAAGAGAACCAAATTAGATTCCAAGAGTAAGGAGCTAATGATTTGTAAGTGTGAGACTTATAAGACTTACATGTTGATTGATGTTGAAACTAACCACTTGACCTTTAACCAAGAAGAAATGGTTGATGAAGAAATTATATAGGTTTCTAGACTTCTACAAAATTTAAAATGATCAAACAACAACATTCCGTGGCAAAGGACTTAGGTGTCTAGCTTTAGGAATTTATACCTAAGTGGAGAGGATTTTGAGCATGATAAATATCCTAGGTAGGTAATAGGTCTTAAATTTGTTGATGATAGCTTGAATCAACATTTTAGAAGACACATGTATATGTAGCCCAAGTCATAGTGACAACATTGATTTGGATGAATATGATCTTAAGAAAATACCAAACTAGTAGCAAAGTAACATTGGAGATGTTTAGGTAAGTGGAATGTTGATAATTCGATTATCGAGATGGAAAGAAAAACATAATCAAATTTGTTGTAATATTTAGGGATTTTATAAGCCATAAGTGTTTGAGGAGGAAAAAGGATAACCCAAATGAGAACATCTAGGATAATTGAACATGAGAGTTTTATGAAAGAAGACTTGGATCTCATAGATCTTCCACCAAGGAAAAAAATCAATTAGCTACAAATGGGAGTACAAGGTCAAGTACAAGGTAGATGATATTTCTTCGAATACATGACCACTGAGAAGGGGGTGAATTAGTGATCAACTAAAATCAATCTCACAAAATAAACTCTTTTGATCAATCAAAGATGTATTTCATGAAAGACACAAAGATGTGCAATTTACAATATTCACATATGAATCAGGAGTATTGAACCATATACAAAACAACACATCATAAAGGTAAAAAGATACATCAGGTTTATGAGTGGAAAAACCCTAAAAATGGTGAAAAAACCACTCTTAATAAATGCTTTTTTAGGCCACACTAGCCAAAACTTTGTTGTATACAAATTGTGTGTCTCATCGACAACACAACAAGCCTCATTGGTTGTTCATCATGCCTCATTAGCAACACAAGCCTTACTGGCTGAACATCTCTCATTGACAACTCAACTCCAATATGAATAAAAATAAATAAATTACAAAGGGTTTCTCTATTTCACTTCAAACCACTGCTCAAGAAAAAGTTTCATCAAAGTTTTTCTTCACTTATGTCAGCCTTTTAACACCAATATTCTAAAGAAAAAAAATCTGAAATCTCACATACTATCTTCATGCATTGATAAATTCAATACCCTATCCCACTGTAAAAGAAAGAAAAACCTTTTGCACCTGCTCTGCAATTATACTCTCAAACATAACTTTACCTTGTCTCAACATACTAACAATTTGCAAACTCACTGAGATTTTCATTAGTTTTTGTAATGAAAAACTTATTCCCTCATGCCATCACTCTATCAATCCATTTAATCTCCTTTTTACTATCTCTTTCAACATTAACTTGATAGTCATTATAACACCATCTTCAATTACATTACATGCTATCCAAATCACAACCTAATACCCTTTCAGACACCAAGGTCATATTCATGTCACAGTCACATAGATGCACCATATATGCATTTTATTCAAGTTATTTTTATTTATTTTTATTGTATATTCTACTCACTTAGTATATCAGTCTTGAATACCATTAACACCAAGATTAATTCAATGTTCAAAGACGAATCCCTAACCCTGACTGTTCATATTCAACAACATCCAAATAGATCATACATTAACTTTAATAACTTTTTGAATTGATGCTATCTCAGATCATTTATCCACCTGTTCATCTTCTATTAAGGATTTTACTCCTCTCATATATCAACCTACTAAGTACCCTTCGCACCATTTTTCTTCTTCCATCGCCGCGAAAACAAAAAGTTTACAAAACTGTGTATCATCAAAAATCAAGAGACGTGAAACTTCAGCTCCCTTTCAAAATAGAAACTTAGAAAAATAACCATTCTCATCTTTGAATAAAGACCATAGACCCTCTATCACCCACCAAAAAGAAATTAAATATTAGTTGTTGATTTTATTTAAACGCTATGCTAGGAGTCTTGACTTGTACAACTGTTAGACCCTAGATATAGGGGTCGGTAACAAATGTATTTGAAACCCTCCTTAAGTAACTTTTAACCTTATAGAGCCGGTCAATACTCTATCAAAAGAAAAATAACTTTGCTATGAACTTTGAAGAGACAATTAGGGTTTTTTGTGTAAGTTTTCAAATAATAAAGAAAGTCTAATCGATTTTCAAAAACCTCAATGGGTAGAGGACATGTGAAAGATTTTTAATCTTAGCTAGCCACCATGAAGTAAAGAATGCAAAGTATTGTACCTTTACCCTGATGCTTTAATGTGTTTTTTGAACATTTGAAGCTTTGAAGCTCTTTAGGTTTTTGGACTTTAAATTCTTGATGCTCTAAACCATTTTTCTTGATTCCTTGAATACCTTGAATACTATTTCATCATTTGATAATAAAGTTGAAGCTTTTGATGCACTGATAGTATGCTTTAAAGATTTGATGCTCTTTGAACCTTTGAATCTTTGATGCTATGCCTTGATTACTCATCAACCAAAACCAATGTAAAAAACCAATGGCAATGCAAAAAATTGAAGCACCTTCATTAACAACCTTTGATGCTTTTTGATGCAAAAAACTTATGCCTTGATAAGGTGAATTTTATTTGAAACAAACCATCAAGAGTTGAATGTATTAAAGATCAAGAAGCATGTTTTCATATTATGAAGTGACCTCTGAATGGAAAAGCACCTCTTATCAAGACTTCCAATTCTTAGATGAGAATCCTCTCAAAACTTCCAATCAACATACACCATCTATAATGACATGATGATCAACTCCACAACTCCTGAAACATAAGCAAGAAGCATCCACGAAGAGCTTATCAATGACAAAAATATGATGATCTCCTCTTCTTAAGACCAAATTTTGACATAAATGATAAACATGTCAAAAAATACATTAGACAAGTGTGAAATTTGGTTGGTTGCAAAAGGGTTCTCATAGAAAGAGGGCATTGATTATTAGGAGACCTTTTCTCCTACAACAAAGATAACACCATCCACTTTCTCCTAACAATGGTAGCTTGTTTTGACTAGAAAATATATCAAATGGATGTAAATAGTGCCTTCCTCAATGAATATTTGGAGGAATAAGTGTATGTTATCGACCATAGGAATTTTAGGTTATAGGGAAGGAGAATCTTGTATGCTAATTGAAGAAAGTTCTATATGGATTGAATTGGGCACCCTACACATGATACATAAAAAATGATAGTTGAGTGTAGCCCTTTAAGTTCTAACATGCATGTCAAAAGTATTGGTAATGATATCATTCTTTTGGTCATATATGTATATGACTATTATTATAGATAGTGAGGAACATTTTATTGAACATAGCAAATATACTATGAGTAAAGTTTGACATGATTGATCTAGGCATCTTATATTGCTTCCTAGGTATAAAAGTTTGACAAATAGATGTCAAAATTTTTATCTTGAAGTCCAAATATACCTGGAGTTTACTTGAAAAATTCAAAATAACAAATTACAAAATTTCATTACCTAAAGAGAAAGCATTAAAATTTTCAACCAAAACTAATTCTTAGATAGTTGACGTGTCAACGTACAAAAACCTAGAAATGGGCCTAATATATCGTACAACCACTCAACCTAATTTGAGCTATGTTGTGAGCTTTAATTTTAGATCTATGCCAATATCAAAGAATTGGACGATAGTGAAGAGGGTGTTGATGTATATGTGAAAGGTAAACTAGAATTTGAAATTTTCTACAACATAAGAAAATAACTTAGGTTGTGTGGGTGTATAGATTTAAATTAAGATAGTTATGTGGCTGAAAAAAAACCATTCTGGATATGTTTTTAACCTTGGTATGAGTACAACCACATGGAATAGAAAGAAGTAACATGTAGTAGTTCTTGATTGTACTGGAATATTAAAGAGCACTAAATGTAGTATGTGAGATAGTTTGATAGAAGGATGATTTCAGATATGAATAAGCCATAAATTAAGTCTACATCCCTATTCTATGACAATCAAGGGGTGCTCAAACTTACCAAGGATCCATTCTTTCACAAGTATATAAAACATGTGAAAATGTATTCACTTCATTAAACAACTTATAGAAGATGGATTTATTATGTTGTAGTATTTCTAGCAAAGTATCAAATTTTAGACATTTTTACCAAGCCTTTCAGTCCTATCATTTAAAAAAAAATTGGTATAAGCTTGGTATAGTTAGTAGATTGACTATTAAAAGAGGGTGTTAAAGTAATCATTATTTAGTAGTCATCAATTAGTTATTAGTTGTAGGAATTAATAAAGTCATTCTAAATTTAGGATATAATTTATACTTTATTTACTTCTAGAATTATCTTTTATTTATTCCATATTGATAATGTGGTTTGTCATCCTTCATTGTAATCTTTTTTTTGATAGATTAATAGTTGCTAAGGGGTAGCACCCTGTATTGATTAAAAAAGTCTGTACAATGCTTGATGTCTTCAAACAGATTCATCCCCTAGACCATCTTAGTACAATTAGACCCTATAATGAATTCAATATGACTTTCCTACCCCCACCCATAGAATCCATTCTAAAAAGCTTCATTGCAGACTGGCCATTACATACAAAAATGACCATGGACTGAATACGGAGCTAGATACTATTTGACCCATAACATATATTTTAGTTATAAAAAGGACATTTTCACATACTATCTTGGGTTTCAATCACCATCATCTCCAGCCTCCCACATCTTCCTAGCCTCGAGTGCATCTGCTACCACAGGAAAATCAACACCACACGCATGGTGAGCAGGGTGGTTGGATTTTTCCTCCATGTCTTAGAAGTCATTCTCTATCCATTCTTCTCCAAGAGCCAACTCCCAATCTTTTTCATCCTCTGTAGACACCTTCCTCTCCAGCCCTTCAGCCACCACATATTCCTATACCCATGCCTCCATCGAATTCTTGGAAATTCCAGCCATATGCATCAGGAAAGTGATACTTTGCTTAATTTCTCTCCAATGCTTCTCTAGCTCATTCGTCTTCAGTGTTCGTACCACTAGAAACTTCCACACTTCCACCCCATTCCCCAATGACATGTAGTAGTTCTGTGACATCAGGATGAGTAGGTTGTCATCCACATTGTCTAGGGCTTCATCAATCTCACCTAGCATTGAGTGTTGGAAAACCATCTGGCATAGTTCTTACTTTTGGATATGGAGACACCCATATAGAGAAACATTGCAAGGAACATTGTCGTGATGTCCCAACATTTACCCTAAATCTCTAATATGCCAGTAAAAATTCCTTCCCCAAAATTCTTTTGGTCACCTAGAGGACCAATGGGTATAATGAGACCATAATTCCCTTCAGATATTTGTCAATGGATTCTCCATGGAGCACTTGCTACTGCTTGGTGGTGTTCAAAAATATTTGTGTATCCATTGCACTTAGGTGGAAAAATGTTAAGAGCGAGATTTTTTGATTTCATCATTGCCACCCTCACCTATTTCAAGAGGCTTACCCTACATCATCATGATGGTCACCTCAAGTGATGTATCATCTAGCGCTCTCCTTCAGATTCACGAGATGCTAGGAGATATTTGGCCACATCCACCACCGCCCATCCAAATGGAGCCACACCAAGTTATAATCACCAAATTCAAAAACTTGTCTTTTCCAAAGTTAGAAATCTTGCAGTCATACCTAGAGCATAACTTCTCATGTGTCTTCGTACTTGGCATCTACCTTCTATTTAAGACCCTTGTCTCGTCAACTGCATATAATTCCTATCTGGTTGCCTCCTTAATCTCGAGCCCTTTCTACTATAGCCTTGGCCAGCCTATCGGCCACATTATTTCCTTCCCGGTATATGTGGTTGACTTGGTATGATTCAAACTTTTCCAACAACTCTCTAATGGGTCGAAGCTAATGATTAAGCTTCTAGTTCGACTTGCTATTGAGTCAGATGGAATTTATTGTAATGAGGGAGTCCCCTTCAAGGTGGATGCATTTAGCACCTATCTGCATACCCATCTACAAGCCAATCAATGCCGCTCTAAACTTGAGTTTGTTGTTGGTGCATTCCCCAAGATAGATGGATTTTTTAGTGAGAGTTTCACCTTGTTTATCATGTGTAACACACCCAACACCACTCGATCTAGGATTTACTTTGGAGGCCCCATCAGAGTTTATTTTAATCCACCTATTCTCTAGAGCCATCCATTTTACGTCCAGCCTTTTTTTTTAATTTTGTTCGCTTCCACCTGTCCCACATAGAAAGGGGGTTTTCAATCCTGTAAAAGACTTTATTATCTTATTGTACCAATTGATGAATAATATTTTCTTACTTGATTTATTTCAAGCTTCTTTTTTGACCAATTCTAAAATCACCCCCTCAATTTTGACACAAAGTTTCTCATGCTCCATATCTTTGCTTTGAAAGGTCCTCCTGTTCCATTCTTTCCATATTTCCCATATGATGGAGGAAGGAGTGACAACCCAAATATTGTCGAACATATATTTCCTGAAGGGAAGTGGCCACATGTTAAACCAATCCACTATGTCTGAATAAGTTAGAGATTGAAAGTTTAGTTTTCTCATAAATAATTTCTAACATCTATCCGCGTACAGGCAAGTCAAAAGAATATGATTAACCATTTCGTTATTGCATTTGTAGAGCACAATACCCTTGCTTTTGGGAATAATTTTTTCCCCAAATGAGCTTGCACAACCAATTCTGCCTAGCCATCACAATTTCTTTAAATCTATACCAAAAATTGACTTTGTATGACCTAGTGCTAGAACCAAACCATCTAATGGTATCCTCTTGATCTGATGGGGCAAATGTTCTATTTTTCAATATTTTTGTTAAAGCCACTTTTTGTGCCTAGGGGGCATTAATGTGCCGAAGGGAATTCCATTCCCATTGTCACACACCATTCCGCTAGATTATTTTCCCATAGTTAAAAACCTTCTTGCCCCATATTCTAATTGTCTCTACTTTGATTTCTTCCAGACTGGGGTGATATGCAATAGGTGTTAATCCACCCCACGAGTCCTTCTATAATGATGCACTTTGAAAATTTCTAACTTCCTATGTTAAATGTTTGGAAACAATATATTTGCATACCAAAATGTAGTTTCATATCACAAATCTGCTCGAGGGGTCCACAATTGTTACTATGCACGTTGGACAATCTGAATCCAAATACTTCCTTCTAAGAATATTGACACATTTTTGCTCCCATTTTGCATACATTTCCCAAACAAGTTTTTTTGGATGTTGTGGTTGTGTTGCTGATATGTGGTTTTCATTGATGTCAACACTATTAGCATTAATGTCTTCAAGGCTATATATGTCGAGGATATTAAGAAATTTGTAATAAAATAAGTTATAGGTTGTTGATGATGTAGTGAAGCTCAATATGATGGAGAGTTTAGTATATTGAGGATGAGAAGTTTCATATTAAAGGGTTTGTTGACAAGTCTATCTAGTTTTTCCATCGAAAGTTTCAGAGGTTCACATGAAAATTTAATCGAGTTATGAGTATCTGTGTTCCGATAGTTGTTCTGTTGCTTTAACTGATCAAAGATGTTGTGATTATGGTAATCTAAGTTGATGTGAATGTTTTTGTAGTGTTTCATGATTCTTGTGGATTTTTATAGATCTTTCTCTATTTGTATTGCATGTCTGCATTGATCGGTGTGCTCACAATTGAATATTTTCTCTTGCGTGTTCATGTTTTTCATGTTCATGGTCAACAGGGTGATTGTAGGGTGTTGTGGATCTTTGATGAATAATTTTTGAAGGTTTTTCATGCTTGAGGATATTATTTTGGGTCTTCACTATGTTGTGGCTGACTTTAGCTAATTCACATTGTAAATTGTTTATCAATTTGGGTCGATAGTTTGTATTCATTTTATACTTTATTGAAGCTGACATGTAGATGATGTTATCCTTTGATGCAGATATATATAACTAATTGTTTATATAATTTGAAGTAGGGAAGATGTACGAGATGCATACGTGATGTGAAGTGTGAGTGTTGTGTGCAAATAAAGTTTAGATCATTCAAAGGTAGAAAGAAAGTGTGAAAGTGTTCATGTGCTTAACTAGAACTATAATCAGGAATTAACAAATGTTATTTTCTCAGTTCAATATCTTAAGATGGATTTAATCCGAATGTGACTATAAGACAATGTGTCTTCCTCTGGGCAATGAGAATTTTTTTAATTGAGCAGTGAGCTATAGGCAGTGTGCCTGAATGCAAGTGCATTCCCCATTTTCTATACTTTTAACAGAGTATACACTTGTAGATTAACCTCCATTGTGGTTTTTCCCCTAATAGGGTTTCCACATAAAAATATTGGTGTTATGTGTGTCTCTGATGTGTTGATGGTTTATGATTTCTTGATCAATTATCAGATCTAAGAATAAGTTTAAATTTGTATAATTTCTTTGACAAGTGATTCACTCCCCCTCTCAGTTGTCCACCCTTGTGTTGCCAACAATTGGTATTAGAGTAGGTTCTTTGGAAGAAGTTTAATAGCTTGAGGTGATCTGCGATGGTGACATACAAGAAGGATAGTCCAAGATTTTATGGAACAAAATAATCTTTGTGGAAGACTCGAATGGAGTATCATCTAAGATGCATTGGTGAATCTTACTGGAAAATTACAAAGAATAGGTATATCATCCCACATAATGTTCCTTCTACTTCTGCTGAGATTAAAGATGTTGAGTACAATATCAGGGCTAAGGAAGCATTGTTGAGTGCCTTGATTGATTCCAAGATGAGAAATGTGATGGAGCTAAAGACTGCTTATGAGATTTGGAAAAAAAATGGAAACTTTGTATGAAGGTGATACACATGTGAAGATTGCTAAGTTACAGAGCCTGAAAGGGAAATATGAAACATTGAAAATGGGTGAAGATGAAAACATTACTTCTTTTATGAAAAGAGTGAATGGATTTTTGTGTAATATTAGATGGGCTGGTGGAACATTGGATGAATTAGAGATTGCTGCTAAGGTGCTTAGATCCTTGCCTTCTACATACAAACACAAAGTTATTTCTATTGAGGAGATCTAGACTATGACAAATATGGCCAGAGACATGTTGATTGGTAAGCTTGCTGCTTTTGAATTAAGTGAGTTTGGTAATGGTCTTCCTAAGATAGAATCTGCATTCAAAGCTACTACCTTTGAAAAAGATAAGCATAGATATGATCCAGGATAAAGTTCTACTAGAAAGGTGTTCAAGTATGAGGAAGAAATGAGAGAAATTGAAGAAGAAGAGAGAAATCTAGATGAGCTTGAAGCACTTCTTGTCAAAAGAGTAGCTAAAGGAGAAGGTAAGTATAAAGGGAAATTGCCTCTTTTTTTTTTTTCTTGCTATAAGATAGGTCATTTTCCCTCAAGGTGTCCTGGAAGAGTACCTAAGCCAAGATCTAACAACCCAAGATTCCAAAGAAAGTGTTATTTTGTTGCTGATGAAGGTATGATAGATGATGATTCTGATAAAGGGAATGTAAGTGAGGATGAGTTTTTATTTATTGCTATCAAGGAAAGTAATCATGTGCCTACTAAATCTACTAGTTGCATGAATGTTGAGAAAGCTCTAGTAGCCACAATTGAAGAAAAAGGTGAATGGGTGATCGACAGTGGATGTTCTCATCACATGAAAAGTGATAAAAGTAAATTTGTGAGCTTGGAAAAGTATTATGGTGGTGTTGTAATATTTGGTGATGACAAAGATAGTGTAATCTGTGGCAGAGGATCCATTTATTTTGATGGTAAACATAATACTGATGATGTCCTATATGTTGAACGTTTGAAGCATAATCTTTTGAGTGTTGGACAAATGGTTGACAAGGGATATAATCTTCAATTCAATAATGGAAAGTGTAAAATATTGGGAAGTTTAGGAAATGTGATTGCTTCTGGTACAAAAACAAAAGGTAACATCTTTCACCTAAGTACTTCTAGTAAAAGTTGTCTGATTGCTCAAGTTGATGAAAGTTGGTTGTGACATATAAGTTTGTGCCATGTAAACTTTGACAATATTATCAAGATAAGTTCTACCCAGGTTGTGAGTGATCTTCCTAAGTTGATAAATCCTACTAACACTATATGCAAGGAATATCAGTTAGGGAAGAAAACTAGAGTCTCATTCAAAAGAAAACAGTATTGTTCAAATGAAGCATTGGAGCTTGTGCATATTGATTTGTGTGGTCCTACTAGAATCAAAATTTTACAAGGAGACAAGTATTTCATGTTACTCATTGATGATTATTCTAGATTTATGTGGGTTATCTTCTTAAAGGAAAAATCTAAAGCTCTAGAGAAATTCAAAATTTTCAAGGCTATGGTTGAGACAGAGACAAGTCTAAAGATTAAGTGTTTGAGATCAGATAGAGGTGGTGAATTCACTTCCGGTGAGTTTACTTCTTTCTGTGAAGAACATGGGATAAAAAGACAATTATCTGCCCTGTAAATCCCTCAACAAAATGGAGTTGTGGAAAGGAAGAACATGACATTTCTAGATGCTTGAAGGAAATGTTCCTCATATCTACTGGAGAAAATCTATAGGTACTATTTTTTATACTCTCAACAAGGTACATGTTAAAGGAGATACTGGTAAGACCCCTTTTGAGCTATGGTTTGGTCATAAGCCTACTGTTAGATAATTCAAAATATTTGGGAGTAAATTCTATATTAAAAGAGATGAAGATATTGGAAATTTTGATGCTAGGAGTGATAAAGGAATCTTTGTTGGATACTCTACTAAAAGTAAAGCTTACTTGTGATACAATAAGAGATTGAGGGAAGTAGTTGAAAGTGCTAATGTGAAGGTTGATGAAGACAAAATTAGACCATCCAAAACCTATGGATATGATTCAAATGATCAAAATGTCAGTTTAGTTCAGACTCAAAATCAAGTTCAAATCAATCCAGTGAATCAAGAAAATCAAGAAGGAACTAGTGAAAGTGCTAAAGCAAGATCACAAGAGCTTGAAGTTCAAGAGCCTAAGGCTCCAAGGTATGTAAGACTAAATAATTTAGAATATCGGATTATAGGTGATAATAATAAAGGTGTCCAGACTAGGAGAAGAATTGTAGAAGAGTACTATTTGATTTCAAAGACCGAGCCTAACAATTCCAATGAAGCATGCAAAGATGAACATTGGATGGAAGCAATGAAAGAAAAGTTACAAAAAATTGAGAAGAATGATACATGGACTCTTTTTCCTAGACCTAAGGTTAAAAATGTAATTGGAAATAAATGGGTCTTTAGAAACAAGCTGAAAGAACAAGGTGAAGTTATCAGAAACAAAGCAAGAATGGTATGTAAAGGATATTCTCAAATGGAAGGAATTGACTTTGAAGAATTTTTTTCTCTTGTTTCTAGAATTGAAGCTGTGAGATTATTCCTTGCCTATGTTGCCTACAAAAACTTCAAGGTTTATTAGATGGATTCCAAGTCAACATTTCTTAATGGTGAACTAAATGAAGAGGTGTATATTGAGCAACCTGATGGATTTCAATTGAATGATAAGGGAGACATGGTTTGTCGGTTGAAGAAAGCATTGTATGGACTTAAGAAAGCCCCTAGAGCATGGTATGCCAGATTGGACAAGTATTTTTTGAAGCTTGGATTTAACAAAGGTACTGTTGATAGTAAATTGTATTTCAAAATTGATCATGATAAATATTTGATTATGGAAGTCTTTGTTGATAAATATCATTTTTGGAGGAGATGATAGTTTGTGCATGAAGTTTGCTGATGAAATGTAGAATGAGTTTGAGATGTCTATGATTAGAGAAATGAAATTCTTTTTGGGATTTAAAATTCCCCAGTTAGATAAAGGGATCTTTATATCTTAGTCCAAGTATGCAAAATAATTGCTAAAGATGTTTGGTATGGAAGATTCAAAGCCAGTTGGTACACCTATGGTGACCAGATCTAAGTTGGACAGAAAATGATGATTCTCGTAATGTAAATCAGACTAGATACAAATCAATTATTAGTGGATTGCTTTATTTGACTCAAACTAGACATGATATCATGAATGTTGTATGTATTGTTGCAACAATTCAAGTTGATCCTAAGGAATTTCATGTGACAGCCATGAAGAGGATTTTCAGATACTTGAAGGGAACAATTGATTTTGGTCTATGGTATCGTAAAGATGATGACCTTATTTTGAGTGATTTTACTTATGTTGATTGGGAAAGAGATGTGAATAACTGAAAGAGTACTAGTGGTGGTGCATTTTTCTTGGGAACGAAGTTGATTTCATGCATAAGTTATCTACTACAAAGGAAAAATACATAGTTGTTGCTAACAATTTTACTCAAGTATGATGAACCTATTGTTATATTCTTTGATAATTCAAGTTCTATTAACATTTCTAAGAATTTGGTGATGCATTCAAAAACCAAGCATATATCTATCAAGTTTTATTTTCTGAGAGACAAGGTGAGTAAAAAGGAAGTCAGATTGGAGTATGTGCCTACTAAGGAATGGATCGTAGATACCTTACCAAGCCCTTTCCTAAGGATAATTTTGAGTATTTCAAAGGGAAGCTAGGGGTGATTACCCCTCCTTATAAGAACTAAGGTGCAAATGACTTGCATCAGTCCGTGCATTTCATAGTCATATTTTGTTTCAGATTGATCTTGTGGTGGTTGCTACTCAGGGGGAGTAGTCAGGTGTTTATAAATATGGTTTAGATCTTGTGTGAAGAAAGGATATCTTTTTCATTGATGTCAAAGGAGGAGAAGAGCAATGTGAAAAACTAGAAATTAAATGAGGAGAAGAAGTCATGAGAAAAGAGTCGGAACCTAAGGGGGAGCAAGTGCTAAAGTTAGTTGTGTTGATGGTGTTTTTCACATCATGTGTTGCCATCAATGCCAAAGGGAGAGATAGTTGGATGTTGTGGTTGTGTTGCTGATAGGTGGTTTTCATTGATGTCAACACTATTAGCATTAATTTCTTTAAGGTTGTATATGTTGAGGATATTGAGAAAATTGTAATAAAATAAGTTACAGGTTGTTGATGATGCAGTGAAGTTCAATATGTTGGAGATTTTAGTATATTGAGGATGAGAATTTTTGGATTAAAGGGTTTGTTGACAAGTCTATCTAGTTTATCCACCAAAATTTTAAGAGGTTTGCATGAAGATTTAATCGAGTTATGAGTATCTGTGTTCTGACAGTTGTTTTGTTGCTTTAGTTGATAGAAGATGTTGCGATTCTAGTAATTTGAGTTGATGCGAATGTTTCTATAGTGTTTCATGATGATTTTAGATATTTCTAGATCGTGCTCTATCTATTTTGCACATCTACATTGATCAGTGTGCTCATGATTGAATATTTTCTCTTGTGTGTTCATGTTTTTCATGTTCATGGTGGACAAGGTGATTGTAGCATGTTGTGGATCTTCGAGGAATAATTTTTGAAGGTGTTTCATGATTGAGGATATTATTTTGGGTCTTCACTATGTTGTGGCTGACTTTGGATGATTCACATTGTAAATTGTTTATTAATTTGGGCTGCGAGTTTGTATTCATTTTATACCTTATTGAAGCCGACATGTAGATGATGTTATTCATTGATGCAAATATATATAATTGATTGTTTATATCATTTGAAGTAGGGAAGATTTGTGAGATGCATATGTGATGCGAAGTGTGAGTGTTGTGTGAGAATAAAGTTCAAATCATTCGAAGGTAGAAGGAAAGTGTGAAAAAGTTCATGTGCTTAAACAAAACTGTAATTAGGCATTAGCAGATGCTATTTTCTCAGTTCAAGATCTTCAGACGGATTTAATTTGAATGTGACTTTAAGACAGTGTGTCTTCCTTTGGGCAATAAGCCTTTTTGTAATTGAGCAGTGAGCTCTAGGCAGTGTGCCTAAATGCAAGTGCATTCCCCATATTCTATACTTTTATTAGAGTATAAACTTGTGGATTAACCTCCACCATGGTTTTTCCCCTAACAAGGTTTTCACATAAAATTATTGGTGTTATGTGTGTCATTGATGTGTTGATGGTTTATGCTTTCATGTTTAATTATCAGATCTGATAATATGTTTAAATCTATAAAATTTCTTTGACAACTGATTCACCCCCCCTCTCAGTTGTCTGCCCTTGTGTTGTCAACAAGTTTAGCCCCCATGACCAAGTTCATTATTGTTAGTTGCTTGATGCCTACCCCACCTACCTCCTTGTGGAGAAAACATTATCCCATGCTACTAGCATAAATTTATGTTGTTCTCGGGGACCATTCCGAAAGAACTTCTTGAATACCTAATTGAGACTATCCTCAACCACTTTATGGATTTTCAAATAGGCCATTGAATATACTAGGATGGCTGATAGAACTGCCTTTACCATCAAGAGCCTACCAGCAGAGGATATCCATTTCCCCTTCCAAGTACCCAATTTCTTCTCACAACTATTGAATAGGTTTTCCCAATAACTTTTCTTGTTGGTCCCTACAAATAGTGGAATTCCCAAGAACTAGCTAGGTAAGTTTTCCACCCTCTAGCCCAAAATCCTTTCCAAATATCTTTGAAGGCTCAGTTGAGTATTGAAGAAAAAGACCTCCAAATTTCCCCAATTAATGCTTTACCCAGATGCCATGCAGTATTCATCAAGGTAGTTCTTGATGGTTCTAGCCTCCTTTCTACTGGCTGCACAAGAGAGGGTGGTATCATCAGCAAATTGTTCATGTGTAGTTGTGTCCAGACTATTAGCCATTGATACCCCCAACCATTTACGTACACCTTTCAGGGAGTTAATACCTTTGCCCAAAGCTTCTACTATGCTGATGAAGCGAAATGGGGACAATGGGTCACCCTATCTTAGTACTATAGAAGAAGCAAAGAAGCCATGACCCACACCATTTACCAAGACTGAGAATTTGGCCATGGAGATGCAAATTTTGATCCAGTTGGTCTACTCCTCTTTAAATCCAAATTTCCTCGACACTTCTACCATAATTTCCTATCCACCAAATCATATACTTTTAATATATCAAATTTGAGGATCATGCAAGCTTCTCTTACATTTCTAACAAAGTGCAAGGTCTTGCGCACAATGATAATACCCTCCACTATCGATCTCCCAGGGGAAAACAAAATCTTCTCTTCTGAGATGACTGCTTTTAGCACCCCCTTGAATCTATTGGAAGTGATCTTGGTGACAACCTTATAAACTATGTTACAAAGTGCAATCGGCCTAAACTCACTCATAGCTCATGGATCCTTCTTCTTGGGGATTAGAGCCAAGAAAGTGTGATTGATTGAGCCCAACATTGTCATCTTACTTCTTGAATCCTCAATGGACAAGGATAGGTCATATCCAATAATATCTTAGAAATTTTTGAAGAAGCCAGTCGAGAATTTGTCTAGGCCTGGAGCCTTGTCTAGGTTGAGTTAAAATGTAGCCACCCTTACTTCCTCCTTGCTGATTTTTTGATGAAGGGCCCCATTTTGCTCTTCACAGATTATATTAGGGATAGTGCTGAGAAGCTTGTCCCACACATTTCTATGTTTTGGAGCTTCTCTATTTATAATTTCTTCAAAGAAATTTACTACTTCATTGTTTACCTCTTCCAAGGACTATGCTACTACCCCATCCTCCCTTCTTATCTTTATGATTTTGTTCCTACTTCTGTTTGTCACAGTTGTTTTATGGAAGTACTTTGTGTTCTTGTCACCTTCCTTGAGCCATTTTTCTCTAGATTTCTACCTCCATAAGCATTCTTCTCTATTCAGGACCTCAAGAAGCTCCCCTTTTAGAGAATTTTCAACTTCAAAATTTTCACTCCCCATCTCATTCTCGATGATGTGCTCATTTAGTGCTACCAATTATTTCTCTATCCTTTATTTTTCCTAGAATATGTTTTTGAAATGTACTTTATTCCACTCCAATATTTTTTACATAGTTTAATTTTTTGTTGATCTTGTATAGATAGGAGTGTACCTATCCTGATCTTATCCCACCAATTAGTTATTAATTCTAGAAACCTATAATCTCTTAGCTACATATTTTTAAACTTGAACAGGTTCCCTTTTGGAGTCTCATCAAGCTAAAGGGATAACTCTATAGGAAAATGATCTGACCCCACATGGGGTAGAATCAACACCTCACAAAAATCATTTTGCCCCCCCCAATCCCCCAAAATTAGAAACCGATCCATCCTCTTAGCTATGTTGGTGAAGCGTTTTCTTCTATTTGACCATGTGAATACCCCATTTTTGGCTTGCAAGCCAATAAGTTGGTTTTTATCGACAAACTCTTGGAAGTCTTACTAAAAATTCATGATTTGACCTATACCTCCCCTCTTTTCTTTATTATTCAAAGAAGCATTGAAGTCTCTTGTTGTGACCCTCTTTCCCCCTCTGAGATTGGAAATACGGTTGGAAATCTATTGCCACAAGTTCCTCTTGTCTATTCTAGATAATGGCCCATACACATTTATGATGAAAAACTTCTCATTTCTTTGCAATAATTTGCAACTCATCATTATCCAATTTTCATTCTCTTCTACAACCTCCCCTATAATTTCTAAGGGGTTCCATATGATGATAAT
Source organism: Sequoiadendron giganteum (assembly GCA_007115665.2). Lineage (NCBI taxonomy): Eukaryota > Viridiplantae > Streptophyta > Pinopsida > Cupressales > Cupressaceae > Sequoiadendron > Sequoiadendron giganteum. The sequence goes on along the minus strand of CM021100.1, from coordinate 240,097,934 downwards.
TCCCCTTGATGATCCTTTAGCACCAACAAAGAGTCCCTTCCATTACTTCCAACACCCAAGTCTCTTAGAACATTCCTCCTTGCTTAGTTTTGTCTCTTGCAATAAGAAGATATTTACCCTAGATTGGTCAATTTGGTGCTTGACTAGGCACCATTTGTTAGGGGCATTGATGCCCCCAATATTCCATGTTATGACATTAATTTACCATATGGAAGGATGACATCCTTACCTGACCTTAGTTTCATTATTCTACTGCATTTTTTGCTATTTCCAACTTGGCCTTGCTTGTCTTTGGCCCCCCTTTTACCATTTTTCTTGATGTTTGGTTTTTTTAATTTTTGATTGTGATTGCTCCAACATTATTTCTTCAAATATTTATCCCTCCTCTCCCTCCCCCATTTATTCCTTTTCTAAATATAGTTCCACCTCACTCTCCTCTGCATCTACTTGTGGGACACTTTGCTCCAAGATTTTTAGTTCATTCTCCAATTCTTTCTCATCCTCTTCCTTAGAAACTTCAATCATAACCTCCCCCTTAACACCATTTACTATGTTATCTTGGATCTCCCCTACAACCAGTGTTTCAACCAAAGTCACTATTTCATCTTGGATAGGGGGGTACTTTCCTTATTTTTTACAAGTTATCTTAAATCCACATATCTCATCTAGTGTTAGCTCAACAATCCTGCCCTTCAGATTGTATGTGAGATGCTTTGGATTGTTTTTTTGATACTCCCTTCCTAGTGAATTGGCCAATGGATCCTCATACTCCTTAGGGGAATAGTTGGAATCACCCTTTGGGGATTCATTTGTCAAGTCTTCGTGGCCCTGATCCCACTCATATCCCTTCGCTTTATTGACCCTCATCTTCACATTGCACTCCAAATTACCATGCTCCCTAGACTTGCAGATGGGGCATAATTTCATTTGATCCTCCCTTTCCACTTTTACATCTGAGCCCCACCTTCAATAAATATTTCAATTTCCTAGGGAAAAACATGGTGTGTAGCTAGCCCTAGGCATATTCTAGTATATGTGCCCAAACACCTATCTTCATTATTTTTCTCTACCAAGATGAGATTTCCTAGGCTCTTCCCAATTTCTACTAGTATTTCATCATCCCAAAATTCTAAAGGAAGGTTGTAGAGGCGAACCCATATCGACCCTTCCTTAATCACATGTTTCTAGGGATCAAAATTTGGCTACCAATCTATCAAGTGCATCCTCACATTGTCCAGGTAATACGAGCCGTTGAGCAGAGCATTCCATTTGTCCACCTTGGAGGGGAATTCCACCAAGAAGAATTCACTTGGCAGTGCCCTAATTTGGACCCAGATACCCCATTTCTCACAACACCACCTACTTATGTTCTCTACATCACACCAACCACCCCACCACTCGAGAAATAACCCCTTTTCTTTCAATCTATCTACTAAATTTCTTACTTGATCTTTATCTAAATTGATAAAATGTTTCAAAAAGTTTGGGGTGGGTGACTTACCAATCAAATCTGCATATTGATGTGATGGCCCTTCATCTATAATCACCTTCTCCTTCCCTTTCCATGGCTTGATTATGCACTCCTTTCTTCCAATCATTTTATCACACCAATTGGTAGAAGTGTCTACTCTCATATTCCTTTTTTCTCAGAACCACCCACATTTGTTTCCCTCCACTCACATTCGATTTATGGCACCATGCTTGTTGAAATTTGAATTATGGGAAACTTTCCTTCGATCCATTGTCACATCATCAAACCTAAGAGACCATCCACTTGGACGCATCAATGGGAGCACAATTTTTTCCTCCCATCCCCTTTGTCCATGGTTCGATCCCCAATATTGACGCCTCTTGTCATAAAGCTCCATGCTTTTGTACCTCGGGTGACATCTATCCACCCACCTTCCATCTTAAAAAACCCACTACAGAGTATGCTTTCTTCTATCTGCTTGCCTTTCCTCTACAAATTATCCCTTCAGCCGTGCTTTCACCTTAATATCACCCTAGTCTCACCCGCCTAGATCTCCTACTTTTTTTCACTCCTCTTCGCTCATTTTCCTAATTTGTGTAAGTCTCATCCTTGATTGTAATCTTATATAACAAAGCTTTTTCTTATTATTTAATTAATGAATATTTTAGTCATCTTAATGTGCTTGATTTTTTTAATAGCATTTTCTTCTCATCTTCATAATTATAAATATAATATTATGAGTTTTCACAATAAAAATTTAGAATTTTTTTAAGCAAAAAAAAAAAGATGTAGAATTCAAACCTCTTAACCATTTACTCAAGTCTTCCATATAAAAATGAAAATTGACATTTATTTTAGAATGCAAATATATTTGTTGGGAAAATGTGTCTCAACCCTTGCAATCATATACAATTTATTGTTGCTAGGATGTATATATTTATATATATATATATTTCCTAGTTACATCGACAGGTGTATACAATGGCAGCAAAGAGAAAAATGTGAGTGTGTTAAATTTTTCAAGAAACTTCTAAAATGACTAACATACATTAAATAATGATGTATTGTAAATCTAGAAAATTCATTATCAGGTCTTAGATCTAATGGTGGATAGTTTGTTTGTCTTGCCCTAGAATGTAACTCTATTTTATGAGGGTGTTGTATTACAATTGCGGTAGAGTGAGAGACGGTGATATATTCTGAGATTTTGATAACATTCATGTTGTCTCTTGATCTTTGGTGGTGATACTCCTATGAGAAGCTTGCTTTGAAAGTATATTGTAATCTTTGTGATTTATTGAATAATGTATTGAGCAGATTTCGGAGTGGGTTTTTTCTCCCGAAATTGTTTTCCCCATGTAAATAATTGTGTTGTGGTATGCATGATATTTATTTATTTTTTGTTTAAATTTTTGTAACTATTAATTATATGTAAATTTTTACATATTTATCCTCTCAAGATTAGTGTAGAAAGTCATTCTGCTACCTTAGATTCCTTACAAGTGGTATTAGATCTTGATGACCTTTGGTTTTAGTTGTGGGTTGTTGAGTTTTTTGAACTAATCCAGATTTGAGTGGGAGCTTGTGCAGAAGACACTTTGTGATCTTGTTGCAAGAATTTTCAGATGGAAATTTCATCAGGTAAAATAAAGGTGGAGAAATATTTGGAAATAATTTTGAGATGTGGAAGTTGAAGATGGGGGATTTGTTGATAGATCGAGATCTATGGGATGTTTTTGATAAGAATGTTTCAAGCCCGCAGATCCTCCTCAGGCTATTCAATATGATGTAATGGACCGTAAAGCCAAGGGTCTAATCAAATTGTGCTTTGCATACTCCATTTAAAGTTTTGTGGAAGAATTAAGGATAAAGGAAAGAAGAATGAGAAGCATGACAAATCCAAGTCCAAGGGGAGATCTAAATCTCCTAGAAAGTCCAAAATTATTTGCTGGAATTGTGGTAAGCCTAGACATGTTCATAAGGAATGTAAGGAAGAAAAAAAGAAGAAAAAGAAGAAATTTGATTTTGATTATGAGGTCAAGAAGGAAGATGGTGACACATTCATTGTAGCTTTGGAAACTCGTGTAGGTAATGATGCATGGTTAATTGACTCAAGTGCATCTTTCTAGATGATCTTTAATAGAGATTGGTTATCTGAATATGAAGAATTTGATGGAGGTAAGATGTACTTGGGTGATGATTCTTGTTTAGATAGTGTTGTTAAAGGTAAATTTAAAAGAAAGTTTCCTGATGGTAGAATAAAAAGGATTAATGGTGTGTTGCATATACCTAGATTAGCACAAAATTTTTTATCTATGAGAAAACTAATAGATGCAGGGGTGTAGGTAGTATTTTATGATGCATGTTGCAAGATGGTTAGAGGTGCTATGGTGATTGCTAGAGGTGTCAGATATGGCACATTGTATAAGCTAGATGCATGCACTGTTAAGCACAATATTACATCTATGAAAATCAAGTTTATGGAAGAAGTGAGGGTTTCACCTTCAATAGATGGTCATGGATTTTGGGTACCCAAGCATGCTCTTTATTATGAAAAAATTTACCTATAGAGAAAACTATGTTATGGCACCAAAGACCTGGCCACATTGGAGAAAAAGGTCTAAGGACCTTGAAAAATAAAAACCTTGTTGAAGTTTGGTCTGATTGTAATCTTGAATTCGATTTTTGTGAGTATTGCATTTATGGAAAATAGAATCATGTTCAAATTTATTCAAGTTATCATAAATCTTGTAGTTTATTGGATCTTATTCATTATGATGTGTTTGGTCCTATAGATGTTCCTTCAATTGGTAAATCCATATATTATGTTTCATTTATTGATAATTATAATAGAAGGACATGGGTATATTTTCTAAAGAGTAAATCTGAAGTTTTCAGTCGATATAAAGAATTTAAAGAAATGGTTGAGTTGCAGACTGGAAATAAAATAAAATATTTGAGGACTGATAATGGTGGCGAATTTTTCTCTAATGATTTTGATAGATTCTATAAATATTGTGGTATTCATAGATAGAAGATAACTCTATATTTTTCACAACAAAATGGAGCTGGAAAAAGAATGAACATGACATTGATGGAGAAGACTAGGAGTATGTTGAGTGGTGTTGGTCTAGAAAAAATATTTTGGGATGAAGTTGTTGCCACTACATGTTACCTAATTAACAGGTCTCCTACATTAGCTCTTGTTAATAAGAATCCTATAGAGGCATGGTCGGGTCACAAGCCTTCATTAAGATATCTTAGAGTTTTTGGTTGCGATGCATATGCACAAGTGCCAAAGGAGAAGCAAAAAAAGTTGGAGAACAAGGCTATGCAATGTATCTTCATCAAATATAGTTATGGTGTGAAAGGATACAAGCTTTGGGATCCTGTTACACACAAGGTAATACATAGTAGAAGTGTTATTTTTATAGAAACTAAGCCTTCTTCTATTACATTGCAGCTAGAACAAAGTAAACAAGAAGATGTGATTCAATTTCCTTCTACACATGAGAAAGTTGAATCAAGGCCCATAGATAGACAAGAAGTTGACGAGATTTTATCTATCTCTAGATCTTCAGAAGAGGAGGAAGAACCTCCAATTCAGCTTGTCCGTAGATCTAGAAGGCATAGACAACCACCTGAAAGGTATTCACTTGATGATTGGAGATGTATTTTTTCTTTGAATACAAACATGGATGAACCCAAATATGTAGAAGATGCACTAGGTATGAATGATGCAGAATCCTAGAAGATTGCTATGGATTAAGAAATGACAACTTTGAAAAAGAATGATATATGGGATCTTGTACCATTGCCTGAAGCACAAAATATCGTTGGTTGCAAATGGGTGTTCAAGAAAAATATTGGTTCATATGGAAGTATTGAGAAATACAAAGCAAGTTTGGTTGCGAAGGGTTACTCGCAAGTTGAGAGTGTTGATTATGGTGACATATTTTCTCCTATTTCAAAAATGACATCCATTATATTTTTTCTTTCTATTGTTGTTGCTTATGATTTAGAGGTTGAGCAAATGGATTTTAAAGCTGTTCTCCTTCCTGGTGATTTGTAGGAGGATATCTATATGACACAACCAAAGAACTATGTGGTGAAAGGTAAAAGTAAATTGGTTTGAAAAATGAAGAAATATTTGTATGGATCAAAACAAAGTCCTAGGTTTTACCATAAATTTGATACATATGTGTTGAGTTTAGATTTGAGCGTTCTAAATCAGATCATTGTTTTTATTATAAAACTGCTGGTGATCATTTCTTGTTTATTGCATTATATGTTGATGATATGTTATTTATCAGTAGAGGGAAAGGTATGATTTCAGAACTGAAATCTCAGCTCACTCCTAAATTTGAAATAAAATATCTTGTTGCAGCTAAACACATTCTTGGGATGGAAATTAAAAGAGATAGAGTGAACAAAAAGCTACATATGGCTTGGCTAAAGTAAGTATGTCAACTCAATTTTACAGAGGTTTGATATGCAAGATTGTAGACCATTGCATGTTCTTGTTTCAGTTGGAACAAAGTTATCTATTTTAGATTGTCCAACATCCCCATCAAAGATGTAAGACATGAGCAAAGTTCTTGTAGACATGAAAAATATATTGACACACTTGATCCTAATTACTAACATCGTTTCAGCCTGAATCCTCTTCTTAGATTTTCATCAACTTTCATCCCTTAATTGAATAAATCATTATTTATTTGATTAAGTCATTCTCTCCTGTTAATTAAATTAATCATTATGATTTAATTAACCCTATGTATCTATTTAAAGTCATCCTATTAAATTGAATAAATTAAACCTTATTTAATTTAATCTAACATCATGCCCTTTTTAATTAAATAAATCAAAATGTTTATTTTATTAAAGTCTAAATCATTTTCCTATTAACTTTGATTTAAATAAATCCTAAAATTAAATCAAATTTATCACATCATCTAATCTCCTATTAAATTAATCAAATCTTGATTAATTTAATCATTATCACCTAATTTCTCTAGATTTTTCCATTTGCACATGAAAATACATTTAATTGATTTATTAAATCTACATTTTCTCTCAACATGACATCTTTAAGGGAATATTCCTCCAAGTTTGAAAATCCCTCCAAGTGGATTTGTCCTTCCAACAAAGCATTTATCTCCTCTTGCATGTCCTTGTGCATTGAGCCAAGTGGCATTTAAGTCATTTTCTTTCCCTCTCCAATAAGTCTTTTCATGATTTTCAAAATCCACCTAATATCATTTATTGGCTCATTCATCAAAATATGCTCAAACTTCCTCCATTCACATCTTGACAAGTGGCATTTGGCCATTGGATGTTGAATGATCCCACATTGCTCCATTTTGCTCATTCCTCCATCTTGTCTCTCTATAAACTAAGAGCTCTTCTTCTCATTTGGGATCCACAACTTAGAGAAAAGTTACTATCTTCACATTTAGAGCAATTTCATCCATTTCCATAAGCATTTTTCACTATCATAGCTAGGTTATTGCAGATTTTATCAGGAATCACATTGTTCTTCCTCACCAAGTGGATCAATCTTCATCAAAATCATCAAATCACACAAAGGAGTTGGGAAATGGCCATTTCCTACACAAAAATTGGTACCAACTCTCCCATGGGATTAAGAGTTTGCATGTTTAAATAAGATTTCATTTCTTTTTATGTTTTGTTCTTCATTTTTCCTATTTTGAGCATTGTAGATGAATTTCATTGGGAATATTAGTTCTAACTTGCATATGTATCTAATATTATGTTTGTTGTCTATGTTTATGTAGGTCCAGGATTGGGGTTCACATTTTGGCTCTAGGAGGGAAAATCTGAAGGATTTCATCATGTTTTTTGAAAAATTATGTACTTTTTGTAGCTTATAGGAAACTCAACCATTGACAGTCAAGCAGTGCTATATTGTGCCACTCCAATCCTGAAAGTCTGCCATTAGAGTCTTCCCACCCAAAAAAATTAAATTGGAAACTCGACCGTGAGCTCTCCTAATTCCAAACAATATCGTTGGTAGAATAGATTCTCAATCGTGGTCTCTATTTCACTGCAGAGCGATGCTCTCATTAATTAGCGACACTATCTAGCACCACTGATGTTTTCAAACTCTGCTACACCTGCAAACTGCATTGCTGGGGTGGAGGAAAAATCTCAAATTTAGTTTATTTTGACATGTGCTTTTTTGTTTTTGACATTTTGAACTCCTAACCTATTATTTGTCTCTATATTTCTTTATTTTAATCAGTTTACAGGATTGAGGAAAGGAGGGAACAAAGAGGATTCTTTCACTATGAAACCATCATCTTATTGTATTAAGTGTTTTTAAACACTTTGGGAGAACTTATAATCCCTTTCTAAGGATTTGATTACCTTTGTGCTCTGAAGAGACACTAAACTTCTTTTGGGCTCTCAAAAGAACACTACAAAAGCTTTCATTTTTGCTACAAAAGGTTAAAAATAACTTTAGAAAAACTTACTAGATTTTGTTTAAGGTTAACAATTGAAAAAAACAACTTTCATATTTCCTTTTGGTGCCTTAAAAAGAATCTAATCATTGCTTTGGGGATTTAAAATGAACATGTGCATCTTTGTTTTGTAAGCACTTTCCCAAAATAATATCATCTAAAAGATGTATGCACTTCTCTCATGCCTCACGGTGATCTTTAGAATCAAAAGGATTTTTGATGATCTTAAGTTGTGAAAGTGATTGCCTCCACATTTCATTTGGGATTAAAAATTGAACAAATCTTCTGATTGTGATTGGAACATATCGTGCGTGTTCTCTCTTTGTTTTTCAACAAAGATCAATCGAACTACAAATATGTTTGCTCGCTTTTGTTTATCTTAGAGGGCTTGCCTTGGTGGGAAAAAGTACTCACCCCAAGGGAACGACCCAACCGATAATAGGATAAAGCCAAACAACTTCCAACTGGTATATAAGTGTGGATACTTGAGGAAAGTTTGAGTATCACGATGATCATTCTGAAAAGAAGGGCATAAATGGTCTCTTGCCACATGGATGGTCCCCCATGAACAAAATACCTGCATTAAAACCCCTTGTTTAGAAAGGCCAAAATCCTAAACTATTTTTTGGTGCAAGAATGGTCATTCTGAAGCCACCCACATTCTTACGGATTTTAGTAGAGATGAGAAATATGCCATGGGAGATTCATGGGTATTGATGCTTGGCTGACCTGAGAAGTGAGTGTCATGGAGGGGATCCAGTGTAGTCAATAATTTAATCATCCGCTAAGAGTAAGCATAGCTAGATTTATCCAAGTGGGAACCCAACAAATATTATCTTTTCATCCTAGGATTGTGCATGTTCTTGGAACCAAAAAAACACTTTGCTTGAATCTCAAAACATTTGAAACAAACATTCACAAAATATTCAAAATTTAAAACCCTTTGGAGGAAACAAATATCTTTGACTAATCCAAGTGCTCTTGCTTGTCCTAGGGATTCCGTCCTTAGAGGTTTCTAAGTATTTGGGTTTAATCATCATTTTTTTTCACTAAGGTTAACATTAGGAAATTTTTGCCTTAGTTTCCTCGATTCTCCACATAATGGACTTTGTGGGATGAGAAGAAGTTAAGAAATTAGACATATAGTTTGAAAGTTTAATCAAAGAATTGTTTGTGGTAAAAATAACTCATTAAGAAAATTTAAGAATCATCGAACCCCACACATGTGTGCTTCCAAATGATTTCCTACAAAATCAAAATCCACAAACCCAAGTTCAAAAGTCTTAGTCCAAAAGCTCAGAAAGAATTTCTTTTGAGGCTTCATGAGGTAAGAGAAAGGTTGGTTTACAATTTTTACAAGAAAGCTTCAAAGAACAATCCTAACTTGAATGAATTTTATTGTCAGCAAAATCCCAATCTCTTTCAAAGATTTGATTTTCTCACATAGGAAGTATCAAGAACATTCTTCAATACCGAGGTCTGGTAAAAAGGAGTTCTATCTAGGTATGTTCTATGATCAAAATAGTCACTCTCATCCATCTCTCAAATGTCAATCCAAATCACCTCACCAACAATTCTTGGGAATCTTTAAAATATCATCCCCGCTAGACTTTTCAAAAATCAAAATTATCTTGTTTGGTTAGATATATGGGGATGGATCCTTTTCCACATATTTGATTAAAATTATCAAATCCTTGTGAAAAAAATTACCTGTTGATAAAATCCAACATCTTGAGGTCTAGGAGTTCATTATCCAAAATCATCTTGTTTGACTGAGGGTGTCTTGATGAATCCTTCTTTAAACCTTTAGTCAAATTATCATCTTGTGTATGAGTCCACTCTAGGACAACATCCAACCTCATAGAGTTTACAAGTTCACTATCCAAATCAATCCAAATCCAATCTTAAAGTGTGGTGCCTCCTTCAAGGTTTCTCAAGAGTTCAATCATCTACATCATCCCTTTTTCCATGTATCTCACCCCCATCCTTTGATCCTTAATCATCCCAGTTCTTCTCTTTATGTGCCTAAAGTTAAGATCAATCTAAAGGACAACACATTCTTGAAAATTGATCTTTATTTTATGGTGAAGACTAGATCACAACAGAAGAAGAATATGGAAATCAATAAGGAAACATCAACTTCAAGTGACCTAAGCCAAACTGCTCTTGAAATTAATCTCATTGGATTGGGCACCCCCAGGAAATATCCCTCTACCATCACAAAATCCTCAAGAGGAGGGTCAATTAGAGCACATCACTGACAACATCTTAGGGATGACACAAGATGAAATCCTTGAGATGGTACAAAATCTTGAAAATCATTGAATCGTTAATACCATGATGAGGTTGTATCCCTCCCAATACATGCTTGAATTGGCCAAAGAAGGGGATAAACTCCCTCCCGGCTATGACATAAGAAATATTATGGAGAAACCTCTCAATATCATGCCCCCAATCCCACCCATGCCTTCATATCAAATCATCACCCAATGCATCTCATAGATCACATCATCCATTGCTTCAACTCTGCCAATCGTTAGCAAGGGAAGCTTATTGCTTCATGCCCTTCAAGGACATCCCCTTGTGAATAACCAAGAGTTGTATGTGAACACCATATTGGTCCAATCCATCCCAGTAAATCCATTACACCCATATGTCTTGCTCACATTGCATAATCATACCAATTCATCTTCTTTTCATGCGACACCAGTCTATCCTCTAGACACACAAACTTCTCTCCCTATGACCTCAGAAGGAGAAGGTGATTTGTTCAGAGTAGGGGGAGTCTTTGATCCCTCATCATAATCTCTTCAAGGGAATACACCACCCATATATACCACCATTTCCACCTCTACCACTTACATCCACATCACCCTTGGGGTTGGGTCTTCCCCCTTTGCCTGCCATCAACTAGAAAAATCCAACCAACCCCCTGTCTTGCCATCAATATCACAACAACATATGGAAACCATCCAAGCAACTCAAAAAATCAATACATGCACCATTCCTCGAATCTCTCAAAGCATGGTTTCCTAATGACCAAGCATCTCAATCATGAAATACACCACTCAAACCCCAACCATCCATATGACTATAACTCTCATCACAATGGTCAACGCTATTCCTAATCCACCACTAGTACCACTGAAATCCAACATGGAAAATTCATTTAGCATCACGTTGCAAGTAGCATGACAATTCACCTACCAAAAGGCACTCCAACAGATCCAAATTCAACAAGCTACACAACTAGTTGCCCAGTAAGCACAAGCACAACAAGAAATGCAATAAGCACAATAGGCACAACAAGCTACTCAAGCCCAAGATTTACTACAATAACAAGTTGTCCAAGCTACGCAAGTAGCTCAACTCGCTCAAGCTGCACAGGCTGTACAAGAAGCCCGACAAGCACATGCTCAAGCACAAGCACAATATCAAGCTCAACAAGCGTAATCATAAGCTCAATACTAGGCATAGTTGCAAGTAGTCCAATAATAAGCTTATCAACAAGCCTTGCAAGAGTATCAACCATAATAGATAGTGACTCAACAACAAGCCCAAAAACAAGCTTTATTGGCGCAACAACAACATGACCAACAACAAGCATTGTTGGATCAAAATAAAATAAAGGCATTAATCTCACAACAAAGTTTGTAGAAAACCCTTACTAATGCCCCACCTGTCAATCAAACACCCCAGACCCATCAAAAAAATTTCACCCCACCTCCTGATCCACAAGATGTGACGACACAAATCAAATTGCTCTGACAACAAGTGTTGGATCTTCAATCAGGAAAAAAAAGGAAACCCAACAATCTATGTCTGTATCCTTTTTATAGGAGCCTTACAATGATACCATTCCCAAAGGGATTCGAAATCTCCAAATTCGACAAATATCATGGCTTGGGAAACCCTGAAGATCACATCAAGGAATTCCAAGTAGATTTCATGGAAGTCGCATACAATGATACATATCTCATGCGCTCGTTTCCTCAGAGCCTGGTTGGTCCCATCGTGGAATGGTTATCTCATCTACCTATGAGCATCAAAACATTCCAAGAAATTGTAGATGCATTCAACATCGAAACAGATGATAGTCTAGAGGAATTATCAGAGCTCAAATAGGGAATGGGGAATCATTCACCTCCTTCCTACAATGATGGTGATCCAAGACCAATAAGAGCAAGTGGACCATACCATAAGAGCAACAAATCTGCACTATCATTACTAATCTGGACAAGACCTTGGCATTTTATCTAAAGAGGCAGTGTCTCACCACATATGACCAATTGATCCCCAAGGTGCTCAACATCAAAAGGGCCCTTATTGCACAAGCCAGCACACCTACATATCCTGAACATTAAGGTAGTCGCCCATCCACCAACTATAATGAGAAACCTCACACATGAGCAAAAAACATGAATGCCACCAATGATGGAGTGGTTGATGCCAAGGTCATCATCAATGCTCCAAAGTAGAATGTCCATACACACAATCAACCACAAAAAAATTATCACAATAACCTGAAAGCCAATGCGGTAACCCAACAACCACCCCACAATCAAGTCAACAACCTCAATAATCAAGGAGGACCACCTTTGCAAAATAGATATCCCCCCAAGAGGAAATTCACATCCCTTGGGAAATCAATCAAATCCATCATGAAGAAGTTGGTCAATGAAATCCTCATAAAAATCCTCACTTATGATAATTACCAAGAGCCCCAGGTAAAACCACCCTGGTACAATGAAAATTTCCTTAGCGATTATCATAAGCTCAAGGGGCATATGACCGCCAACTGCATGAAACTGAAAAATGTCATCCAAGACCTCATCAATGATAAAATCATAAAAGTTGAGCAATCGATTGGTAATGAAGATATGAAAATCTACATGAATCTGATGCCCGATCACAACCAAGGAAACAAAAAAGGGAAGAAAATATATGGCAATGTGAGCCATGTGTATGAAGGAGTTGTTGCATGTCTTAATGAAATGGTCACCGTTGTTGGTGCAGGAGCACCTAGGCTAACCTCCATTTTTCTTGTCATTTTGGCTTGTAACTGACATTAGCCAAGTCAGAGGGTTTGTGTGTTTGTTTTGGACCTTAGAAGTTCTTGCTTGAGTGTGGACCAGGTGAGTTAGTGCTAGAACTAAGGTCACCAATTAGTCTTTGCTTGTTGTTTTGGTTAGTTGAGCCTCAGTAGCTTGAGTTTGGATTTGAGTTTCTTAATGTGGTCCAAACACATGAGAGATGTAGGAAGGATGCTTTAAGGCCATTTACAATGTTAGTTCTTCAAACTACTTGGCTTAGAGGTCCTATATTCTAGTTGGCCTAATAAATGTAAAAGATGCCAAAAATTGTCATGACAACATTGGCAATTTATTGCAGATGTTGCATGCAACTCGACAACTTTGGATTCCCTAAAAGCTAGGAGTTGGGGATCAACTAACAGGCCTAAAAACATGGATAATGACACCTAAGATCTCTTAGGGGCTCGAATACCGAGAGAGAGAGGATTGTAACAAAAATTTTGGAATAGAAAAGCGCTCTGCAACTCTGTTTTGTGTGAACACCGAGCATTACAGTGTGACAGTGATATGATATAGATTGAATGTTTTGATTTGGTGTTAGATTTGTGTTCATAGGATAGTACTAAGAATTTTTTTCATTCTGTAAGCAAGTTGATTTGAGTTGATTTAGTGTCTTGAATAAATAGGTTAAGGTCTAGAGGTTTTCCTGGTCTTGTCCTAACCAGTTTTTCTGTCTATGGCTCCCCCATGAAATCTAGCCACAGGATCTTCCTAAGGGTAGATGAATGTTTTAGGGGAGCCATTGGTCTGTATATATTTAGTGTTAGGAGTCATGAAGAGTCCAGCAAATAGTTTTAATTTCAAACCCTAGGCGAGTTTAGAGTGCCCGGTTAGAGATTTGACAGTGATGAATTGAAGAATTTAGGCAGGGGATTGAAGTACAATAAGAAATAACCACAGTTCTAGGTGGGATATGAATATATCTTGATATGATAGGAGGATTGAGAAACTACCAATCCATTTGAGTGGGATAATGGAAACACATGGAATGTTTTCAAGATGTTTGGCGCCCCTGCAATCAATTCAATGATTTGTGTGATGATGGCACTTAGAGTCTTCTAAGTGTAGGAGAAAGTGTTGAAGTAAACTAAGGGTGATTGTCCTTCAAGGTTAAGCACAAGGAGTTAGGCTCTTAGAGAAGAGTTAGACAAGGCCTTAGTTAAACATCTAAGCCTTTAAAGATCCTAGAGGAGATTTGGATCCCGGAAGAATACTTATGTAAGCACACCTAGAAGCACATACACCATATTGGTATCATATCTTGTTTTGATCAGGCTTGTGGTTAATGTTGCAACCTACTGAATCAGTAGGAGAGAATAATTTGTTTGGGTCAGTGGAAGATACTACAATGGTGACTAATGCTGAGTTAGCCAAGAAAGTGGACGAGCGAGAAGAGGATAACAAGTTACTAAGAGAAATATTGGTTCAAATGGAGCAACTCTTGGGTGAAGTCCAAGATAAGGCAAATAAGGTGAAGGATAAAATAGATCAGCAGGAAGAGAAAGAAGCCATAGAAAAAGAGTTGGAATTGGAAGAGGAAGCTCCAACCCCTGACCTTGTTATACCTAAAGAACCCTTCTTGAAGGCACTAAGGCTTTAAGTGGTAAATCTTTGGAGGGTGTACCACTTTTCAATGGAAAAATGGATCCTGATGTAGTCCTAGACTGGATTGATGGTATAGAGAATCACTTTGAATGTGATGGTATATTGGAAGCCCAAAAAGTAAAGGTGGCCAAATCTAGGTTGAGAGGTTCAACACTCACCTAGTGGAAGTTTGTTCAGGCCGAAAGAGAGGAGGGAAAGAGTCCTATTGCTACATGGAAAGGCATGGTGACTAAGGTGAAGCAGACCTACTTACCTGATGACTATGAGATTCAGTTGCATAGAGGAAGGAATAATCTTAGGCAAAAAGATTTGGATACCCAAGCATACACCAAGGAGTTCCAAAATTTGTGTTTGAGATCAAAAGTAGTAGAGGATGAAAGTATCTGGCTAGCAAGGTATTTGAATGGTCTTAAGTTGTCCATACAAGAAGACATGAGTCTTGTTAACTTCAAGAGTGTACGACAATGCTATCAGATGGCCCTAAAGATTGAGGAGAAAGGAAAAAGAAAATAGGAACAAACCTCAAAGGGAATAGGTAAACGAAGAGATAGTAGAGGGAAAAGAAGTGGTTATGGTGGAAGGAGTTCATAGTCAAGAACTCAAGGAGAGGTCAAATATATTGAAAAAAAAGAGGTGAACTCTAGTAGAGGCAATAGAGGAAGAAGCTCTAACTCTAGAGGAAGAAGTGGTGGACAAGGAAGAGGCAATTATTTTGCCAATATGAAATGCTATCATTGTAACCAAATGTGACACCCTACCTATAGGTGTCCAGAGAAAGGTAGTACTTCTCAAGGAGGTGACAAGAGAATTAATTTGGTTCATGAGGAGACCAATGCAGTAGTGAATCACCCTGAGGTACCACTAACATCAAAGGAAGGAGAGAAACTCATGATGAGGAGAACATTGATCAAGGAGTCAGTTAAAGAGGAGCCAAGCCAAAGAAGGTCCCTGTTTAGAATAAAATGTAAAATGAGGAAAAAAGTGTGTAGAGTCATCATTGACTTAGGGTCTACTAACAACATTGTGTCGAAGGAAGCAGTCAGCAAGTTAAATATGACAGGGATACCCCACACTAGTCCTTATAAGGTCACATGGTTGAATAAAGGCCAACATGTCTTACTAAATGAGCAGGCTTGGGCGGAGTTTTTAGTTGGAAGGTATAAGGACAAGGTACTATGTGATGTGTTACCTATGGATTCATGTCACTTGCTCCTAGGTAGACCATGGCAATTTGACCACCAAGCTATGCATGATGGAGTGAAGAACTCCTATACTTTCAAGAAGGATAAGGTAACATTCAAAATTCAGTCACTGTTAGAGGATGCAGAGGTGAAGACATCAGGTCCTAATATACTCATGGTGGGTGAAAAAGAGTTCTTAGAAGCCTTGGAAGAAGGAGAAGGAGTTGGCTATGCACTAGTGTTAAGGCCAAGAGAGGTAAGTGATGACAAAGCAGCCAAGAAGCCAGAGTTACCTAAGGAGATACAAAGCATGTTGCAGACTTATGAAGGCATTGTAAGTAGTGGACAACTAGCAACATTACCTCCTAAAAGAGCTATAAGTCATAGGATAGACTTCATACCAGGAGCTACCCTTCCCAATTAAGCAACCTATAAGATGACCCCTCAACAAAATGAGGAAATTGCTAGACAAATACAAGAACTCCTAAACCAAGATCTTATTAGGAAGAGCATCAGCCCATGTGCCATACCCACTATCCTAGCACCTAAAAAGGGAGGAGATTGGAGGCTTTGTATGGATTCAAGGGCCATAAATAGGATAACCATCAGATATAGGTTCCCTATTCCTAGGATTGAAGATCTAATGGATTGTTTAGGGGAAGCCAAGTATTACACCAAGATAGACTTAAAGAGTGGTTATCACCAAATTAGGATAAATGAGGGAGATGAGTGGAAAAAAACCTTCAAAACCAATGAGGGTTTATATGAGTGGCTTGTCATGCCATTTGGATTGTCTAATGCCCCCTCCACATTCATGAGGCTCATGAATGAAGTCCTCAAAGACTACATTGGAAAATTTGTAGTGGTATATCTCGATGATATACTAATTTATAGCAAGACAAGAGAAGAACATCTCAAACACCTAGAGCTAGTTTGCAAGAAGCTACATGAGGAGAAGTTGATGATCAATTTAGAGAAGTGTGAGTTCATCAAGACAGAACTGGTGTACCTTGGGTTTGTGTTATCTCATGGCAATCTAAAAATGGACATTAGCAAAGTGGAAGCCATCCTCAATTGGCCTACTCCAAGGACAACAATAGAGGTAAGAAGTTTTCATGGCCTTGCTCAATACTATAGGAAGTTTATAAGGCAATTCAGTGCTATTTGTGCTCCTATGTTGGATACCATTAAAGGAGGCATAAAGACTAAGTTTGTATGGAATGAACAAGCTAACAAGAGTTTTGAGTTGTTGAAGGAAAAGATTGCTACACAACCTATTTTAGTTTTGCCAAGATTTGAGAAGCTATTCACCATAGAGTGCAATGCAAACAATGTGGCTATTGGAGTTGTTTTAAGCCAAGAGGGTAGACCTGTGGCTTTCCATTTAGAGAAGTTGAGTGAAGCCAAGAAGAAATATTCTTCTTATGATCTTGAGATGTATGCTCTAGTTCAGGCCTTAAGGAAATGGCGACACTATCTATTACCCAGGGAGTTCATAGTCTATTCAGACAATCAAGCTCTAAGTTTTTTGAACTCTCAAGAGAAACTTAGTCACAAGCACATGAAGTGGGTTGAATACCTGCAAGCATACACATTTAATATCAAGCATAAGAAGGGAGTGCTAAACAAAGTGGTAGATGCCTTGAGTAGGAGAGCTCTCACTATCCAAGAGATACAACTAAAGAGCATGGGAATAGATCACTTCAAAGATCTATATGCTGATGACGAAGACTTTGCAGACATTTACAAGGCATGTGCTGAATATAAGAATCATTTTCATAGCAAATATGCTGAATACACTTTGCAGAGTAACCTTTTGTTTAAGGGAAATCAGTTATGTGTTCCTAGAGGGTCCATTAGAGAGAATTTGATTTAGGAAAAGCACAATGGAGCATTGAGTGGTCACTTTGGGATCACTAAGACACAATAACTTGTTCAAAGGTTCTACTTTTGGCCAAGAATGAACCTTGATGTAAGGAAGTATGTTGAAATTTGCATTGTGTGTCAAAAGGCCAAAGGTACTTCTTCAAATACAAGCCTATATCAACCACTACCTATTCCCACTAGGCCATGGGAATGTTTGAGCATGGACTTTGTAGTTGGGTTACCCAAGACAAGACAAGGCATGGATAGTGTTTATGTAGTTGTGGAAAGATTCAACAAGATGGCTCACTTTGTGCCATGTAAGACAAGCAATGATGCCAGCCAAATAGCCTCTCTCTTCTTCAAAGAGATAGTAAGGATACATGGGTTACCTATGAGCATTGTGTCAGATAGAGACACCAAGTTTACGAGTCACTTTTGGAAGACTCTTTGGAAAAGATTGGGCACAAATTTGTCCTTTGGATTTGCATACCACCTTCAAACCGATGGTCAGACTGAGGTGGTAAACATGAGCCTTGGAAATCTATTAAGGTGCTTGACCAAAGAATATGGTCAACAATGGGATCAATTGATTGGACAGGCTGAGTATGCATATAATGACACTGTAAACAGGTCCACAGGGAAGAGTCCCTTTGAAATTTTCTATGGCCTACAACCTAGGGGAGTCTATGAGCTAAGAGACCTAAGGGATGGAGTTAAGGGAAGTGGATATGCTGATGAGTTTGCCTATGCAATGTAGGAGATTCATGACACAGTCAGGAAGACATTGACTGAGAACACTATGAAGCATAAGACTAAGATTGACGAGAGTAGAAAAGAAATCCAATTCAATGTTGGAGACTTGGTGATGGTGCATCTAAACAAGTCTAGATTGCAGAAAGGTGTCCCTCACAAATTACAAATGAGAAGGATAGGTCCCTATCCTATCTTAGCAAAGTATGGTGATAATGCTTATAAGGTGGAGCTGTTAGAGGATAGTGGATTGTCCCCTATTTTCAATGTTGCAGACCTGGTTCCTTATAAAGGACCCACACCTAATTTAGACCAAAGTTTCTTTGAAGTTATCCAAGATGTGGATGAACTCCAATTACCTTCTACTATAATGAAGAGAGCTGATAGTATACTGGATACAAGAGTCTACAAGAAGACTAGGAAGAAGGACTACAAGGAACATTTGATCAAGTGGCATGGTCAACCTGATGTTGATGTAGTATGGATCAAAGAATCAGAGTTCAAGAAGTTGGGCATTGACCTCAACTTACTCAATCCAAGGGTGGATTGAAAGCTTTTACTTCGGGAGGATGGTGTAGGAGCACCTAGGCTAACCTCCATTTTTCTTGTCGTTTTGGCTTGTAACTGACATTAGCCAAGTTAGAGGGTTTGTGTGTTTGTTTTGGACCTTAGAAGGTCTTTCTTGAGTGTGGACTAGGTCAGTTAGTGCTAGAATTAAGGCCACCAATTAGTCTTTGATTGTTGTTTTGGTTAGTTGAGCCTCAGTAGCTTGAGTTTGGATTTGAGTTTCTTAATGTGTTCCAAACACATGAGATATGTAGGAAGGATGCTTTAAGGCCATTTACAATGTTAGTTCTTCAAACTACTTGGCTTAGAGGTCCTATATTCTAGTTGGCCTAATAAATGTAAAAGATGCCAAAAATTGTCATGACAACATTGGCAATTTATTGCAAATGTTGCATGCAACTCAACAACTTTGGATTCCCTAAAATCTAGGAGTTGGGGATCAACTAACAGGCCTAGAAACATGGAGAATGACAACTAAGATCTCTCAGGGGCTCGAATAGCGAGAGAGAGAGGATTGTAACAAAAATTTTGGAATAGAAAAGCTACTCTGCAACTCTGTTTTGTGTGAACACCGAGCATTACAGTGTGACAGTGATATGATATAGATTGAATGTTTTGATTTGGTGTTAGATTTGTGTTCATAGGATAGTACTAAGAATTTTTTTCATTCTGTAAGCAAGTTGATTTGAGTTGATTTAGTGTCTTGAATAAGTAGGTTAAGGTCTAGAGGTTTTCCTGGTCTTGTCCTAACCAGTTTGTCTGTCTATGGCTCCCCCATGAAATCTAGCCACGGGATCTTCCTAAGGGTAGATGAATGTTTTAGGGGAGCCATTGGTCTGTATATATTTAGTGTTAGGAGTGATGAAGAGTCGAGCAAATAGTTTTAATGTCAAACCCTAGGTGAGTTTAGAGTGCCCGGTTAGAGATTTGACAATGATGAATTGAAGAATTTAGGCAGGGGATTGAAGTACAATAAGAAATAACCACAGTTCCAGGTGGGATATGAATATATCTTGATATGATAGGAGGATTGAGAAACTACCAATCCATTTGAGTGGGATAATGGAAACACATGGAATGTTTTCAAGATGTTTGGCGCCCGTGCAATCAATTCAATGATTTGTGTGATGATGGCACTTAGAGTCTTCTAATTGTAGGAGAAAGTGTTGACGTAAACTAAGGGTGATTTTCCTTCAAGTTTAAGCACAAGGAGTTAGGCTCTTAGAGAAGAGTTAGACAAGGCCTTAGTTAAACATCTAAGCCTTTAAAGATCCTAGAGGAGATTTGGATCCCGAAAGAATACTTGTGTAAGCACACCTAGAAGCACATACACCAGTTGTCAGCATCAAGGGAGCCAAATCTGATTGTAGATTCACCACATGCGGTGGCAAGGTCACCATTATCGAGGCATCACATTCACCGAGGACCTCTACCTCAAGCCAAAAATTAATCCCTAATGGTTACAACATCCTTGACCAATTAAAATAACCCTTGCTCAGATCTCCATTATGGAGTTACTAAATATTTTAGTTTCCCATAAATAAATCCTTGAGGAAGCGTTGGCTTCATCTACCATATCCACCAACCCTGATACATAGAAATTCCAAGCTATGGTTGGTAAAATCACCACTCTGAATCTCCTCACATTTTTTGATCAGGACTTCCCTGCCCAACCATCTTACAACCATGCACTTCACCTTGAAGTCCCAGTTCACAAAAATAAGGTCAAAAGATTCTTGGTGGATGGAGGTGCAGGCCTCAATGTTTATTCACTCAATGTTATAAATAATTTTGGAATCTTTGAATATTCTATTGAAAAAGGTAAAGGTATCACAATTAGGGCTTACGAGGATCAAGAAAGAGTGTCTCGGGGCACTATTCAACTCCCTATTCAAGTAGGGCTAATTATTATGGAAACTACCTGTCAGGTGCTCGACCTAGACCTACCCTATAACATCCTCCTAGGATGCCCATGGATTCATGGGATGCAAGAAGTCGCATCAACCTTCCACCAATGTGTCAAGTTTTCATATCAAAACCAAGAGGTTACAATCTATGGTGATCTTGAACCGTTCACCTACTGCAAGAACCTAGAAGCCAAGTATAATAAAGTCCCCCAAGTCCCAAAGAATGATGAAGGCCCCTCAACTCCATATATAGATCTATCCAACATAGCCTCCACTTTTGGGACAAAGACACCCGACATATCTAAAATCAATCTTATAATCCAAGACAATGGGTGTGGGGAATACAAAATGAATAAAGGAGCCTCTATAGTCTAGGAGTTACCTCAATCCCCCAGATCCCATGGACAACAACAACCCAACAATACAACATCTCAAACCTTAAGAGCAGATCCCTCCCGATTCAGGAGTTGGGGAGATCTAGGAAAAGAAGTTGTGGATGAGCGAGACATATCTAGTCTCCTCTATCAAGATGAAAGACCTATACCAACCCTTCCTATGGATGATGTAAATGAAGGACTTCAATTAATGTTGGACATGGGTTATAGCAAAAAGAGAAGTCAGGGAAAGAATAATAATGGCTGATTGGAATCTAATATTGTGGAGAAACGAATGAAAAATATTGTCCTTGGGTTTACCCCTCTGAGTGTAACCATATGTGGCAGAAGTCCCCTAGTTAAAGCAGTCAGGACTCCCCCTCAGCAAACAACAACCACCCTTTAAATACCAGTATCTACAGGTTTTCCCTTAGATAACTTTACCTTTGACATAACTTACGTGTGTAGTAGTGACGAAGACCCCATAAATAATTTACCTATGTTGTTTGTAGACTCCTCCCTATGCATGATTAGCACCTTAGCTTTTGAGTTAGATGACCAAATCCACAAAATAAACTTGGTCTACCCCCAACTCATCGATTACAACCAATGAGGACCATCGATTCTGGACACGTTCGAAAATGATGAGGCACTCTCGTAGTTCATGGGATCGAGGGATATAGTACCATATGGAGATCATAAGGCTAGATTTGACATCACACTGGACACTCAAGCCTATTATGAGGGGACGATTGAATCCTTCAGTCACAAAAGTGAGAAATTGAGAATAATCTCAAGGTCCTTGAGTAAAAACCACACTATGACATTCTCTGACCCAAAAATAGTAAAAATAAAGGATGCATCCAATGGTGAAAACGTCTTTGAGGCACTGAAGAATGAAGGATTCAATCTTCCCCTCACTACACTTCATCAAGAAAAATCAGCGGTCCTAGCAGAATAATGCAATCCCATCAACCTACGAACAAAGGAGCTACCACACATAACCTTCTATGTTGAATCACTTCTCATGAAAGAACAAGAACTCTTAGCTGCATTCCTAAAAGAAAGAAAGGTAAAATTTTCATGTAATTATACTGACATGCTTGGGATTGATCCAGAGGTGGTAAGTCATCACTTAGCTATATATCCTGAAGAAAAACCCGCGAGACAAAAGCTCAGAAAGATGCATCCCCAAATAGCCTTGTTAGTCAAAATGGAATTGTAAAAGCTCTTGGATGCAGGGTTCATACACTCGATTGATTATTTAGAATGGGTATCAAACCTAGTACCTATTTCAAAGCCCACTGGGAGCATATGCATCTACACTAATTTTAGAGAATTGAACAAACCGTGTCCCAAGGATGAATTTCCACTACTAAACATTGACATGATAGTGGATATGATGGTCGGACATGAGATTCTATCACTAATGAATGGGTTTTAGGGATATAATCAGATCATGATAGCAAAGGAGGGCCAACACAAGACAATGTTCACATGTCTATGGGGGACCTACTATTGGAATATGACGTCGTTTGGGCTGAAGAATGCATGAGAAACTTATTAGAGAGCCATGACATTGATCTTTCATGACATGATTCATAAGATGGTGGAAGATTATGTGGATGACATATTGGATAAATCAAGGAAAATATGGGACCACATAGTAACTTTGAGCTCCATTTTTGATATGTTGGAAAAGTATAAGGTCTGACTCAACCCAAAGAAGTGCATCTTCGGAGTGCAATCAGGAAATCTCCTAGGGTATATTATGTTAATGAGAGGAATCGAGGTAGATCCTGCCAAATTCAAGGTGATCCTCGAAATGGAAGCACCTAGGACATGAAAATAGCAAGAGGTCTACAAGGAAGGCTCCAGTCTATTCAAAGATTCATAGCCCAGTTGGCAGAAAAACAAATTCCATATTCTCATCTACTCCACAAGGGGGTAGCATACAAATGGGATGAAAAATGCAACCAAGCATTCAACAAAATCAAGGAACACCTACTCATGCCTCTAGTTCTGATGCTGCCAACCCCAAGAAAACTAATAATCCTATACATATCAGCAACAACGGTGGATCTCGACTCTCTCTTAGCTTAGCATGATGAAAACAAAAAGGAAAGAGAAATATACTACATCAATAGAACCATGGTAGGAAATGAGCTAAATTAAATACCTATTGAGAAATCTTGTCTAGTAGTCATGTTTGTAGCTCAAAATTTTAGACATTACATGTTGGCACATCAGATCAAGCTAATCCCAAAAATAGATCCGCTCAAATACCTAATTTCCAAAGCAACTCTCATAGGAGGGACAACTAAGTGGGTTATGATCCTAACAGAGCATGACATTCAATATGTAGAGTGCAAGGCGATCAAAGGACAAGCGATTATAGATCAACTAGTAGAGGCTATGAGATATGCAGAAAACCCACTTATCTTAGAGTTCCCTGACGAATCAATTTTTAGCCTAAGAGTAACAAACCACTGGAAGATGTATTTTGATGGATCCTACACACAACACGAGTCAGGAGCAAGAAATTTGTCATCTCTCCCCAAGGAGACTGCATACCCAAATCCTACAAGTTGTCATTCACATGCACAAATAACATAGCAGAATATGAGGCTCTCATCATAGGTCTAAGGATTGTGGTGCAGTGGTAGATTATGTCCCTTAAGGTATATGGAGACTCTTAGCTTATAATCAATCAAGTGAACAATGAGTATCAAACAAAGGATGATAAACTGACTCCATACAAGAAATTGTTGGAGAGCCTCAAGGAGTCATTCATTGATATTACATTTGAAAAGCTACCCAAAACAAACAATAGAGCAACAAACACAATGGCTACAATCAGATCATTCTTGGAAATCCCACACAACGTCCCAAAGAAATAATTCCTTGTAGAGAAGCTTTTTATACCAGCATTCAAGGTACCAGAGTCTGAATTCTTGTGCGAAATCGTTGGTCCCAGTGATCCCTGGTACCATGAAATTTATACCTACTTGAGAATAGGAGTCTTTCCCACTGACATGACCTCAGACCTCAAAAGAGATTTTGTCAATAAGTCATTTTGTTTTGTCATCCTAGGAGAAACCCTCTATTGTAGGAGCATCAAAGGGACCCTATTATGTTGCCTAGATACTGAGGAAGCCCTGACTTCTTTAACTGAGGTACACAATAAAATTTATGGTTCACACTCAAGTGGTATGAATTTGGCTAAGAAGTTTCTGAGAACAATATATTATTGGCCCACAATGGAAAGGGATACACATGAATTTGTCAAAATATGTTTGCAATGTCAATAGCATCGAGGCCTTATCCATGTACCAACTCAGGAGCCTCATCCCATTGTTACACCTTGGCCCTTTTCACAATGGGGCTCGATCTCATCTATAAATTTACCCCCACATCATCCAATGGCCTAAATTCATCATTACCACCATGAATTACTTCATGAAGTGGGTAAAATCCATCCCCATGACCTACATAATTGGAAATTAGATATCTAAGTTCATCTTGAACTATCTTATATGCCGATACAGTGTCCCCCAAGCCATTATCTTAGATAATGGGACACCTTTCAAAAATTAGGATGTCCATGACCTTTGCCAAAAATTCAACATCCAACATCACTTTTCCACTCCATATTACCTCCAATCCAATAGCTAAGCAAAAGCCACTAATAAAACCATTCTGAAGATCCTCAAAAAAATAGTCAATTACATTGGTTGTGATTGGCATCTATAGCTAAATCTTGCCTTATGGGCTTATCGCACAAGAATTCACACACCAATAGGTGCCACCCCTTTTTCCCTGGTCTATGAATCAAAAGCCATCCTCCCCTTTGAGATCGAGCTCCTGTCCCTAAGGATATCACTACAAAATCTCATTTTAGATGAAAAATATCTGGTCTCACGGCTAAATGAGCTGGAGCTATTAGATGAGAAATGCATGGATGCCCTAAATCACTTGAAATTATATCAAAATAACCTCAAATATAGATATAACAAGAAAATCAAGAGGCAAACCTTCCAAGTTGGTGAGGTTATACTAAAGGACAATCAAAAGAACATGCTGAATCCAAAAAATAATGGAAAATTTGAACCCAACTGGTTGGGACCCTTTATCATTACCAAAAAATACAAGTTAGGGGCATATCAACTATCAACACCTGAAGGAAAACCTCTGCAGGATCCCATGAACAACTCCCATCTCAAAAAATATTACATCTGATCTTTTAAGGGTAAAACCAAAAATACAAAAAAATCCAAAAAAATCCAAAAAATTCAAAAAAAGGATTGAAAACAGTAAAGAAAAAAATTGTCATCTAGTGAAAACCACTTTGGTGGTGCTTTGGACAAGTACCTTGGTGAAAACCTAGAAAACATGTTCTTTGTGTAAATAAAGCACTCCCCATCCACCAGGATCTTCACGGCTTATCCTGGACACTCACTTATCCATTACACTTTATCATTCATCCATCACATTCCATTTATTCTGCTATCCATTTATTCACACTTGTATCATAGCTTGATTTTGTGTTTGTATCATGTTCCACCCTAGTACTACTTGGCATATTCCTAAGGTCAGTTTATCCTACCTATATTGAAGTAGTCTCTCACATCACGCTTGGGTATGTTATTATACTTGCATCAGATCAAATTTGTGTATATTATTGTAATCTTTCTCAAATTAAAAAAAAATATATATATTCAAAATATCCATCAAAAATCCAAAAACATTCAAAAAATCCTATCAAAAATCCAAAAACATAAAAAAATCCAACATTCAAAAAATCCATCAAAAATTCAAAATCTCAAAAATCTAAAAATCATGTCAGAGGAGTCATTTTGTCAAACTATGTAGTCTCTGATATTGAATGTAGGTAAGGTTGATCTTTGATCATCCCTCGAGACACCCTAGGTCAGTCCTTTAGGCGTCCATCGCAATGAAATGGCAATCCATTTGTCCATCTATCTCATCAATAATCAGGTCTGTGTTAGTCAAACTACGTGGTCTCTGCATGTATAACATAGGCAAGGCTAATTTGTTGATGAGCTCTCAAGACCCCTAGGATAGGTCTTTTGGTTAGGCTCTTGGTCATAAATCTCAAAATTCCCAAAATAGCCTCAAAAAATTTAAAAATTCCAAAAAAATCTAAATATTTGAAAAATCCAAAATGGTGCATCCATCTCATCTCGCTTTCACCCGAAATAATCATTCACTCATAATAAATCATCATCATCTTAATCCTTTGGAAAAAAAAATCGGAAGCAAGTCTAGCAGGTTGAAAAGTGAATGCCTAATTGTCAAGGTATCAAGTCTAGGTTAGTAATTCAACAAGTTAATTAACTCAAAGTATCAATAACTTATCATCTAGTCACTCTCATCATCACCTGATCACAAAATTTCCTAGGATGCATCCTTTGTACAATTGAAATCAATATCAGACATCATTGTAGTTTAGTCTTGGCCAATGGTACAAAGAACATTAGCTTGTTTTTTTACTTCATCTTGGTCTTTTTGACTTATCTTATTTTGTGTTCATTTCAAGGACCTCTCAATGATGCCTAATCAAAACAGTTTAGAGAGAAAGGAATGGGGCAACAATTATTATCTTTTTATCTGTTGTGCTTGTTGGATATTCTTGTAAAATAACTTGGTTATGTGTGCTTTGTTTAGTTTGTAGGGAAGGTGTTCTAGATGTCTTGTTGACCACATAGGAAGGCTTGCTTTTCTATGTTTTGGTTTGAGATGTTTAGAATATTTGAGCTACATCCTAAGTAAGGTTCTGTATGTCAAGTATGAACATGAATACTACTATTTGATTGTCAATTCAAAGCCTATCACACTAGGTACAATGCCATCCTAGTTCTTAATACCTTGATGCATCGTACCTATGTGTTTTATCAACCATAAAGTAAATGGCCCTTTTAAAATCCCAACTCATGGTTTCATAATCATCATCATAAAATATTATTTTTGGATCTTCTTTCTTCTATCTTCTTTCCAATACTAACATGGTGTCGTGACAGTTACTCAAAAAACATTACCAAAATGCATCTGCCCTGCATCCACCAATCATTAGCATAATGCATATCATGTAGGAAATATAGAACCATTTACATTACATTATAGATATTATCAAATAGGTATGCATGGCATAAATTATCATAAATATCATCATTATCATATCCATATGCACATCATATCATAATAAATTCATTACACATAATAGTCATTTACATTCCATTTCACATTATCATTATCATTTCATCATTATTATATTGACATTACATTTCATAAAAAATCATCTCATAAATCATCTTGCATAACGATGTTCATTACAACATTCACATCCACAAATCAATCATTGCATCACATAATCATCATTATAAATTTTTTATCATAGATCATCTTGCATTATCATTTCATACAAAACATCCATTACATAAATCATAGGGAATTATTGCATACGATCTCATCAAGGTCACCATCTCATAATCATATACATTACATCGTCATTGCATTAAAGTTCATTGATCATCATACAACATAAGTTCATAACATAACATCACATTACATCATTACATTTATACATAAAACCATTTCATATCATAAATACCATGTATCATCTCATAAAGGCATAACATTTGCATTTCATATATCATTCGTAAATGCATAATAAAAGGAAACTAAAAAATATATGTCACTTGCATATCACTGCATACATGTCATAAATACATCACATAATTTAGTTATGACATACTATAGAAAATCATGATTGCATCCATACATCATCACTATAAAATGCATAGAAAATCTACAAAAATAAATGCATCCATAAACACTACATCATATCATAAACACATAGAAAATTAAATGCATCCATCCATCACAAATAAAATAGGACATCTCATATATATAAAAGTGAGTAATTTTCAAGGTACAAAATAAGGATCAAATGTGTATGATACAATAGGGGCAACAATAATTAGAGCCCATGGATAAAAAATGAGTACTGTTTAAGATCAAAATGAGGAACTAGCCCTACTGACTGTTTCCCTCTCCAACTTGTCTCTTGGCATGGTCCTTAGGTGGCCTGATCCCTTTTTTCTATGAGTACTTTGGCACCTGACATACTGGTGGCACTGCCTACTTGTAGTGGAGCCTGTAATACTTTTCCTCTCTAATGACCTCCCGATATGCCCGAATGGATACTATCTAGCCCTGGGATGTAGCGGCTTTGCTCTCGAGCTATTGCCTCCAACCTATCTCCTGGTCTCTCTCAGACCTCACCTGATCTCTCTTTGTCCTAATTGTTAGGACCTATTGTTAGGCTAGATCCCTTTTAGCTATCAAAACCTGCACCTGTGCTTGCAACTGTTGAATAGGGGCATCTCGTTGATCTGGCTACGAAGGCTGCTTTTGAGGGACCTCTCTCTCCTTGTCTCTGGGTGGGGTCTATTGTGGCTTCTCTCTAGGTGGTATCTATCGTGGCTTTAATCAGGGTGGTGTCTGGTGTGGATGTGGCCCACCTCCTCCCCTATCTCGATCTCCATCTCCATATTTGTCCCCATCACCCCTACCTCCATGCCCTCAACCTTAGCCTGTTGATCAGCCCCCGGGCCTCTATCGTGCAGGCACTGCACCTAGATCTATGAGCCTCAAGGGTGGTCTAAACTAAGCTATGTATGCCACTGTAACCCCTACATCACCCTATCCCTGATCATATGGCCATGGACTGGCCACCAACTGCCTAAAGGATGTGCCAACCGCGTTTGCTGGAAGGGGTTGGCCCCATGCGGTCTCCCTTATAGTACAAGAAAAGATGGCCATGTACTAGTCATTAGGTTTGTCTTGAACATCTCCAAACTGTCTAGCTACTTGGTCTGGTAGATATCTTTCAATCATGGTGTGCTCTCTACCCTGAATCAACCTATCCTGACATGCAAGGAACAATTTTTTTACATCATCCATCCATGGACCTATGCCAAGCTAGGGCCTCCAAGTAAAATCTGTCATCTCATCAATGAATCACCGCCAATGGGTGATACCACCTACCAATGTGTGAGTAAATTTAATCTAGGCCCCTCTATATCATTAGACAATCGGATTATCTAGCTCTAGGGAAACTAGTGTCACCTGAGGGAAAAGCACTACAATATGCTCCCAAGCCCAAACATGTAGCAAAGTAACTCTGGCCCCAATGGCCTTGCTATCTAAATAGGAGAATTCATGCAAATCTCTGTAAAGTGATGCCAACATCACTGGACCCTATGCCAGACACTCTCTCTGAAAGAGCATCCTCTCCCATGCCAATCCCTAGCCCAGACTGAAATATCGGCCCCGTCGATCCAATTCCACAAGACCTGATATGATCGTTGCAACAATGAGTCTAAATGTAGGCACTATGCCCTGGTATCTCTCTAAGTCAATCTGGCCCTCAAAGAAGATAATCACATCGAGCCCCATAACCTCATAACAAACATCCCTCCCAACATCCACATCATTAATAACTCTCTCACCATGGATGGGTAGCTGTAGGATGCACCAGACATCCTCCAGTGTGACTGTGGCCTCAATAGTAGGAAGGTGAAAGGAGTATGTCTCATTGTGCCATCGCTCCGCCAAGTCTTTCATCATCCTCAGATGGGTCTGAATAGGTTGAATGTACATGACATACCAAAGACCAATGGCACTAAGCTGCTCCTTGAGCAACTCATGTAACCCATGTAATCTGTTGAGTATAGAGCATCTTTGCTCCCAAGAGTGTAGTATCTTGAGGTCCTCCTACACAAGAGAGTCCATTACGTCAATTTTTGAAAAAAATTGGGCCCTTGAACTAAGTTCTCATAATTCAAATGACAAATGTGGCACTGTTTGCAATTGCGACATAGTTTGCAAACTCTAAACTACGTCACTACAGCGCAGTTTGACCGCACCCCTAGGTCCTAAATTCCAAAGAGGCTAGTTGTGGTGCTCTTCGCATATGCGGCTTACTAAAGACTAAAACCCTAATTTCTAAACTAGCTCACGATGATGCTCTTCGCACATGTGGTGCGCTTAGAGGCCATGTGACGTTGATTTTGCATTTGCAAAGACGCTATATAGCGTCGCTTGACTCTTTTTTGAATTTGACCCTATTTATTGCATGAAAAAAATTAAAATCACAAGTCAAGGAAGGGGTACATACCATGGGTCCTGCATTGATTGGCCACTGGTGCACTCGTACTAGCTTTGACACGTGTCAGGGAAGCAATCTTTGTGCCATCTGAATCAAATCTCAAAGCTGAAAATGCAAAAATCTCTAAAGGCTGTGTGAAAATGATTTGAAAATGACCCCTTGGGGTCTATTTAAGCCTAAAAATTAGGGTTTTTTGACCTAATTTAGCCATCTAGCAAGGGTTTTGGACCCCCAATCTTGTTTTTTCCCAATTGAAGGTCGTTTTGCATCATTTTTGGCATTTTTGGCATCCTGGAGCCTTTTTGGACCCGTTGGGCACCTTGTCCTCTTTTTTTAGTGAGATCACCCAAAAATCCAATTTTTCGTCTGATCTCTCAAGGGGGTAATATACTAGCATAATCCTTCTCATTGGGGTAGCAATGGGGCATCTAAAAAACATTGAGAATTTTTAGAATTTTGATCACAACAGTTTATTCTTTAAACCAACGCAACAAGTGCACTGCTTCAAAGAGGGGAAAAATGTAGACATGAGAAACATATCGACACACTTGATCTTGATTACTAACATCATTTTGTCTTGAATCCTCTTCTTATCTTTTCATCACCTTTCATCCCTTAATTGAATAAATCATTATTTATCTCATTAAGTCATTCTCTCCTGTTAATTGAATTAATCAATATGATTTAATTAACTCTATGTCTCTATTTAATTAAATAATTTATATTATTTAATTAAATCTCTAAAGTCATCCTATCAAATTGAATTAATTAAACCTTATTTAATTTATTCTAACATAATCCCCTTTTCAATTAAATAAATCAAAATGTTTATTGAATTAAAGTCTAAATCATTTTCCTCTCAACTTTGATTTAAATAAATCATAAAATTAAATCAAATTTATCACATCATTTAATCTCCTATTAAATTGATCAAATCTTGATTAATTTAATCATTATCACTAATTTCTCTAGATTTTTCCAATTGCACATGAAAATACATTTAATTGATTTATTAAATCTACATTTTCTCTCAACATGGTGTCTTTAAGGGAATATTCCTCAAAGTTTGAAAATATCTCCAAGTGGATTTGTCCTTCCAACAAAGCATTTATCTCCTCTTAGATTTCCTTTCGCATTGAGCCAAGTGGAATTTAATTCATTTTCTTTCCCTTTCCAACAAGTCATTTAATGATTTTCAAAATCCACCTAATATCATTTATTGGCTCATTCATCAAAATGTGCTCAAACTTCCTCCATTCACATCTTGACAAGTGGTATTTGGCCATTGGATGTTGAATGATCCTACTCCATTTTTCTCATTCCTCCATCTTGTCTCTCTATAAATAAAGAGCTCTTCTTCTCATTTGGGATCCACAACTTAGAGAAAAGTTACTATCTTCACATTTAGAGAAATTTCATCCATTTCTATAAGCATTTTCCATTATCATAGCTAAGTTGTTACAAATTTTATCAAGGAATCACATTGTTCTTCCTCACCAAGTGGATCGATCTTCATCAAAATCATCAAATCATACAAAGGAGTTGGGAGAGGGTCATTTCCTACACACAAATTGGCACCAACTCTCCCATGGGATTAAGATTTTGCATGTTTAAATAGGATTTCATTTATTTTTATGTTTTGTTCTTCATTTTTCCTATTTTGAGCATTGTAGATGAATTTCATGGGGAATATTATTTCTAACTTGCATATGGATCTAATATTATGTTTGTGTAGGTCTAGGATTGGGGTTCACAGTTCCTTACCAGAGTGCAATTGGAAGTTTAATTTATGTTATGGTTTGTAGAAGACTAGACATTGCCCAAGAAGTGGGAGTTCTTTCCAAATATATGTCTAGTATTGGTAGAGTTCATTAGTATTTAGTTAAAAGAGTCTTTAGATATTTGTAGGGTGCCCTAGATTATCTTATGTTATCATAGTAATATGACTGAAGACAAGATTTCCCTTGATATTCATGGTTATGTGGATTCAGACTGGGTAGGTGATGTTGATATTAGAAAATCAATTAGTTATTATGTGTTTACTTTATTTGGTGGTGCAATTAGTTGGATGAGTAAGTGATAGGTTGTGGTTTCTTTGTCCACTACCGAAGTAGAGTATATGGAAGCTACTCATGCTTGTAAATAATCCATTTATATTAAGAGATTGTGTTCAGATATTGGAATAAAACAAGTTGTGATGAAAATTTACTATGATAGTAAGAGTGTGATATGTCTAGCCAAGAACTTGACTTTTCATGCTAGGACCAATCACATTGATGTACAGTTTCATTTTGTTAGATGAATTTCATAGGGAATATTATTTCTAACTTGCATATGGATCTAATATTATGTTTGTTGGCTATGTTTGTGCAGGTCTAGGATTGGGGTTCACAGTTCCTTACCAGAGTGCAATTGGAAGTTTAATGTATGTTATGGTTTGTAGAAGACCAGACATTTCCCAAGAAGTGGGAGTTCTTTCCAGATATATGTCTAGTATTGGTAGAGTTCATTGGTATGTAGTTAAAAGAGTCTTTAGATATTGGCAAGGTGCCCCAGATTATCTTATGTTATCATAGTAATATGACTGAAGAAAAGATTTCCCTTGATATTCATGGTTATGTGGATTCAGATTGGCTAGGTGATGTTGATATTAGAAAATCAATTAGTGCTTATGTGTTTACTTTATTTGGTGGTGCAATTAGTTGGATGAGTAAGCAATAGGTTGTGGTTTCTTTGTCCACTACTGAAGCATAGTATATGGAAGCTACTCATGCTTGTAAATAATCCATTTAGATTAAGAGACTGTGTTCATATATTGGAATAAAACAAGTTGTGATGACAATTTATTGTGATAGTAAGAGTGTGATAAGTCTAGCCAAGAACCTGACTTTTCATGCTAGGACCAATCACATTGATGTACAGTTTCATTTTGTTAGAGATATGGTTGAAGATGGTAGGGTGAAGTTGGTTAATATAGAGACTTTGATGAATGTTTTTGACTCTTTAACTAAGCATGTGAGCATAGAGAAGTTCAGATGGTGTTCAGAGACTATGGGCCTTTCAGCCCCTAGCATTTAAAGAGATAATGTTTACACTCTTAGGTTGCTCTTGCAAGGTGTTCAACAAGTGGGATATTTTTTGGGAAAATATGTCTCAACCTTGCAATTATATATGGTTTATTGTTGATAGGATTTCTATATATATATCTCCTATTCACATCGATAGGTGTATACAATGACAACAAAGAGAAAAATGTGAGTGTGTTAACTTTTTTAGGAAACTTCTAAAATGGTTGACATACATTAAATAATGATATATTATAAATCTGGGCCATTCATTATTAGGTTTTAGATCTAATGGTGGATATTTGGTTAGCCTATCTTGCCCTAGAATGTAACTCTATCTTATGAGGGTGTTGTATTATGGTTGTTGTAGAGTGAGAGATGATGATGTATTCGAAGATTTTGATAGTGGTCGTGTTATCTCTTGATCTCTAGTGGTGATACTCATGTGAGAAGCTTGATTGGCAAGTATGTTGCAATCTTTGTGATTTATTCAATAATATATTGAGTGGCTT
Organism: Sequoiadendron giganteum; assembly: GCA_007115665.2. Classification (NCBI taxonomy): domain Eukaryota; kingdom Viridiplantae; phylum Streptophyta; class Pinopsida; order Cupressales; family Cupressaceae; genus Sequoiadendron; species Sequoiadendron giganteum. The sequence continues at coordinate 240,063,865 of CM021100.1, read as the reverse complement.
TTGGAGTGTAGGTTTTTTCTCTTGAAAGGGTTTTCCCCAAGTAAATCATTGTGTTGTGGTATGCATGATATTTATATTATTTCTATTTAAGTTTTTGTAACTTTTAAAGATCTGTAAAGTTTTACATTTTTCTCCTCTCAAGATTAGTGTAGGAAGTTGTTCTGCTACCTTAGCTTCCTTATGATATTGCGTATATAATGTTACATGGACAATGAGTCTAAACATGGTTTTTCATGGTCCTAATTATTATTAATTCACCAATAATGGTCAAAAGATTAAAAAATCTATTAATGCCAAAGCATGAATGTCAATGTTAAAACATGATGCATTACAGCATCCATGCACTATTGTTTTTAGTTTTTGATTAGAGGTAAAGAAGGTTTTGAAGGGGCCTTGAAACCCTTTACAAAAAAGATAGTTGTCTCAAAATATAACCACATAGATCAACAAAAAACCAACAAGCAACAAAAAATTAGCAAAATAACTACCAAAAAGGAGGAAAATGAACAAAAACTACAAATTATTCATAATATTAGCAACCTCCATGTCATTTTCAATTATGTTTTGATGCACATCCATAACTTCAGAAATATCTTTGGTAAGAACCCCAAATTTTAGCTTAGTTTTATTGTGGGTCCTAACACAGGGTCCCAAATCACTTACCTCTTTAATCAAAACACCATGCAAACTAGCAACATTCTCCGCAGTAGCCTTACCAACCGAAGTTTCCTCCATCCACTACTTCTTCCCAACAACATTCTTATCACCCATAGCTTCCTCCATCCATTTCCTAGCCTTCTCATTGAGGATAGTAAGGCCCTTCACTTCATTCCTCATAAAATATTTGGTCACTTCCACAAACTTATCCAACTTCATGTTGGCTTGATCCATCTGCTCTTCTAGGGACACAATCCTCTATTCAAAAAAAATCTTCAACTTAAGCATTTCATCAACAACAATCTTTAAAGCATCAAAAATTTGGTTAAATTGAGCCTATAGAGAGGAATTTGAAGTATCCCCAACTTTACTCATAGTCCCCCAAACCTTCACATTGGTCATATTAAGTTCATGGAAAGCCTATTTGAAAAACCTAAATAGGGACATAGTACCCTCCTTTGCCAGACCCAAAACATTAGGAAAGTCCTCTTGGTTAAAATTAAACATATCCATAGCCTCCACTTCATTCTCCTGGGAAACATTGTTATATTCTTGACTGTCAATTACCTCTTTCCCTTTAACCCCAACAATTGTCTTCTGTATTTTGTGAAGAGAGCTCACAATTTCATTAAGAATAGTCCTCCCTCTATTCTGCATCTCCATCCCCTCTTCAAGAATTTCCATGTTATATTTCCTACCTACAACTTTTGGAGGAGACTCAGCTAACTCCTCCTGAATAGGGCTACCAGTCCGCTGAGCCATCTTCTTTCTACTTCCACCCTTCAAACCCTTATTTCTCTTAAACCCAGACACAAGAGGTGTAGAAATATTTTCCCCAACAACAACTTTATTTTCTTTCATGAGGGTAGAGGTTTCACCCATCCCAATTTTACAAGGTTTATCACCAGCCACCCCCTTACTAGAAGTTTTATAATCCATAGAAATAGGGGTGGATTTACCTATTTTCCACTTTTACCAAGATCAGGGGGCTTCAAGTAGACTTCCATAGAGGCCTTTGATTTAGGTTCATAATACTCATCCTCATTCGACCCAGTCTCATACTCCAAATCCACTTTCATCTTTTTCCCTTTAAGAACCTTCTCAGGTTCCGCCTCCGACACAGTCTCATACTCCAATTCTAGTTTCTTTTTCTTTCCTTTAGGAGCCTTCTCAGGTTGCTTAGGAACCACATAAGACTTTTCATAATCCGATATGAGGAGAATTAAATAAACATGAAGCACAAGATTTTTGGGATTACACTTGTGATCCTTAATCCCACTTTCCAATGATGCCAATAGATAGAAAGGAAAATAAACTTTTTTCTTGTGTCTAAAGTGATTCATGGAAAAATGATAACCAAAAATGATAGAGAAAAAACCTTCTAAGGTTATATACCTCATAATTTCTTCAACATCTCCCCAAAGAGCCTTGATAGAACTACGGTGGTAGCCACCACTTTCAACATGCTCAAGATTCTTTTCTTCATCATCTTTATAGAATATATGTAATGTAACATTGGACTCCTTCTTGTCTCTATATACGTTTTTCCCCACATTAGATAGGCCAGTGATACTAGCAATAAGGTCTTCGTTAATGTCAAATTCAGTTCCACCCAATTTCAGAACCTTGTTATGCTAGCCCTTGACAAGAAACTCTATTGCCTTTAGATCATTTCCATGGAGTCACTCAATATATGGTGTCATCCCACCCAACTGTATTCATTCCCACACTTTAGACTTGGATTTCAAGGTGCCACAGGAAAATGGCTCAACAATATTTCTATCTCCGCCCATAATCACAAATGAAATGAAACCCATAAGCTTGAGGAATTTGTAGAAAATGAGAAGAATATTTGAGAAAAAAGGAAAAGAACTACCCATAATCCACATGAAAATGGAAAGGTGGAAAGAGTAATTATTAACCTTAAAGGCTGCCCCATACAAAGGATTCTCAAATTATCAAAAAATTAAGCACATTCCAAAACAATATCACTCCAAAGGATAATTTGCCACATGAATAGGGACATGTGAAAACAAGTCATAATGAAGTCGACGCCCACCTTCACACTTTTGGAAATAATTATTAATATAAGCAAGTGCCTCAATAGGAAGGGGATCATCCTCCTCCCAAATCCTATGAACAATAATACCAATATTAGCAAAGACATCCACTAGACCATTACCCTCTCTGTAAATATCATAAATATAAAATTCATCAAATTAATTCAATATATCAATCATATCCAAGATAAGGGATTCAGTAGTCCAAGAGGGAGGAGTAGAATTCTTCAAGTTGTTAATAACATTTAACGAATCTCCCTCTAACCAAACCTTCTTGAAACCTTTAGATTGAGAAATCTTCAACCCATTATAGGCAACTAATGCTACTATTGTTTTTAGTTATCAACATGCATTTACACATTTTAGAATGCATAGCCTTCAAATATTAGAAATATTTGTTTTTATCTCACATGGTACTATTTATTTCCACCTAAAGAGATGTAATATAAGGACTAAAATGATGCAAATATGATGATGGGTTTTGACTCTTAGGCCATGTTAGGTACCCATGTATAAATGCAATCTCTCACAAATGGACAAAAGGAAAAATCTAGTGGGACAAAACTCCTCCCCAAAAGAGAGAAAATACAAAATGCTCTCAATAAAAATTGAGAACAAAACCCCATACCAAGGAAAAGTCCCTCTAATAAGAGAGAAGATAGACCATAAATTCACCACTCAATGTAGAATTTGTACCAAAGATAGATTCTCAAAACTAAATGTAGAATATGGCCCATTATTATCAAATACTATTCCTTCCCTAAGGAAGAAACAAAACCAAAGGTGTATGGATGATATATGAAGTTTTTAAATTTTCTCAAGTGTCTCAATGTCATTGTTGAAAGCTTCCACAATCAAATTAGGTGTTTCAAGCCACATTTAATAAGATTAAAATCACAAACCTAGTGTACATGGATGTATAAAATAACCAAAGAAAAAGATGACTCCTCCATAATGGATGGTGATAATCTGAAATTTATCAACTTTAAATAGACAATATGCTAGTTGGTTCTTCTAGATCGTCTATATTCTAGACTGCTTGGACATTTAAGGAGGTATATGTTGTGTAAGGAGATCAAGTGAAATAAATTATGGAGTGTTTGATAGTTTTGGGAAAATTCCTAGTAGCCACGAGTCTATCCCTTACTTTGGTGTCCTCTCACAATAGCTTAGATCTCTTCTTCTATTGTTGTTACTATCATACTAGCTACCATTGCCAGGTTTCTCATTATTTATGAGTCTTTGTAACTGATATTATTTAATTTGAGCATTTCTCTTTGTGATACTTACAATTCTAGGAATTTTAGGAATTGTAGAAGGTTATTTATGTTAACAACATTGCTCAAAAAAAAAAATTTAGTTGCATAAGGATTCTAGTTAGCTCATATTGCTTTTTCTTGGATGAATTGGAGGTAGACCATTTTGATATAAATTTATGATTCATCATATATTGTAGGTCAAACATTTTGCTTAGTAGAATAAGATATTGTTGATCCTAAACTATGTAATGCATTGCTTATGAAAATTTAGTCTTTCCTCACAAAAATACACAACAAGTTTGATAAAATAAGAAAGCTTTGCAATTGTTAAAGCATACATGAAAAAATAATCACACACTTGGGAAGTCTTATTACAAGGGGATGGATATATTTAATAGTGTCCTCTAATTTTGCAAGATAGGACTCACAAAAAAATGTATAATATTTATCAAGTATTGGTGCAGGTCAAGACTCAGGGGCTTTGACAAGTTATTGAGTCATGCAACAAATAAAACATACAAAGAATAAATTTGAATATCTCTTAATTAACTTGCAATTTAAAACATTAGAATACGAGTATTAGATGTTCAATATATTACAATTCAATACACATGTGTGACTTCTTACATGCCTTGGAAATAAGCCTTATAATCACAAATGTTCAGCCCAAACAATTTTCTCAACATTCATCATGAAATCCCCTTCAATATGCAAACACCCACTAACTTCCCTCTAATTTACTCTTGTAGAAGATATCTAATAAAAACCTTCAAAAGAGCTCAATATCTTTATTATAGCTTACAATTAAAGTAGATGTGGTTTCCCCATGATAGGACACATGATAAGGCCTCATTGATCCTTAGGATCTACATGCAAGTGGTTAAAACCATCACTTCATCATTTTTTGGCAAAAAATTACTTTCTGATAGTAGCTGTGGAAATTCAAGATGTACCTGGATATATCTGCTTGATATAATATAATGAAGTAGTCACTTGGACATGAACCATCCATAATTCTAAAAATTGCATCATCCATTCCAACAAACAAAATAAATAATAAAAACAAACAAGCAAAGTAAAGATAAATATTTTTGGGGGAATGTAGGATTTCTCATTGACTTGGATGCTCCTACATCAAACATCCCAAGTAAGTGAAATTTTCCATGCGTTGGAAACCCGTGAAAATTTTGGTAGGTCTAGATTTGGAATTCCATACTTGACTAGACTTGCAACACTTAGCCAAGAAATTTCATTTATAACTCTATTTTTTCAATAGGCTAGGTATTCCATGTAGTCCTTTCCTTTGTTATTCTTAGCCACTTTGGAGTCAACCACTCTATCTATTTTTCCGTCTTCTTCTTAGGAAACTAATCTATCCACCCTTTTGCATCATGAAAACTTGGGTGTGTACCTCCTTGTAAACTTCTCTCTCCTTCATTAAATTTGTACATATCAACAATGTTGAAAATAAGAGATTTGTCTATCCCTTCTAGAAGCTCAATCTCATATGAATTGGATGAGAATTTCTTGAACAATTTGCATGAACCTATCCTCTTCCATTTTAACTTGTTGTTTTTTCCTTGTGGGAACCTCTCATTTCTCAAATGTGCCAAAACCAAGTCACATACCTGGAACCCGTATTCCCTTTTGTGCATATTATCATGCTCCTTATACTACATGACACTTTTCTCCAATTTTCCCTTCACCTCCTTGTGTAACTCATGGGAGTATTTAAAAAAATATTCTATTGTACTAAACTCTTCCTATTCAAATATATGCACTATCCCTTAGGTCATCATCACCTCTTGGTGTGTACCCACAAACTATCTGAAATGGGCTCCTCCTATAATTGTGTTCATTGAATTATTGTAAGAAAATTTTGTATGTGCCTATAGACATCCAAATTTGACCACTCCCACATGGTCATAATCTTATCAATGACACATTTAATTAATATTATCTCCTTTCTCTAAAGTTCCCAAAATTATTTAATTAAATACTTTATCCTTTACCATTTCCTCTCTAAATTAAATAAATTAATAATTTTTTTTAATTTAGTCAATCATCCTCTTCAATTTTTAATTAATTCTTTCTTTCTCCTTGTCCCATCCTCTATAATCCTTTCACTAATTTGGGTTAATTTAATTAATCCTTCATTAAGATGTGCATATCCTTAATTAGGATTAATGTCACATCCTCCATATCTATCCACTTTCCTCTAATGCCCATTAATTAGCATAATCACTTGTTTGAACAATCCTAATCCTAATCACTTACCTTTCCTAGCATGTCCTTAGGTTAAACTTTCTTGGTACTTACCTTTTTTGGTTTGACCTTTTTCCCATGTGAATTAAAAACTCACACTTATTCCCCCGATGCTTTTTTCTTCCCCATGACATCTCATATGTCACATCATACACATGGGACAAAGACACCTTTTAGAGGAATCCTGTTTTACCCTTTAGTATCTTCAAAAAAGTGAATTAAAAATTCACTTTTATTCTTCCAATGCCATCTCCAATCCCCATGGTGACAAGGTTGGACTTTCAACCCCATATGGGGCCAAATAATAATTTTTTGGGGAAATCTTCTCCCATCCCAAGGTGATTAAAATTACCTTGGGAACACATGGTTTTTTCCATGTCACTTGTACCCTTGCCATCTCACCTTGTCCTTTGGGAACTTCACCAAGTCCTCACTTGTCACTTTCAACCCCATATGGGGCCAAGGAATACATTTTTGGGGAAATCCTCTCCCATCCCAAGGTACTAAGTACCTTGGGACCACATGGTATTTTCCATGTCACTTGTACCCTTTACATCTCACCTTGTCCTTTGGACACTTCACTCACCACATGGAAAGATGTGAGGGCTTGTGAGTCCTCAACTCATCATACCCCTCCATCTTGGCCATGGTGGCTCAATCTTGACCATTGAATCCTCTAGAGAATTAAAAATCTTCTATAAATACCCCCATCTACCTTTATTAAAGGATCTTAGAATTTATGAGCGTTTAGATCTTAGAACTTATAATTTTTGTGCATTCAAGTCTTTTAGCCATTTATTGCAGCATCTTATCATTTCCATTTGCATCTTAGCCTCCGTTATTGCATCCACCTACCTCCATTAATCCATCAATCACCTTCATTGCAAGCATTTCATCCAAGGAGCGTATATTAAAAATACCATCAAAGGGCCAACCAATGATCAACATGAATAAAAAGTATAATCAATTATGTTTTTATCTTCCTTTATTTGTGTTTAACGTAGTCCGATCTCGAGGTGTTAGGTGTTATTTGCTTCTCTTGCATTCTACTTTTTTTTGCATTTTCAGACTAGCTAATTTCTCCTGATCACATTTTTGGCACGCTTGGTGGAACCCACGTCATAGGTCCATTGCGTCCATTGCTTTAACGTTTTCTATTTTATGAGGTTTTGTAGATTTTGAAACACAAGGGCGACCTTGCCCAAACAACTAGACAGTTTTGATGTTGTTTTTGTTGTTTTCTAACCCCTATTTGTCTATAGGTTCACAGAGGGGTGACCTTGCTTAAGAGGGGTGACCTTGCCTAAGAGGGGCGACCTTGCCCAAAAATCTAGAAAAATTTTTTGTTGTTATTGCTATTTTTTTACCCTTATTTGTTTGTAGGTTCACATAGGGGAAACCTTGCCTAGGAGAGGTGACCTTCCCAAATAGCCAGACTATTTTATTATTTTCTGACCTTTATTTGTCTACAAGTTCATAAAGGGGCGACCTTGTCCAGGAGGGGCGGGCACACCCAAAACATGGAGGCAAACACACTCGAAAAAAAAATTCTGTTGTCAAAGCTAAAAAACAAAACTACTGATAAGTGTGTTGCAGGTAGAGAAATTGTGTTTAATTGGTCTTGTTCTTTCTTTTTCTTTAAACTAGGAACATAGTACTAAATAAAGGGTGAAAGATTCTATTTTTTGTGTTTGGAGTGGACTATTAACATACCCAATCCCCTTGCACCATTTGGTGATCCTGGGTGAAGAGAAATTGTAGTCCACTTAGTTCTTTTACCCCTTTTTCATTTTATTAGCGAGACTTGCTTGGGGATTTCATCACCCTAAGGGATGATCCCAACCATGTGTACCAGTGCAGTATATAAAGGGGGGAGGTGAAAGTTATACCTCAATCTAGTTGTGTCATAATTGGCGGAGCATCAAAGCTAGGGTGATACCTAGATAGATGTGAAGAGCTAGTTTGAGCTCCCAATCTCCTGCTAGCTACCCCCAACTCACACTTGTGATAGATTGGTGTTCATAGTTTGGGCCCCACGTATCATGCATATATCAGGGTATCATGCATATATCAGGGATTCCCTTAGCAACCTTGTTCAACCTAGATAGAGAACCATGTTGACCATACCCTTAACACTAGAAATAGGTGTGTGTTCTTTGAAGTGTTTTCTTATGAAGAACCAATACTTGTTAGTCAATTTTGGTCTTTTACTTGTTGTTTTAATCCTTTTCCATCACTATTTTTGACTTAGGTTAAGATTAGTCCACATAGGTGACCTTTCCCTAAAGGGGTGACCTTGCCCCCTACCTCAACTGCTATTTATCCTATTTAAGTCAAAATTTTGGTAGTTTTTAATGTTTGGGTGACCCTACCCACTATTTGAGGTACACTGCCCTTGGTTTTGGGTGACCTTGCCCTAAAGGGGTGGCCCTGACCTAAAAAATGGGAAAAAACATCCCTTTCTCCTTCATCCACGACCTCATTCGGGTCCATTTTGGTGTTTGTTTGGCCTTGTTATTTGATTTGGTTGGCATTTCCATCAAGGGGCGACCTTGACCTAAAGGAGTGGCCTTGACCTGAAAAATGGAAGAAAACGGTATTTTCTCCTTCATCTGAGACCCCGTTCAGGTCCGTTTTGGTGTCTGTTCGGCCTCATTCTTTGATTTTAGATGACCTTGCCCTTATTTTTGGTTGACCTTTCCCTCAAGGGGATATATTTCCCTAAAGGGGTGGCCTTGACCTAAAAAAATAGGCAAAAATAACCTTTTATCCTTCATCTGGGACCTTGTTCGGATCCGTTTTAGTGTCTATTCGACCTCATTTTTTGATTTGGGTGACCTTTCCCTCAATGGGTGAGCTTTCCCTAAAGGGGTAGCCTACACCTAAAAGAATGGGTGAAAACAACCTTTTCTCCATTCGAGACCCCGTTCGAGTCTATTTTGGTGTCTGTTCGGCCTCATTCTTCATCCTCTTTAATTTTGGTGATGTTAAGCTTGTTTTAAGCATCCTTTCCCTCAAAATTGTTGCATTTACCTTAAAGGCACGGTCCTAAACTTTGAACAACCATTTTCAACCTTTGTTTGCTAGTCGCTACCTCATTTTAGGAACCCATTTTCTTGTTCTGAGTGTTGTTCCCTCATTCGGGGTACCTGTTTACCTATTTTAAATATCTATCAATCCAATTTGGATAACCATTTTCTCATTCCAAACATCTTTTCCCCTTTTCAACCAGCTGTTTCAGGAAGCTGTTTACATATATCGTTAACCCATTTTCCCATTCTGAGTGTTGTTCCCTCATCCAGGGTACCCGTTTACCTATTCTGACCATCAATCTATCCATTCTAGATATCCATTTGCTCATTCCAAATATCCTTTCCCCTTTTTGACCAGCTGTTCCAAGAAGCCGTTCACTCATTCTGGCAACCCGTTTGCCCGTTATGAGTGTTGCTCCCTCATTTGGGGTACCCATTTATCTATTTTGACCATCCTTCCATCCATTTTGGATATTCATTTGCTCGTTTCGAGCATCCTTTCCACTTTTCAACCAGTTGTTCTAGGAAGTTGTTCACCCATTCTGACAACCCGTTTTCTCATTTTGAGTGTTGTTCCCTTGTTTGAAGTACTTATTACCCCATCCTGACCATTCATCTATTTGTTCTGAGTATCCATTCCTTGTGATCATTCGCTCATCCCGATAGTCCGTTTGTCCATTTTTTTATCATTGTTCGACTGTCCCCCAATATCCTTACATTAATTCCACAACTTTCCATCCTAATCCTCCATCCATGTTCTCCTACACAAATCTGCCACCAATGTCCTCTTGTCCAAATCCATCATCCATATCTTCCTACTATTACCCACCATCCCAATCTTCCCAACCTAACCCAACATCCACATCCTCTTGCATCAATCCCCCTTTCACCACATTATATCTTATTTCTCCATCTAATCATAACCCACCTAGTCCACCATCTACTCCTAGTCCTCCATCCAATCCCATCCACTCATCTAATCCTAATCCTCCATCTCCTCCTAGTTCTACATCCATTTCCATCCCCTCATCTAACCCTAATCCACCAATCCCTAATCCTAGTCCTCCAACTATCCCTAATCCTCCATCCATTCCCATCACCCCACCTAATCCTACATCCCTTCCAAATATCATCCAAGGACTCATGATAGAAGAGACATCACCACATCCACATCTCGATGTTGTGAAACAATTCCTTCCCACTCTATCATGTACAATCACTAGTTATGAGGCCCTCCTCCATTCTACACCTATCACTCCCATTACCATTCCTAACACTGTCTAAATGGTTGAGCCCATCAAATCCATCAAATCCATTAAATCCCCATCTTCTATTACTAGATCCATCCAATATCTTGGAGACATCCAATCCACTCCTCCTAGTCCTAATATTACCATACTTCCATTCCACAACCTTCATGAATCCTCCATCCTCCTATCTCCCCCACTTGAGGAGTCCCTCCAATAATCACCCATCACTGTGCCTCCCACACATGATGAACCATACTAATGGATTGATCCAAAGAATGCAAGCATATCCCCTCCTTAAAATCTAGATCTTACCATCCCATCCACTCCATCCCAAGATCATAGTCCCCCATCCATTGCATCTCATGATTCGTTTCCTCACCCGAATCCTAATCCTACCATCCTATCTACTTCATCCCATCACCCCCTTTGCACTCAAGATCCAATCAATCCATCTCATGAGCCCTTATCACCCACTACCACAAATTCTGATTTTGTCATACCATCTAATCCCTCTCTCAATCCCTTATCACTCATTCCTCTTGATGTTGTTATCCCCTTGTCTCCATCGCATGATCCTCCATCATTGCCTAGACTTGTCACCCCAACACCACTTTTATATCACCTTGGCAACATTACACTCATCCATGGTGGTCTCCTTATAGAAGAAAAAAAAAGTATATGCACCACCCATCCTCCTCCACCTAATAATGGACTCGCATAATGCTTCCAAAAGAATAAGCATCCTACCATAGATCACATGCTCAAGGACATGAATGATCAAGGAAAAGGTTTAGGCCTTCATGAGAAACATACTTTAGATCTCATCCAGGTCAAAGAACATCTAAGTACACAAGGTCTTGGATACATCTCCCAAGAATTACCATCCAAAATTTTTGGTACAACCTCCATCCGTCCTAAGCAAGCCTCTTCCAAAGGAATGAAAAACACCTCCCATCGTTCTACCAAATAATTTTCCGCCATCCCCCTCCTCCATCATATTACCTCAAATTAACCGTCCATATTCCTCCTTCATCCTCTAAGTCCATTTTGGGTCCTTATGTCCCTCCATCTACTGCATCTACTTTGGGTTCTTATATCCCTCTACCAAACCCCACACATCGTCCATATATAAAGTCCATTTTGGGCCCTTATATCCCAAAATCAACTCCTCCATCTCATCCTTCTCACCCCCTTATCCATCCATCACCTATCCCTAGCACACATCACCAAAATCCTACATTCCTAACTCCTAATCAAGATCAACAAAGGCATCCCTCCATGCATGTTATCTCACACTCTCCGTCCACACACCATTGTCAAAATCCTACCTCTACCACTCCATCCATGTCTTCTCCACATCATCCATCGCCCCATGCCCATCCCATTGCTACTAAAAGTACTTTGGATTCCAAAGTAAAAATGCATAAACCCAAACATCCACATGAATCTAAAGCTCCTAATGTCCCCTTGAAAAGATATGTTGATAAAAAAAAAAATCAAATCAAAAACCCAAATCACTCCAAATGGCCACAAAGGCCCACAAAATAAAATATTAAAACCATGTGGATTCCCAAGAAAAAAAGAGACCATTCCTTCAAATGAGAAATCTCTAAAGACATCCAAAGTTTCTAATGCCAAAGCTAATCTTTTGCATCCTCCATCTCCTACATATGTTTTGGGTCCTTATGTCCCAAAATTCACTATCCCAACACCTCCATTATCACCACCTTCTCCATCCCTCAACCTTCCTACCATTTCACACCCACCACATGTACCAATGTTGGTCTTGAACACCTTCCCCCATCACACATACACTTCATCATTCCATCCACTATCCCCATATATCCCCCATCAAATCCCTTTTCTCCATTCCCTTGCATAATCCATTTCTTCTAATAAGGTTGTACCAAAATTGAATGGTCAATTTACACATGGGATCTTATTACCTCATATGGAACTTTTTTCTTGAGTCCTTCGTCCATTTGCTAGCAAAACAGAGAGAAAAAAAAAAGAGAAAAAAAAGAGAAAAAGAAAAAGAAAAAGAAAAAAAAGAAAATAGTAAAGAGAAAATAATTCATCCAATGGTGAGAAATTGGAAAAAAAGCACCTTGGATAAGTACCATGATGAAAACATGGCAAACAAGCATCATGCATAAATCCCTCATCCAATCTACTCCCACGATTGGGGGCAACATCCACCTACGTATTCCCTTCCTCCATCTCCTACATCTGCCTATCTTCCACATCCTATCCATCATATCCCATTTACCCCAATCCCTCTATCTTCCTTTTGATCTTGACCTAGATAGGGGAAAATGTATATACATACTTTGGACACCTCTTGGCATATATTCCCCTCATCCATACGCTATCATATTTCTTATCCTCCCCATCTACTTTTGTGATCCATGCATATTATCTGCATCCATCTACCTTCATTATCCATCTAATCATGCCATGATCCATCTCCCTTCCTTATCTATCTCTCCTCTCTATTCCCATCTCACTCCCTTATCCACCCATCCTGCTATCCCTCTTCCCTTGATATGCATGACACATCTAGAGTGGGGGCATCTCCTTATTTGCAATAGAGTCCTTGGAGACATCGTCCATCCATCCATTCGGTAATCTCGTCCATCTACCAAATCCTTATCTTCCTATACTCTCATCCACTAGTCATTTCATCCTTCTCTCCCCATCCATCTATCTAAACATCTCGTCCATCAAACTATCTGTATCTTCCTATCCATCTTTCCCAACCCTTATCCCTCTGTCCATCCATCCTAACATCTTTCTATTTCCCCATCTTTATAAATCCATCCATTTCCCTCTATCGTTCCTTCCATCTCATAATCCCTTGTCATTGGTATATAGCTATAGGCTAATCATCACACAATCCAATTCCATTCACATCACTATCATCACTCCTATCTATCTACTACATCTTAATTCTTATCATTTTTTTGTCTCTCATATCTCCATCGTCTCATCCTCCCACTTCATTTTTTGATGATTTGGATAACTATCCCATCCCTAAGCTTCATCTTATGCATATCAACCATCCCATCTGCATCGCCTATCCTAGCTCATCATATTAGCTCCATCATTGTATCTCCTTATCATGGTCACCTCATCATCCCTTATCCATTTTTTTTTGTTGGTCTTGTGTGAAACTATGTTTCCCTTGCACTTTCATGTAGGCAAGGTCAATAATTTGATCTACCCCCGAGGTTTTATCTTTTGTTTGTCTTGTCATCTTTCATCATCTATCTTTGGCCTTTTTCCAAACTATGTTGCCCTTGTGCTTTCACGTAGGTGAGGTCGATCATTTGATCTGCCCCTAGGGAATTTTTCCATCCAATATACATTTATCCATCGAGGTCTCCATTATCCTCTTTTCTCTTTTATCCATGATCTTTTCCTGAACTATGAGGGCTATGCACTTTCACATAGGCAAGGCTGATCTTTGATCAACCCTTGAGCCCCTAGGTCTTTAGGGTGTGTCAGTCTTGTGTCCCCTAGGTATTTAGGGTGTTTCAATCTTGTGTCTTGTGTCTCATCATATTGTTTTTTCATCAAGTATGTCCTTATCTAGCTGGTTCTTCACAAATGGAATCCATTCACATCACGAGATTTAATCAGTTTTAGAATATCTCGCATCATAATCGATCTTTTAGTTTAGTATCCATCTTTGGTCTCAATTGGATGTATCCTTCCTAAAAGACCTCATCAACCCAATCCATCCTCTTGATCCTATGGCAAAGGATTTTTTGACATTGATTGCAATATTTTGATACTTTTTGCTCTAATTTATCATTTGAGCTCCCTATAATCACTTGTCAAGGCCGCCATGATCTATTATATTATGCTATATTTTAACTGGTTAACATAGGTGCATATCTTGATCTTTGTTTGTTGTTGTCTTCTTGGTTGTCCCACGTAGGTCTTGTGTTATGCTGGGGCATCCTCTTGTGCTTGTGGTCATCCCAATAACTAGCCTGAACAAAGTCATCACAACTTTGGGGTGTTGGGATAGCCTTCTTGTTTTTTGTGTTTGTGTATGCATTAGACACTAATCTGCCTTGATTCTACATACCATGGTACTTGGTGTTTTATGCTATAGCAAAAATCAGTGCTCCAAAAAAATATAAAATTGCATTGCATTACATCTTTACCTCCATCATCTTCATTCATTTTAACCATCTCAAATTTTAGTCCAATCACTAATGAATTTGACCCCAATTTCCGATGGTCGTTTGTCAGAATTTCGACAATCTATTGTTGGCCGATCGACGAATCGCACAAATTAGCGCCGTCGCTCAATTTTTGTCTATATCCCAACGGACAATAAAACATCACCCTCCCGATGCCAGCTCGTCGGAACAACGATTCCCATTTCATCGATTGCATGACGAGCAGTGGCTGGACCACGGGTGGAATATCATCGCCGAAGCATCGGAACAGTGACATACATTCATCAGAACCGGGATGACAGTGTCATTGGTCTAGCCACGAAAAGTGTTCGGAGCACGGGCAGCTTACCTTCACTAAAGCGTCGGAGCATAGACATATAGCCATCGGTTGAGCGATGAACAATACCCAGAGCACGTGTGGCATACCATCATTGAAGTGTCAGAGCATTGACATACATTCATCAGGATGGAGATGATAGTATCGTCGGTCTAGCGATGAATAGTACCTGGAGCACGTACAGCATACCGTTGTTGAAGCATCGGAGCATCAACATACATTCGTTGGGATGGAGATGATAGTATCACTGGTCTAGTGATGAATAGTACTCAGAGCACGTGCGGCATACCGTTGCTGAAGTGTCAGAGCAGTGACATACATTCGTCGGTGTAGTGAAAAATGGTGCCCGGAGCATGGGTGGCATAGCTTTGCCAAATCATCAGATTAACAACATAAGATCATCGAACACGTGACGTAATAGGCAAGTCATTATGGCGAAAGTTCATCACGAGTGCAATGAAATAGGTAAGTCATTATGATGAAAGTTCATCAGATACATAGCAAGCTCATCGGGCATTTTTACGGTTTGTCGCAATTTGGATGAAACAATGCAGTTTTAAAAAAAAAAAAAAACTATTCGTTGAAATACAAGCATATCGAGGTGACTCTGGGTGATATATAAAAGTAGTAGGAGGCTCCAAAGTGCATCCATAGGGATAACGACAGGACATAAGGACAGGTCAATCAAAGAGAGAAAGTTGATGTGCCAAGACCATGAGCATTTAATAGGGGTAGTAAAAGACAAGATGGATTGTCATCAGTGCTTAGATTGGAAGACTTCATTATGAAAATTTAGATCACAATATGATTAACCCCGTTTGGACAAATGCATTAACATTAGTGTCAAGAGTTAAGAGACCATTCAACTTTGCATTTCAATAGATTATTGTATGCATTGAGTAAGTGTTGACAAGGTAGAAAAAGGACAGTCATATGACTGTTTAAAATATCAAACAACATGTCAGTTGTTGTGTTTAATTAGGCTTACAGAGGCAGGGATTTATCATTTTTTGCATACATCTGCAGTCCAAGCTCTAGGCCTGCATTATTTGGTTACTATGTATGAGAAATGAGCAATGACTAATTGTAGAATATGGAGGCTATGGATGATATTATGATGGCCACATTTGATGTTGATCAACAATTAGAGAAAAATATAATACCTATGATGAGTCATGAGATCAAGGGGATTGTCATGGACAACAAGCACAACCTACGAAATGGATTCTAATTTTGCTAAAAAATAAAAAATCAAACTAATGAATATTAAACTACACACTAGAATCTAAATTTGTGGGAAATGAGCAATTTGGTGAGAAAGAGTACCTGCAGTGCGTCTTGGATACTTAGTTAGTGTATTAAAAAATAGGATTCCAAACCCAAAATTATTCTCACTCTGGAAATTCAATAGAAAAATATAAAATGCTATCCTGGATACTCAGCTCTTAGACAGTCAATAAAACAATATGAGCATGATTATGAATGGTTTTACCTGGTCCCACTCTTGATCTCCATGTTTGAGAGCCTTCTCTTTAAGACCCCATGAATCCAATTTGATCCATTGTTGCCAAAAGAGATATTAATGTGTAAACAAGGAGCCACATTTAGACAAACTAGTTGTTGATTTCTTCTAAGAAATTTAGAGACTACAAAAAGAAGATACCTAATGGGGATCATGTGGGATTCATAGAGAAAGCACTGCAATATGGCTTCGAGCAACAATGAAAAACTTTGGATTAGCTTCACAGTAAATCCTAACAGCATGACCTTGAAAGTTGCTTAGGTATTGGGTCTTGTCCCCTAGATTAAATTAAGAAAAACATTATTGTAAACACAATATGTATAGAAGAATATGAATGTAAAGGAAAATGGATATTAGAAAAACATAAATGTAAATAAAAGTTGTTTGAGCATAAAATGAATCTGAATTGGTCTTGAACAAATAAAATCATACCCAGCTAGCATTAAGCTATACTATCCTTGTACTCATTTCCATTGTCAATCTTGAAGGTTAATTTGATGCCTTCTGTAGAAACTCTCTGGCCACGAGGCAAGAGAAGGTCCAAAAACCAAGTGTATATTGATGACTTCCTGACAATCAAAAAGAAAGAAGCAACCAGTCAACCCTATTAGAACAGAATAATCTTATGAATTGATTTTATTTGTTTTACTAGCTAATGGATAGTGGACCTAGTTCTCTTGAATTGAGATACTACTAAGATGTGTTGACTGGTGATTTTAGACTACCGATATTCTGCTTCAATCTCTATAAGTTAATTTTGTCTTAAATATATTCAAGATAACTCTACAAAAAAATTCCCTGATCTCTTAGAAATTATGTAGATTATTTTGTTAATACTTCTCCATTTTGATATTTTCTTTCAAAAATTCATAGAAAGATATGTAATGCCATATTTGAAACTTACATATTTTAATTTTACTAGTTCTATAATTATAGTATATGATTCCAACAATTCTGAAACACATAGGCAATATGTTGGATGAATGAAGTAAACTATGCAATTGGCAAGTGTAAAGCCAAATTCCTTAACCCTTGCCAACATCCTTCTTTCCTGTTTTAAAACATGTGCTTTGGAACACAACATGAAAATCCATGTAAGTATAATGAACATGAGATTTTTGTCAGATATTATATTACAGTAAGTTAAATGAATGTAAGTAGAGATATTTTAGCATACCTGAAGATGGTACAAAATTTCATGGTTAAGTGGAAGCCTCCCATCAACAAAAAGATCCAAATATCCATGTATCTATCTCAATTGAGCATCTAAACCCTTCAGAGCTGTCAAATTTTCCACTAACCTATTATGCACAAAAGTCAAATTTTAGAGACCACTAAAATAAAAATAAAAAACATTACATTATGATCCAAATCCACACACAACACAATTTTCATAGTGAAAAGTTAGCACTTTCTTTCATCTTTGCTTATTGATTTGATGCTTCAAAAGATGCATTTCTTATATTGAAAAGTGCATTTCTTAACTTATTGAGCTTCTCTTTGTTTTGAGAATATTTTAATATTCTCTACTTAACAGGGCCAACCACGTGAAGGTGGAATCTCATTTGGCCCTTCCCCTCCCCCCCCTCCCCTCACATCACTCTCAATTCCCCATACCCGATCATATAATATTAATCATTCATTCATCCATTAATAACATATAAAATTCATTCATTAACACATAAAATTTATTCATTAACATATTCAAATTCATTCATTAACATATAACATTCATTTTTTCAGTTTTTACATATTATCAAAAATATGGTTGTCAACTTGTCATAATATGATTACAATCACTTTTTTTTTTGTTTCTTTTTTGCAACTAAAAAAAGATGAAGTGGAGTATCGTTTTCAAAATCATTTGTCCCCCCTTTAGTTGTTTTGAGGTCTGCTCGTGATCTTAATGTATGCCTATTCATGTACTCACAACGTGGACGTGGCTGCAAGGGGGGGTCTACTGCAATAGCAAAGAAATGTTAAATTGATATGTTTTATTATTATTGTTACACGTATTTCATTAATTAAAAGAACATCAGAGTGGTTCTCTTTACCTAAATGGGCCACATCATGTTTCTGATATTGTCTTATAGACTCATGTTGAAGATGTTGAACACCCTCTAAATCCTAATCTGGAGTTGAAACATGAAAGATTACATTAATTAATACACCAATTGCAATTAAATATGTTTAAAAGAACATTAGAGTGGTCCTCTTTACCTGATGGAGCCACATCATGTTCTTGATCTTGTCTTGCCTGATCATGCTCTACATGCTCTAAAGTTGAAACATGAAAGGTTACATTGATTAATACACCAAATGCAATTAATAATGTTTAATTGTATTAATCCATACTGCATTTTGTATAGCACATGAATACATCCAGTACTAGGATGCACACCATGGCCTTCATCGGCAGGTTGTGCTCCACCCTCACTAGGCTACATTCCAGTGTCATGTGCAGTATTATCATTGCTTATCTTTGTAAAACAAATAGGCACATTATTATGGTAGAAATTAATATTGAACAGATTGCACAAGTATTCAATTTGAAAAAAAATTTATTGAGTTTATTTACCTGCATGTTGGATGTAGTGGAAGATTGTGTTTTCCCAGTTGAGACTCCTATCTATTCAGTCAGGGCTCCATAGCCTTGGTGGAAGGCAATCTTGAGGTCTTCTTCTATGGGCACTCTGTTGAAATCAAAGCCCTGCATATTTGCATGGGATCATGAATTTTGCTTCTATGGTGTGATAAAACCAAAATTGTTTGTAATTAATTATTTGGATGCAATATTTCATTTATTGATACTTACAAATCATGCAACTATTTTCATATAACCACCAAAGCCAGGTTTGTGCTGCCCATGTTTTTCTAGTCTTGCCTTTGTTTCCTTCGATGTGTCGGGTAGCCTATGAAAAAATTTAAATATGTTAGATTATGTAAAAAGAAAAAGTAATCAATATATAATTAAATTGTTGATATTATCACATACCTTACTTGGCTCGATGGTGTCTTTCCTTTCTTCTTTTTAGCTTTCTCCCTTCCATCTGACACCAAGTCCTTCCACTCCCTTTCTAGAATCATGGGGGGGCACTCGTACTTTCTGTTCTTCTCTAAATGTGACCTATATTGGTCCCTCACATACTTTAGATAGGTACCAAATTTCTTAAGGACCTTGGTTCGGTTGAATGTTTTATCAATGAATAACACAACTAAATGGTTAATGAGCTCATCTTTTAAATCTTGATTTTGGACATTCCATTGTGTATGTATGGTGGGCCCGAAGAGCTCCAATGTAATATCACTTAGATTTTTATAAAAAACATCATTTCCTACAAAATGATCATGGGATCATTAGTCTATAAAGAGTGATCAATAAGTAAATTTCAATTGGATTATATATAATAATAATTAAAACATTTTAAAGTACATGGGACCTTCTCTATCTTTATGGGAAGGAAATCCTCGGTCACCACAAATGTGACTGGCAATGTTCCCGTACTAGTAATATGAGAAGATCCAAGAAATTCTGCTAAAACATCACCAGTACTAGTGGCTTCTATATCCATAGATACTGACACATGTGGTGGCATGTGTTCGGTGCTAGATGGTGGACTACTGAATGCCTGTATGGTATGTGTTGCCAACATTTCAGTCGATAATATAGGCATGGATGATGGGGCTAGATAAAGTGTTGTATGTGCAAGAAGATCAGGATTGACACTTGTACCATCCCCTACTTCCTGGGAAACACTTGCAGTACCTTGATCATGGCTAGCAACATGATGAGGATGCAAATAATCCTGTAAAAAAAACACATATTTTAGTTCATGACATAAAAGAGTACAAAATATAAAACCATTAATGAACTTATGTTATAATTAAAGATCTCATGACATCTTACTTGCAAGTTTTGTGCTCTCTCAGACAATAGTTTAACCCTTTCTCTTATCTCATCTGTTTGAGGCACCACGAATACCAACTTAAGGATTTCATGATTACATTTTTTTTGGGCCTTCCTCATCATATCCACAGGGTTTGTGGAAAATGTGATGTCATCATCGCATAATAGTGACTCCACCTCCATATGGATGTTCTCTTGTACTGTTGGTGCCTTTCCTCGATCAACCGACTGCAACAAGAATATTAAAAATATTATCAAAATTAACCCAATAAACTCATGAAAAAATTATAGTAATAATTTTTTTTGCTTGTATCTAATTTGTAAAATTATAATGAGGTAAACCTATTGGATAGAAGTGCCTGAAGATGGATCACAATCTACGCTCTAGGCCAAAGCCTTCCTTGTATGATCAATGTCCCGGTATGACAAAAATTAAATATAAAAAACATTACTGAAATGAAACCAATAGACTTACCAAAAAAAAACATAGTAATACAATAGTATATTGGAGTCATTAATTGGAGGTTGGGTAAAATGGTATATAGTACATACCACCCCCATAGTAATTGTCTTTGTATCTAAGTGATTCAAATTGTAATCGATTAGCAACTCTTCTCGTGTAGTTATTGATTTTATCGCACATACGAATACACGATTTCCCTCTCGCGCCTCGAATATACAATTGGGTTGCTTATTTGTTGACCCAGGTCATGTACTATTTATAAAGCCTACAATATTCCTTGATGCTTTTGGCCTCCCGTTAATGTACCTAGCCACTCATTTATTTTGATCCTTATCTTTTAGTTGTATATAATTTGTTGATAGTGCATACCTACGCATACTTCATGTATATCGAACTAGCTGCATCCAATATTTGTAACTGTGACAGGGTCCAACATACTCCATCAACTTAGTAACTTTTTTGTAACAGACCTTTATGTCGTCCATGCAAAATAGGCCCAAACCATGTAATGGCGATGGTGCTATGCGATATATCCTCCCGTTGACACAAAGATCAATGTTTATTGGAGGAAGTTCCTTGGGTACCCATTATTTCCATAGATGTTTGTACCTTAAGGGAACCTCGATGTCGCCTATGCTCTCATCATCATAAGAACATGACCCCCCTTCAGCAAGAAAAAATTCCATGTGTTTACGGAATTTTATTCTAATATTTTGACCCCTAGTTGGTCACCCTATTTTAGACCTACTACATGTCTCACTTTCCTCTTCTCTTCCTGAATTTCCCTCACTCGAGGAAGACAAATCTGAAAAATACCTATTTGGTGGTACTTGCACTCATAAGGATGTTGGATGAAGTTCTTTCATGGTGATGTGATCCAAAGGTGACATTATAATTAATCTATCATTTCATTGCTAGAATTTGACAGGTTATAAGGTAATCATGTCTTGATAGATTGCAAGTTATTGTTACTACCGTCCAAATGTGTCCATCACAAATCAAATCTACTTAACTTTTTAACTCCCAAACTTTGTAACAAGTGTTAAATGTGACTATGGTCTACCATTTACACAACCAAGGCGTCAAATGTATTCTCTAATTGTAATCAAAGGACTTTTTCTCTTCATTCAAGTAAATAAACTTGAAGGGAAACACCACCAAGTGGTTTATTGGACACCTACATGACTAAAAATAGCAGAAAATTTAGATTTAATTTCCGTATGTCTAAGTGGTTAATGGGGAGGGAGTTTGTACTAGGCCTGGTAAAGTCATCATAAGTTTATCAATGTTCTAATTCTCTATGAAAAGGTTTCAACATCTTCAAATAGTGAAAGTTAGTGCTCATAGTCATTTGAAACAACAACATTTTGATTATGTATGATGGTAGGATTTGATAGCTTAAAAGAATTGGCTACCCAGCAAACTTAAAGTTAAGAGAAACCTTTTTTAGTTTAAGGGGTTAGCACTTTCTTTCATCTTTGCATGTTGGTTTGATGTTTCAAACGATGCATTTTTTATCCCACTTCTATCATATTGTATTCCCATCCCATTGCAATTTTTGGAGGAGTTGATACCAAAATTTCATATCAGATAGCACATTCTTGAAGCAATTTTATGTGTTTTTACAAATTTTCTGAAGTTCTTTTGTGTTGTATGGATCCATACAAACTTGAAATGCTCTGAGATCATTGGTGTAGATAAATATATCTGTTCCCTTTCATTTTCATTTGTTTTGAAGTTCTCAATCACTGTTTTGTGGGATTAAACAATCAAATACAGGGACTGTCCTGTTGTGCCTATGTAAGGGTTCGAGGGCTAAATAGAAATGGCATCCACCAATCCACCCATTGTCTTGGAACTGTAACTCGGTGGATTGGTGTGCATCATGGTGTATTTGATGGAGTTTCAAATCTTCTTCTTTGAATTCCATTTATGTTTTGCCCTTGTCGTGGCTTGTTACATTGTTTGGGATGAACCTAAGGTTGGGTTTTACCTTGGCTTTCATAAAAATCCTAATGTTCCATGTAAAACCTTGGGTGAGATATATTCGGTTGTTACCTTTTTGGAGTGGGTATTAAAATGACCTATGTCTCATTGTTTAGTCTAGGTTGGGCCCCTTTTTATAAATTGAGTTAAATATTTTTCCTAACTTTATTACTTCCTAAGTTTAGGTTGGATCGTGCCCTATGTTACTGATATTAGCCTAAACCTAAGGGGAGGGTTAATAATCAAAAGAGATTCTAAAACTTCAACTATAGAAGCTACAAATTTGACTGTAAATGTGGCCAAATTGGCCCAAAAGAGAGCTGAAAGAGAAGAAGTTGAGAAGAAAAGCTTGGGGAAGTATAACACCATTATTGGAGAGTATAGTAGAATGCAGCAAAGGAATGTTGAGCTGAAAAATGAGGTAGACAGGTTGAAGTACAGACATGTGGGGGAGTCTTCTAGTGCTCCTGGTACCTTGGCCATATGTTCTACATCAAGATCAGTACCTCCAACTTCTCCAATTGTTTCTACTCCTAGGTCCCCCATCCAAACTCCTGCTCCTAGTCCTTCATTAGAGCCAGTTGAAGAGGAGGTTGAGTACTCTGTAGATCCCACCAAATAGCAGATGCTTAATAAGATTAGAGAGCTACAAGAAGCTCTAAAATCAAGTGAGAAGAGAGAAGTTGCCAAGAAAAATGAAGTTATAGACACAGTTTTTAGGCATTTGAATTAGGGAGTTGATGGTAGATTACCATCAGTTTATTCTTTATATTCTTTATTCTTAGATTCAATAATAAAATCTACTAGGGATCAGGAATTAGTTTTGCCTTTAGTTGAGAAGTGGATCCCTAGGGCCAATGACCTAGATGTTATGTATAAGGCCTCTAGATTTGATGCAGACAACAGGCCCCTATCATTAAGGCCTACTCAAGTTTTTATAAAATCACTACAAGGTTTTCAAGCCTTACTTGATGATTTGAGTAGGAATATTAAGGAACTGGTAAAGAATTTTGATGACTGGAGTGGCACGTCTTTACGAGATTTACAGGGACTACCCTATTTTGCCTATGTAAGGGTTTGAGGGGTAAATAGAAATGACATCCACCAATCCACCTAGTGTCTTGGAACTGTAACTCGGTGGATTGGTGTGCATCATGGTATGATAGAGGTTCATTGCATTTAGGAGTCTTTTAAAGCAAGAAACTTGGCATTGAATTGATGCCCTAGGGCTAACAAGGGAAATTTTCTTCTAAATTTATGGTTGTTAAGTCAGGGTTTATGAATTTGATGGATATCTTGGTAGATTCATGGTGACACTATTTGATGGTCCAATCTCTACTTTGAAACAAAAATATCACTAACAACTCTAAGATCTATAATGGGATGGCATTAAAGGAACCTTCATATGAAGGATCTTCTAATAAAGGATCTTTGAATTAAGGACCTTTGAATTAAGGTCTTCATTTGAAGGTTATTCATTCCAAGGTTCCTTTTATAAAGCATTTTGGACATGAAATATTTAAAATAAAAAATACCTTCATTTGAAATTCTTGACATGGCATCATTTTTGAATGAAGGTTCTTCGTTCAAAGGTCACGACGACATCACCTTCAAATGAAGGTTCTTCATTAACTAGTATTTTGTAATTTTGAATGTGTGATAATAATTTATGGTTGAAAATAAATCCATCTGAGCCTTTTATAAATGAAAGGACATTTGATGCAATCATATGCCTTATCAAACTTTTAACTTAATAGTAAGGGCATCATGAGTAATTTTTTGGGCCCATTCAACAATCTCCGATGCAAGGGTTGAATTGTCTAGAATGTATCTACTATCAAGAAAGACAATTTGTTTACCTCTATGACTATATCTCAAGCAATAGGTTTAATTGTGATGGCAATGATATTGACAAGGATTTTGTAATCTGGGTGTTGAGAAGCATAATTGGTCACCATCCTAGGAAAGATTCTTCATTCTCACTTTTAGGTGTTAAAATTTAACAATACATAGATTGATGAAAGAGCTCAAAGAGCCTTTCCCCATGTTATCCAAGTACACATAGCAGAGGTCTTCTCTTATATGGTTGGACATGATTTCAAGAACCTAGCTAAGAATTATTCATTTAACCTAAGGTTTTCTCATAATGCCATCATTGGAAAAGTATGATCAAATTCTTCTATTATGAAGAATTGGTCTATGTACCTCTAGTAATCACTATAAAAATGTGAAAGACTAAGCTATTTTATTTTTTTTGTCTTTTCTTATACAATTTTATGAGAATGGGGGGCCAATGTACGAGAAGATCTTTGGAAACTAGGCATGAAAATTGCAGGTTAAAGAGAATGGGGGTGCCAAAATTACAGTACTCATTGTCCCTTGGTCATCGATTTTCCCTGAGTGCCCTCAACCTCATCCTCGGTGCTGGTATTGACCTTGTTTTAGCTCCAAACTCTTCATCGGCGCTAGTATTGACCTTGTTTTCACTCCTCCAAACTCTTCCTCGGTGTTGGTATTGACCTTTCACTTGTCCAATTTGATGAGCTACAACCTGCTTTAGTTAGGTTTTAGAGTATGTTAATTAAATTTAAAAATATGGCACCATTGAGAGTAATGAATATAAAGAAAGCAAAGCCTATTATGGTGCCATTTAGAGTAGTGAATATAAAGTAAGCCAAGCCTATTATAGTCATGAGGGAAATAATAAAACTCCTAGGATACTTTGTGAAACCATTTTCCTTGGTTAAAGGGAGGCCATAAAATATACCTTTGGATTTTTTCAATCTTCAAATATGAGTATTTGCAAGGTTCTTAGCAACATGAGTAATGGAAACATGTGCAACAAGAATTTTTGAACATACATGGAATCTCCTTGCCAAACAAAGGGGCTTCATAGTTTAATATGATCATTTTTGTCAGCTCTAGAAATGATATGTTTCCTTAAAGAGGAAGGAGAAACCTAAAAGGTAAAAGAGATGCTTAGGAATCTCAACACTTCCTTATGATCAACCCCCTTCTATCCATAGGAACTGAACCAATTGGGCTTGACTAAGAATGATTTCCTATAACATTGATTTTTATGCCACTATATATTTGACCTTAAAGCTTTCTAGAAAATATCTAGGCATTTAATATCCTAAATAATGTCATGTTTGTCCTCCAAGAGAATGAGAAAGGAGTCATTAGAAAAATGACCATTGAATAGTTGTGCTAGTGATGGAAAAATTGATAGTGAGATGGGCGGTCATAGAGGTGGCCTACAAGCTATATTTGGAAAAAAAGAAGGATAGAAGCCATTGATTGGAGTATTCAATATTGACATTGGTGTTTCCTTGTCCAACAAAGGGTCACTATGAGAAATGTTGTTGGATTTGGCATTGGAATTTACTCTTTTCTTCTAACAAAAATGGTGGTAGGCTAGATGTGTCTAATACTAGAAATATTATCCCCTTCCTCCCATGAAAACTTTTATGGGAGAAGGAATACATGATACTTTGAATTGTAATGAAGAGTCAATGAAAAATAAACTAATCCCTCTACTATCATACATGTTTTTGGGTTTATTCTTTCATTCTTCATGCTTGGAAAATTGCTCATTTGGAAATGGATTAAACAAGTGGAAAAAATTGGGCATGCATATGAGCTTATGAATTGGAACCTAAAGGGTATGTCATCAAAGGAAGATTTCCCATTTCTAACACTTTGTTGTTGAGGTGAGTTTAATAATACTATGGCTTATTGCACCATATAATTTGTTAGAGGTTTCCTAATATGACATCTCTATATGATCCTTGCTTAATTAGTTGTTGGCTTTTATCTTTTCCTTTTTCTATTAATGACTTATTATATGATTGCATAGATGATATTTTTAATGTCATTAGGCCATATCAGTCTATATGAAGTTTCTTTACTTCTCAAAGTATTATCAATAACCTTAATAATGAAAATAATGAAATTGTCATTTAATGGGTGCTTAGGGAAGGGTATTGAGTTTTACCCTAGTGATAATTGTTGGTGTCTGTGTATCATATTGCTTTGGCTCAAGAGGGGTATTGTTAGCCCTTGTGATTATGTTTGAGGAAGTCTTCAAATGGATGTTATTTCCTTCAACCAAATTGATGTCATTAAATAGACTTGTTATGAACCCCTTGCAGGTTGCTTGGATAATGTTAGAATTGGTAATTCTGGTCCTTCTAATTATTATGCCCAAGCTTCCATAAATATGCATTTACTTAAAAATAATGATATAGTCACTTCAATCAAGTCACTTATGGTTGGGAGGTTTCTCCATGGTATGATCATATGAATAGGTTAGTTTTGCATGATAGTGAATAAGCCTCAAATATTTGCGAAGCCTATTATCTTAGGTGAATTCTTGTGTTTTCTTCCTATTAAGTTCCAAATGTATATTTCTTAGTTTAATATTTTTTGCAAGGTTTTATATACTACAGGGGATATATGATGCCACACTAAAATCACATCCCCTAAGGAGGTGAGAAATAATGCCATGCTATGACATTTTTTAAGAGGGTAGAATTGCTCCCTACTTTGAGTCCCTATGTTGCTCTGGTCAAGTCCTTTCAAAATAATTTGCTGCTTCATAAAAGGATAAAAAGGTTATGCGGTGTTAGATTTCTTGTTTCAAAGGAAACCATCAGAGCTGCTACTAGGTTGAATATTGAAGGTAGGAAGGTCATTAATAGGGAAAAATGATGGACATAGAAACCATCAACCAAATTTTGAAAAGGGGAGAACTCATCGAATTATAGAATGGTTTGGAATGATGAGTTCAGTAGAGTGCCAATTAAGTACTTTAGTGTTGAAGGTAGTTTTAAATGTGTTTTTCATTACCATTTCTCGCATGACCATATTAAACATAATAAGATTGCTTGTTTTCCTTATTTTGTCCTAAGTTCTCTTAAGTGTTTAGGTAAGGAGGTATTAATGGATAAATTTGTGATGCCTCTACATGAAGGGTTAATTTTTAGACTCCATAAGTCCACCTTGCTATGTTCTCTTAGAATTCTATTAGCTCTCTTATTTCAAAGTCTAATATATTCCCTACCCCTATTCTTATAAAAGCTAAAGGTGGGAATCTTAGTGATTTGCATGATCCCTCTCCTCCTAAGGGTAAGAGAAAACCTATCAAACATTTTTCATTCCTTGTCAAGCAAAAAATTACATTTGATGATGTGCCTAGTAAAGTGGTGGAGGGAAATCTTGAGCTTGGTAAAGTTGTGGCTGATTATGATGACTTAGGTTGCCCTAATCTTTTTGCCATTGGTTCTCTATTGAAAGTTTCCTCTCATATCCATGTGGAAATTCCTAGTGATGTTGACATCTCCAAGACTAAGAGTAAAAACCCTAAATTTTAGTCCTCACTTGTGGGAAACAATGACTAAGGTTCTTATTGTTGCTACTGTTAATAATAAGATTGGTATAGGAAAACCTTTTAAGGGGAACCTTGTAAGAAGATCTAATAGGTTGGTAGCCATAATTTCTACTACCCCTAGCAATACACCCAATGTAGAATTAGTTGTTTCTAATTAACAACAAAGGCTTTGTTGATCACAAAGATAATGATTGCATCAATAGTGGGAACAAAGAGTTCAATCACTCTCAAGACTTCATGTAAGAGGAAGATGTTTCTCTTTCCAATGATTTTGGTGTCAACCTTTTTCAGAAATGAATGTTCTTTATGACACTAAGTCTTCTAACATAGGGGATGATTGAGAGGCTGAAAATGATGTGAATTTAGTCCCTAGAAATGATATGGTGGCCATGGATGACGTCAAGGGTAAAGGAATTTAGGTGGACAATAAGTTAGATCTTGTGCATTTATGTTCTCATTGTGGCCATAACACCAATTCTCTTAATTATTAGGAGAAAATTATAGAAAATTTGGATGAAAGATTCAATAATGTGCTTAATTTTAGTAATAAGGTGATCCATAGGTTACTTCTATGCTTCTACTCCAAAATGTTGTGTGGGAGTTCTAGAAAATAAGGTTGAAGGGTAATCTTGATAGTCTTGTTTTAAAGAAGGATAGGAAGAATTACCGTAAGGATGATATTTTTTCTTTCCTTTTTGAAGATTGGGGATATGTGACTCCCCATCCTCCCTTTTCCATAACAAAATTGGAAAATGTTGTATATTTAGGGAAGAAAAAACCTTTCTTCTGTTCAGCTAGCAAGTGTAGTTCCTGAGTGCCCCCCAACTGCCTCATGATTTCTAAAAATCCAATTCTAAGGGGCACCTCCCTTGGCAGAACCTTTGGATTGACATTAGTGCCAAAAGCCCTAAAAATTGTGGTATTATGATAGGGGACAATGTCTCCCCAATTGTGCATTATGTTCAATTCAAGCCTTCTCTCCATCGGCCTCAAGAAGTCATGAATTTCTTTTGGGATCCTTGGGGGGTCACAAAGCAGAGCCTCCCTTAATTTAGATCCAAAGACATTATGGAAAGTTACATAATCAAACTTATGATCATGCATGCCAAGAATCCTAGTCCAATATTGGACAGGCATTTCAATGTTTCCTTCCTTCTTCTTTAATTCCATATCTTTTTCGAACACAGTCTGAACCCTATATAGAAACTTGTGGATTAACAAGGAATACCATCTGAATCCAACCCATATCTTCCCCTCCTTTAGTGCTACCAGACCCATGTGCATCTTCTTTGCCAAATAAGTGGAAAAATCATATATTACATTAAAACTTGGGTGCTGAAGATTTTCTACCATATACATAATATCGATAGGCAAGGTTTTATTGAAGATGAATCCTAGAACTTGACATAAAGCACAAACAGTCTTCTTGAAATAACTGGAGAAATAGTCCACAGGAAAAGGTTCAAGTTCATTCCTACCAATTACTACCTTGTTCTCATTTTTTCCTCTTCTTAAGGCTGCCGAATGAGGTATTAACAAGGATGTTCTAAACAAACCCCTAGTATTTCTATATTCTTGTCTGAAAACCTCCAAGTCGACAGGAACCATATCCTGACTCCATTCGTGCAATTTTAAAATCTCTGCAATTTCTTCTTTGGTTACCTTAATCATCTGCACACCAGCATGTGTTTTGACAATTCGGGCCATAGGGTCATATCTAGCAGCAATGTCCTTTAAAAGATCTACATCCATATAAACATTAGGAACCACCAATTTACCCAGGTCTAACCTCTAGGGGTTACACAAAGGAACTGACAAATTCTTGTTCCCAAACCAATTGGAGAACAAATACCACCCAATGTATGATAACTCAACATCTTGAATTGCACATTGCTTGTCTGTCAATCCTTCCAAGATTCGAGGCCCATAGAACAAAGCCTTTCCCTCCTGCTTCTTGCTAGTAGAGGGTTGTAACAAATCAATAATATCTTGGGATAAAGACCTGGTAGTGGTTTCAAAACTAGAACTTCGGGCCTTGGGTGCCATTTATACTAGACTAATGATAATTCGAACTAGGGTTTTCTTATTTTCAGATAGAAAATAATTACAATTTTCTCCTTTAGCCTTAACAGAAAATTCTTCAATATTCAAAAAACCCTAGCAATTATCTACACAAGCTCTAAAAGAGAATCTATTCAATCAATTCTTCAAGAATAGAAACAGGAAACAATCATGAATTGCCCAGCAAGCAACCATAAAATATTCCAAATTTACAAGAAATGGTGTATGTGCTACTTACGATTTCAATCACAGAACATCCAAGGCAGTGAAATTGAGAAATTGTAACCATAGATTGCCTCACTCAATACCAAGCAGTTCTTCCTCAATATAGAGATACAAAATGGAAATAGTAATTCACAAATTTTAGCATTTAATTATGCAGGCAGAGTCAAACTCAGCCATTACTATTCACTCGTGTGAGATAAAATGGCTATTGTAAAATACTAGTTTATTTGTAAATACGAGCCGTTGATCAATCACAACGTTGGCCAGGAGAATGGCTCAAATTTAGTCAAAATAGTTTGAAAATGCCATGTTCTCCCTCCAGTCACCAAATGGATAGGATATTCACTTACCGAGCACTACATCAACATGGAAATGTGCCCCACCTTTGTTATCAGTGCACAGCATTGGAGTCCATGCGTCACCAAATCGCACATCTCGTAGCATTATTAAAACTACAGTTTTAATTGCGCGAGGTCAGTGAGGAACGACCATGACGTGTGTGTATAGAAATAGTTATCGGCATCAGCCTTCATCATCGATCAACGATCAAAACTGGTCCCCACCATCAAATGTGATAGATGGAAAAATCTCACACACCTCACACCATATTTGTGATGTTAGCAAAAACCTTGCGTTGTCTGCGAGCAACCGTCAAGATTGAAATCACTTTATCCGACGGTCGCGCAATCTCCACACGCAAAAATGTTATTTCGCCTGACTTTTTAATAGTTGCTTTATTTTGCAGGGAGTGTTTTTCATGATTGTCAATCTTCCTACGATTGAGCTTGACCGCTCCCCGCAATCTCGCAATGACATCACCACTGGTTGTTTGGTGATTGCGATATTACGGGCGATCGCCACGTGTCCCAAGCTATCGATGCCGAAAAGGAAATTAATAAAGTGTTTAATATTTGTATCAGACTTAAATACATTATAAAGTGGGTTACTAAAATAGTTGCGAGATGCACGTGCTCAAGATCGATGGTGATGTTATAATCTTGGTAAAAATTTGCTCAACGGTTATGTTTGGTGCTGCTGACTGTTGTGTTTTTAATGACCGTCGATCTTCCTACGATTGATCCTGACCACTCCCCGCGATCTCATGATGACATCACCACTGGTTGTTTGGTGATTGTGATATCACGGGTGAGTGCCACGTGTCCCAAGCTGTCAATGCCAAAAAGGGATTAATAAAGCATTTAATATTTATGTTGGACTTAAATACATTATAAAGTGGGTTACTAAAACAGCTACGAGATACACGTGCTCGAGATCGACGGTGATGTTATAATCTTGGTAAAAAGTTTCTCGATGGTTATGTTTGGTGCTATTGACTATTGTGTTTTTAATGACCATCGATCTTCCTACGATTGATCCTGACTACTCCTTGTGATCTCGTTATGACATCACCCTTGATTGTTTGTTGATTGCGATATCACAGGCGAGTGCCACATGTCCCAAGCTGCCGATGCCGAAAAGGGATTAATAAAGCGTTTAATATTTGTGTTAGAATTAAATACATTATAAAGTGGGTTACTAAAATAGCTGCAAGATGCACGTGCTCAAGATCGATGGTGATGTTATAATCTTGGTAAAAAGTTGCTTGATGGTTATGTTTGGTGTTGCTAACTATTGTGAGTGAACACGATCACCAATGGTAGGAATCAATGGTTGCTTACCATCGCGTGATCCAAAGATGCAAGATGTTTAGTGATCGCAATATCATGGGTGGGCGCCACGTGTATTCCTTTGGCGCTACTTTTGTGGTGGGCCCTCAATGCTGACATGGAGATTTTGTCGGCCCTTTTGAAGATGGTTGTTTGATAATCTGACGAAAATAAAAGATCGACAGTTGAAGTTTAAATTCGCATCAAATACAATTGGAGTCATTGGGGCGGCATGCAAATGAGTTTTAATGGCGGATGGGATGTCTACTGCCTCAATTCAATCGACACAAAGTATTTGCTCTCTTTCTATCTTCATCACAAAATAATTCAAGTATTTTCCAAGTAGTTTAGAGCCAGAGATAATGTTTTTTGAGTGATCACCATGAAGTTTGGTTCTTTGCAAGGTGCGAAATCCTATGAGTTGTTTTCTAAACTGCTAGGTTAATTTGATTGTCTCTTTGCGAAGGGTTCTACTGTGCTGGTCAAGGGGTTTTTTTAATTATTGTCGTAGGGTTACTGGTTCATTTGAATTATTGGAATTGTACAGTTGTGTTGTATTTTTGTGTTCTGGCTACCCCTAGTTTCTTTGAGGATTTGATTTTTTAAAAGAAGCCCTAGTTGTTTAAGATGGCACCATCGAAGCAGCACTTTAGCCATGTTGATTATTTGAAAAGGAATTTGTATGATGAATTCCTGGATCAACTCCTGTTGTCAATAAATGACAGGAAGAGTGGTTTGGTTTTAATGAATGGAAAGACCCTAGGTGAAGGTCTACTATGCAAAAATTATAACATTGTGGATGCTAGGATTCATATGACTAGTCTTGAAATGTTTAGGTTGCTGTATGGATAGTGAAACTTACCTCACCCTTTCTTTAATGCCTGGAGATATGACATGGGGAAACTAACAGTGCCAAATGTGTTCCCTGATGTTGACTTGCTCAGAGCAGTGGCAGCACGGTATGATCCTGTGACAAGGGTCATAAGGGATAATGATGGTGGAATTCTGCTAAGCCTAAATGCAGATGAGATTTGGTAGATTTTTTATTTGACTGAGTATAGCCCTTTCTTAGTCCAAATAGATTGTGAGGAGATGAAGGAGGAGTATAAAAGGTTAAAGCCTGTTTTCAGATTGAAGTTGCTTCCTCTTCACCTGGCCAGGGTGGGCAGTTCAACAATTCTTATTAGCCCAAATAACCAGGAGCCTTTCAGGCTGAGTTGTTTTTCCAGTCACTTCCTAGCAACATTTTATTCATTGTGCAAGATTTTAGGGTTCAACCCTAATACTGTGATGCCAATTGCATACATGTTTATGGGAGCCCAGATTCAACATCCCAACTTCTCTATGGTATATGACTTTCCATCATTCCTATCAGAGAAGATGCATGAGGGTTTGATGAAGTTGCATGTGGGGGATACTAGCACTCCTTTTTTCTAGTACTCCCTATTGATGCATATATTTATGTACAAGAATGTTGTTTTCTTCTAAGAAAAAAAGGAGTTGAGGTAGGAGGTGAATGGAGAAAGATTACCAGTACAGGTGTGGAGTGCATATTTATCTTACAACAGGGGAGGTGCTAGCTTTGTGCAGTTTGATAGCTTCTTTGCCTCCAGACTCAGGGCTCGGTTGGTAGTAAATGTTCCAAGAGTCCCTGAAGATTTGCATGACTTCCTCCAACCGAAGGTGAGGAAGCCTAATTTAAAAGTGTGTCACAATTGGGGTGATATCATCTTGTACCCTGTAACCATTGTCTTGAGGGTGTATGGTTTCCAGGGAACCCCTCATATCCTCCCCTTTAATGTACCATCAAGGATGGGGTTTTCCAAAGTAATGTGGCAACTAGGTTGTATTCATGAGGAAATACCTAACAAAGAAAGGAAAAGGGAATTTGTTCCCTGACTACACTGTTGTTTCTAATTTTGTCTGTTCCAAGGGAGGATGGGTCCACTTCTAAAGGTTTTTTGATGACTTCAATTTGAGGAATGGTCCTAGGAGATAGTATGACCCTGAGGGATTATTTGCATTGTTCAGACAACAAATTAAAGGTGGGAAATTTGCACATGAATTCAACTTTCCTGAGGACCTAATCAGAAATGAGTTTGATTTGAATAGGCATGAATTGAATAAAGAAAAATGGATTGCATATGAAAATTTGTTGGCTATAATACATAAAATGGATCCAAAATATGATTCATTAATGGAGTTCACTCCATTTCACAAGAGAATAGACTTCTTAATGGATAATTTCAAAAATATCATGGGCACCTTGATGACCAAGAGGGTCAGTTTGAAATTAGATTTTGGTATAGAAAGACTGAATGTGAGGCTTGAAGAAACAAGGCCAACTTATCATCCACTAGTTGACAGGCTTCTATACAAGAGAAAGAGGAATGTGAGTAGTGATGAGGATGAAGGGGATAAGAAGGGAAAACAAGTCATGCAAGCATCATCACAGCTGGGTCCAAGGATCAGAGCACCTGGAGGGATAAGGATTGTGGATCTAGATTCACCACCAAGAGGTGATCTTGCAGTGTTACCATCAGAGCCAAGCCCTAAGAGGAAGAGAGTTGAGGAAACACAAGAAACTCTGATGGATGAGATAATTGTGACTGATCAAGACATGAAGTTTGGTATCCCTTCCCCTCCTAGATCAACACAATTGGTGCTTTCTGACATGGATGTAAAGGGGAAATGTGTACAAGATGCCAAGATGGAGGTCTACAAGGAATTCTTGGACGATGATGCATTTGTAAAGACTCCTGTATTCTTGCAACTAGTTTGGAGGATGAAAATAGAAGAGTACCAGAACAAATGAAAGAGTAGGAGAGAATCAAGACCTGATAGGTCTGATCAAGAGAATGATGATGAGGTCAAGGCCGAATTAATGGAAGAATTCAAAGGCATCACTCCTGAGGAGGGAAGAAGACTTGTGACTCAGGCTGGTGTCTTACTTTTGCTTGAATGGGACATAGCTGATGCAGTTGCATTCAATGCTATCTTACAGTCCAAGCACCCTATACAAAATAATGAAGAAGAGGTTAAGGCAGCTCTACAGGACTCTGCCTTCAGTGAGGAGTATGAAACTCTAGCCATATGGGCATTGGAACCCCAGGGCATAAAACCAAAT
The DNA here is from genome assembly GCA_007115665.2 of Sequoiadendron giganteum. Taxonomy (NCBI): domain Eukaryota; kingdom Viridiplantae; phylum Streptophyta; class Pinopsida; order Cupressales; family Cupressaceae; genus Sequoiadendron; species Sequoiadendron giganteum. The sequence continues at coordinate 240,028,462 of CM021100.1, read as the reverse complement.
GTAATTGATATTAGCCCGCACCTAAGGGGAGGGCTAATCATCAAGAGAGATTCTAAAACTTCAACAACAAAAGCTACAAGCCTGACAGTAAATGTGGCCAAATTGGCCCAAAAGATAGCTGAGAGAGAAGAGGTTGAAAAGAAGAGTCTGATGGAGAAATACAATATGATAATTGCATAATATAGTAGGATGTAGTAAAGGAGTGTTGAGCTGCAATCTAAAGTAGATAGGTTGAAATATGGGCAGGTGGGAGAATCCTCCAGTGCTCCTGGTATCAGAGCATTACCTTCTATTGTAGGATTAGTCCCCCATACTACTCCAATTGTTTCAACTCTAGGGTCCCCCATCCGAGCACCTGCTCTCAGTCCTACACCAGGGCCAGTTGAAGAATAAGTTGAATATTCTATGGATCCCACAAAGAAGCAAATGTTGAATAGGATCACATAATTGTAGGCTGCCTTAAAGGCAAGTGAGGTGGTTGACATAGTTTTGAGGCATCTTAATGAAAAGGTTAATGGTAAATTACCATCTGTACATTCTTTGTATTCTTTATTCTTGGATGGAATAAAAAATATCAATAGGGATCGGAAAATAGTTTTTCCTTTGGCTGAGAAATGGATCCCTAGGGCCAACGATCTGGATATTATGTACAAAGCTTCTAGGTTTGATGCGGACAATAGGCCCCAGTCATTGAAGCCTACTCAAAACTTTGTAAAATCATTGAGCGGATTCCAAGCCCTACCTAATGATTTCAGTAGAAGAATTAGGGAGACGATAAAGAGCTTTGATGACTGGAATGATACATTTTTTCTAGACATTATTGATGCACAAGGAAATATTAAGACATTGCAACATGGGCAGGATGGGGTAGAAGAAGTTATCAATGCACAAATCAAATCGATTTTTGATGATTCAAACTATGATTTGCTGGTAAATAGTATGGATAAGATAATTAACACCAGCACATTCTTAGAGTTTTTTGAAAGGGAAGCCAATTAGGTTATAATGAAGTACAAACCTTACAATACTAAGGTGAATGAGGTCATGACTTTTGGCTGGCCAACAAATGAAGAGTATCAGAGATGGGTGGACAAGTACTTAACTGAAGAGGAGTAAAACAATATCTATTACCACAAGATGGATGAAGGAATGCTAGACGATGATGCAAACAATTTTAGAGACAACTGCAGGAAATGATTTAACAATGGATAGGGCATGTGAATAGAATGAGAAGATGTTAAAAATAGAGATAGCCATAAGGAATGCACTGAAGGATGTTGATACACACAAGCGGCCAGCTTATCGAGATTATTTGTCAAACATCTATTTATGGCTTAATAGAGCATAATTTCTAGTTTTTTATTGTTGTTAAGCAAAAGGCATTTCTCAAAGGACGTGCCTTTTCACAATTTTGATATATTTATATCTGTTTCATAATGTAAAACAAAAATAGGCAGATAGGAGAAAGATACAGTAGATAGTTTGCAATGAAACTTTCCTTTAAAAGACTCAGATGCACATATGAATTTTGATGAAGTTAATGAAGATGTCTGAACTTGTGGCTTAATCTTGGTATCAGTTGTTTGTGGAATTATACAGTTATCTGGTTGTCTCCATTTTGATGCTTTTTTGTTGTCTAAATTGATATATCAAGCATATATATATATATATTCAATTTACCGATATAAATTTTTTGTATTTGTGTGATGTGATTATTTGGTTCTTTCAAATAAATATTAAACCCTTCTAGTCAATCATAGTAATTGAAGAGTATTAATTGTATCAATAAGAAGAATCACATAACTAGGATTGTCATTTTATCTCAAGTAGAGTTTGTCAGTCATTTGCTTGCACATTTATACAAGTTATAAACTACATCTGTGTGCCAAACACTTTGAATTATTGCCATCATATATTACAATTTTATAGATCTTCATTAGACTCCATACACCCAATAAGGTAGTGGTCTCACATTTTCATCTTTTGGTTTATCCATTTTATTTTTTACATCTGTTAACTGAACATATTCTAATATAATTCAAATATAATTAAAATTAAAAACATCATAAATTAATTATGTAACCACATAAGTCAAATATAATTCTATCAAGAAATTAATATCAATTAGATAATGCAATCACATAACTCATACATTTCAATTTCATTGATCTTCTTCTTCATCCAACTCTTTGTCTGTATCATTTGATCCAAATTCAACATTGTAAGGATTGGTCATATCATCATCATCGTCATTGATATCAGTTTCGATAATGTCATCATCCACACAGATATCATCTTCATGAACATTAACTCCTACATCATCATGATCTAGTTCCTCCTCTATGACATCTTCGTCAGACACATCATCAACTAACTGTTGATCCTGATCATCATCTACATCATCTTCTATTTATTCAGTATCTTCTTCTTCCACCACATTATACTTTATCGGCCTTCCTCTTGGATCATGTCTAACAACATATGACCAACCCGCTTTAACTGGAACCTCTGAGTAAAATACCTGCTCACATTGGCTTGGAAGAACATAGGGCTCATTTCCAGCTTGCTCAAAATACCTTGTATTAACCATGGTAAATCCATTATCATGTTCAATAACAATTCTCTTGGGATCATTTTCCTTCAATCATAGCATATACCATAGGACAACAAACATAACTAATTTGAAGGACTTAAAGTCACACTCAAGTATATCATCCAAAATCCCATAGTATTGATTTTTTGAGACTTTTGGATGTATGTCGCTTCTAGATGAAATATTAGTCACCTGGAAGACTGCAGTTATCCCAGAATCACAAGTTTTCTTTGTGTCATCCAACTTTTTGATTCAAAATTTATGACCATTGCACCACATAGCCTTGTGGTGTTTCACCTGCAATATGTCAAACATGTAAAACTTATTACAATATCGTTAGTTGATAAACATATTTATTCTTGACCGAATGTATGCAAAGAAAAAAAATCTCAACATATATATACATCAATATAATTGAAAATAATTAAATAATATGGGTGATTAATATATTTATACATACATGTTTATCTCTTAAACCATATGCTAAATCAATTTCCCTTGTTGTAACATTGGAATCTCCATTATGATGAGCTTCTTTAACCAATGAAGCCACACCATCCCATGTTAATGCACAACCAGATTGTTGACATCGTTCAATCCATACCATCATCCAATCAAGATTGTTTACAACGTACAAATGTAGTGCATCCCACTTTTGACCAACTGTATCAAAAAAAAATGAAATTCACAAACGACGTATAATTAGTTAATTACCACGGTATACAACCTTAATTTATAATTGATGAATATTGAAGATTAATAATTAAATAAGTACAATATACATAAAAACCAAATGTTAAATGTATTCTAATTAATATCCATGACCATCTTATAATTACCTGTCACTTTCCTTAATCTACCTTTCCCCATCAGGTACTCCCCTTCGAATTTGTTAATGGAGTTGGGATCCCAAATGCGATCTACATGGATCTTTCCTACAAACTTAGGAAGATATTCAGTAATGTACACCATGGTCTGGTATACCATGTATTCCTCCACCATAGAACCCTCAGGATGTGCTCTTTGTCTAACCAAAGCCTTCAAAAATTTCAAGTGTTTCTCAACCATCCACATTGACCTTGTGTGTATAGGTCAACACAATTCAATCTCCTCAACTTGGTGTATGAGGTAGTGTTCTTGTGCATTGAAAAATGTCAAAGGTAGACACTTTTGCATTTCACACATTAGACGAGGAATTTTTCTCTTCCAATAATTTATATCTTTTTTATGGATTGCTTTAGATGACAACCATCTACAAGTGATTCAAGACACAAATATATTAACGAGATTTAACAAAAATATACAACGAATTGAACAAATATCGCTACTTACCTCATTTATTTTCCAAGATCATATATAACTTGCTTGACATTGTTGTCGAAGTTGTTTGGGAGAGATAGAGGTAGAACGTACTGCAACAATTATAAAATGATCTTTTCATTAATATTTTTCCAAAATTAGTAAACATAATACATTGAAAAGTACATGTAGTATACATATATATATAATATACCAGAATAATTACCTTAATGAAGGTATGCTAATCATGCATTTTCATCCTTGACCCAAATTCACCTTTCTTTGTTATGATATTGTTTATGTTCATAGCAAATCTTGTGGGAAATTGAATTTTTCGTATGACTTGTTTTATAGCATTGCTTTGCTACTCCGTTAATAACCAAGGAAGGGCACTTATATTGATTTTGTCTCCATCGCTATTTAATTGAATGAAATTTTTCATTGCATGACTGGCTTCTTGAATGTTACTACAAATTTTGACAATGTTTTCTTTGTCATGCCTTCCATCCAATATTGTCCATAACATGTGTCATATTCTTTCCAATATACATTGTATCAAAAAATGCACAATTTGTAGCTTCTCATAGTAGGGCAACCTACTAAATTATCTGGGATAACTTTTCAATCCTTGTGGAAGCCGACCATTAATGCCTTGACGACCTTCATGAAGCATATAAGTTAAACAAATTAACAACGACAATCATTGTCAATTACAGCATGAGTAAACACAACACAATATAAAAATATAAATTCAAAACATATCATAAATCATAGATAAACAATTTTATTCGATGTATAACCTTGACGATTAATTCTATTATATTCCAACTTCCATAGGCGAGGTGTCATTCTTCATGGTTTTGATGTAGTCTCTTCTTTCCCATTGAAAAGATGTTTTTCAGTAGTTCGATACTTATGATTTTTGTGGAGGAAGTGCCTATACTCATCAAACACCTACTTTCCTAAACTTGTTGAACAATGAGATTTCATCTTTGGACCACAAATTGGACATGCAAATTTTCCCTTTGTTTGAAGACTTGAAAATCATATATAATTGGATTAAATATGTCAATTTTTATAATTATATATAATGAATAGATTATTTTAAAAACATGCATGATATCTACTTCATAAAATTAAATATCGTTAAAGTCATGTAGTCGAATGTTATAACATACCAAAAAAATGTGTTAGCCTCGGGGCATCATGAATTGTCCATACAACCATTGCATGGAATTCAAATTGTCTTTGTCCTATTGGTCTACATACGTCATATATAGTCACGACATTCCATAACTTCAGTAACTCATTGGTAAGATGCTCAATATATACATTCATATCTTTAACTTGGTACTTACCTAGTAGAATGAACATAAAAATTACATAATTATTAGAACCATTTTACTGCAATATATATAAATTCATGTACATAAACTATAAATGAAAAAACATATAAGTCATTATGCAACAAATAAGACAAATGAGATGCTACTACATTAAAGAAAATTGATGTGAACAAATACCTAGAACAATCATTGCCAACATTATGTGCTCCCTCTTTATTGACATCCATGGAAGAATGTTATTTTTGATAACAAAAATAGGCCACACTGAGTAAATAGATCCCAGCTCTCCAAATGGATTGACACCGTCCATTGCCAATGAAAGCCTAAGATTACGAGGTTCTTCTTTAAAGTGTGGCCATTTTTCCTCTATGTCCCTAAATACAGAACTATCCGTAGGCATTCAAAGAATCTCATCTCCACTTCTATTTCATGCATGGTAATCCATAAATTGCGCTAAGATTTCGCACCTAAATAATTGTTGCATACATGAAATAATGGGAATATAATGAAGAACCTTGTGAGGCACCTTTTTTGTTAGTTGATCTATTTGATATCTACTGATATGAAATTTCGAGAATTCTTCTGCAAATTCATATTGTTTATGATATATAATATGATCATTGGGACATGCATCTATTGCTTGATACTCCATTCCAATATCTTTCATAATTCCAGATAAATCTCGGTATGAGTGAGGTAAAATATTTGATGGTGGTAACAAAAATTCACCAATAAATCTACAACAAAAAGTAATTTCTTAATATAAAGAATATTAATGGTAAATACTTCATTCTTTATTTACTAGCAAAGAACTAACAACAATTAAAATAGATGAAAAAAGATGACATATATGACATACCTTAACATCCGTGAGATTGCTATGTTGGATAAACCATTCATAACCTTCAAGTTCACCAACAACAATACAACAGACATAAGAGTTGTTTGGGAGCCTTCATAAAGGGGCTTGTATGCCTTCTCAAGTACAGGTAAATCATGAACATCATCGAAGTCATCTCGATCAACATAATCAGATGTGCCACTACATGTGTCATGGATCAATGTATTTGTACCATCATCTTCAATTATGTTTTTTGGCACATGATCATCTTCTTCCATAGGATCATTAACTTCATCTTCAATATTCACAACTCCATGTTCCTCCGCTTGTAAAACCTCATTCTTCGATTCATGATAATTCATATCATGTGCCCTAGGGCGCCCCACCTTTATAATAATGATAGACACAAACAAACCATGATCATGATCAAGTGATTTTATATATATATATCAAATGTTAAAACAATATAAATATTTACAAATTCAATCAATATAAATACATATAATGAACAACTTACCAATGGACGATAATCATGCCCCCCTTCAATGTGACCATGCTACCTACAATATTTCTCAGTTGTTGTGATTAAAAGTCTTCTTGTCTTTAAGCCCTTGCAATTATTGCAAGGACAATAACATTTCCCATCACCCATTCTTTTAAATATAGCCCACAATCTAGCAACTGTCTCTTCATTTTGTTCTGGACTAATATTATCTAACATGATTTTTCTTTACCAAGCTTGAATATTTAGATCTTCAAAAAATATCAAACTCACACTCCAATAATTTTTAATCATACATAGGTAACAAAATATAATAATTATGATTTTTTACACCAAAAAATTTGGCATGCAACCACCCCTACAAAAGAGAAGATAGTCTGAAGTTAATGACCCCAAAAAACACTTTCAAATGCTAATTCTAGAAATTATTAAATTATGATTTTACTATGATTTCCAACTGTTAGACTCCTAAAATCAAAATATTGAACTTGCACAACAAAATCTGGAAATAAAATTCTCAAAATGCAGCTAATAGGCCTCAACAATTAAGGCCTACTCAAGACTTTGTGAATTCACTGCAAGGTTTCTAGGCCTTACCTAATGATTTCAGCAAGAGGATTAAAGAGTTGGTAAAGAGTTTTGATGACTGGAGTGACACATCTTTACCAGATATTATAGATGCCCAAGGAAATGTTAAATCACTACAACAATGGCAGGATAGGGTAGATGAAATCATCAATGCACAAATCAAATTGATTTGTGATGAGTCAGATTATGACATGTTGATGAGTAGTATGGATAAAATTATTAACACTAGCACATTTTTGGAATATTTTGAAAGGGAGGCGAATCAAGTAGCAGTAAAGTATACACCTTACAGTTCCAAGGTAAATGAGGTGGTAAATTTTAATTGGCCAACAGATGAGGAATATCAAGGATGGGTAGAAAAGTACTTAACTGAACAAGAATAGGACGGAGTCTACAACTGGCAGTTAACAGCTCAACGGTTATGGTTATAACAAATTTTGGCTGTCTTGGTGGCAGTTTTGGTGCACGTTTTCAAATTTTGGCAAATGCAACAATTATTCTCTAGTGGACAGGATGAACAAGAAGATTCTCTAGAGACTTAGCTGTTGTAACCAATTTTTGAAATGTCATAAGGTGGTCCAAGTGACCATTGACAGGTGTATTTCTGGTCTGATGCTTTTTGCTCCTTAATTTTCCCTATAAGAAGGATTTTAGGACCAAAAACATGGGTTAGCAAGTTATATATCTTTAGGTCGAGTCTAACTGAAGTTGCGGAGTGAATTTGTAAAGAGCCTACTATTATAGTGAAGATACTATTCTTAGGTTTGGTGTCATTTTGTTGTAGGTTTTAGTTTCATGGGTACTTAATTTTCAAGACAGTACTAGCATCTGAATGAAAATTACTCATTTCAAGGTCATGTATCTGCATTGTATGAATATATTATTATCTTGAATAAAATGATCAAGGGTTATTCTATTCATCTCACTGTTATGGTGTGTGTAATTCTCATTTTAGCTTTAATTCAAGGAATTAATTAAAATACTTGAGTGAGGTTATAGGTGACTATGTTCATATAAGGATTTGATAAGTAGTATTGGGTTAGAATATAGATTGATGGTATTGTAATTCAGTATTATCTGAGATTTTATATGCTATGTGCCTAGAAGATAAACTTGGTTACAGTAAAAAACAACCAACACCTTTGATATTATCTAGCTATGGCTCCCAAATCAATTGCAAATTGATCATTAGGGTTAAAATTGAAACCTTGCAAATATAATCTTTGTCCATATCCATCAAGAATTTTCCATCAGTTATAAACAATTCCCTTATAAAGAATTTGTGAAGTCAGGTCTAAAATTTGGAAATGAAATTCTAAAAATGCATAAGACAAAATGAAATCTGATGAGATGTTGCTTTAAAATATGATTTTCAAACCTGGAAGTACAAATCTGACTTCACAAATGAATTCTGGAAAAATACAATGACTACCCTCAACCTGGTGATATCTTCTTGAGTTTCTTTTGATTTTCCCCAAGAAAACCGTCGAGAAAAACACTGTCGCAATAAATAGTCAAGGTCATTTCAATTTATGCCCGCCATAATTTAACTTTGCAGGTCCATCAAAATTTGGGCCAAAGATCTTCGTCAAAACGTAGATGAAAAACGGTTCGTCGAAATTCCGAAAAATGTCGGGGATAAAAATTAAAAAAAATGAAAATTCACACAAGTGTCTGATGATACATCTGATTATATAGCTTTTGTCAGAAAGTTTAGTTGGAAATTGGGGTCAAATGAGTTAGTGAATCCTCATCCGTTCAATCTAGCACAAATAATCTAATTACATCCTTGGTCTTGTTCCCAACCTTTCTACAAGCCTTGACCCAATCATCATCATCATCGTCATCATTGGAATGTATCTTTCCCTATCCTTTTGTGTTGTTTTGGGATGCATCCTTCCCTCATCCACAACACTATCATCATCATCATCAGTAGGATTTATCTTTCCCTATCCTTTTTTTTTTCTAGGATGTATCCTTCCCTCATCAACAACACTCTCATCGGGATGTATCCTTCCCTATCCTTGTGTTGTTTTGGGATGTATCCTTCTCTTATCAACAACATTCCATCAACCATCAGTCTATCCTAGCTTGTAACTTGACTAGGGCAACATCATATTTTTCCTAGAATATATTTGTGCTTACCTTTATCTCTTCATCTTATCATCATCTCTCATTCATCATTTTGCATCATCTCATCCATTTCAAGAGCACACCTGTGTTCTCTTAAACTTGCATGTCCTCTCGAGGGGGCATCCTATATCCCTAATATTCATCTTCAATCCCATCATCTTTCCTCCTAGTCAATCCTCGAATGATTGGTCCATCTTCATTAATCTAACTATCTTATTCTAAGCGCTATATTTTAATTTTATTAGAAATGATGCTACTTCATAACACCATTTTAAAGAGGGGAAAAATGTAGACATCCAATTTTGACCACTCCCACATGGTCATAATCTTATCAATGACAAATTTAATTAATATTATCCCCTTTCTCTAAAGTTCCCAAAATTATTTAATTAAATTCTTTACCCTTTATCATTTCCTCTCTAAATTAAATAAATCAATCAATTTATTTTATTTAGTCAATTATCCTCTTCAATTTTTAAATCATTATTTCTTTCTCCTTGTACCATTCTCCATAATCATTTCACTAATATGGGTTAATTTAGTTAATCCTTCATTAAGATTTGCATATCCTTAATTAGGATCAATGTCACATCCTCCATATCTATCCACTTGCCTCTAATCCCCATTAATTAGCCTAATCATCTGCTTGCACAATCATAATCCTAATCACTTATCTTTTCTAGTATGTCCTTAGGTCAACCTTTTTTGGCACTTAACTTTTTTGGGTTGACCTCATCCCCATGTGAATTAAAAATTCACACTTATTCCCACAATTCATTTATCTTCCCCATGACATCTCATATGTCACATCGTACCCATGGGACAAAGAACCCTTTTAGGGGAATCTTGTTTTACCCTTTGGTCTCTTCCAAAAAGTGAATTAAAAATTCACTTTAATTCCTCTAAGGCCATCTCCAATCCCCATGGTGACAAGGGCAGACTTTCTAAAAGTCCTCACTTTTCACTTTCAGCCCCATATGGGGCCAAGGAATGCCTTTTTAGGAAAATCCTCTCACATCCCAAGGTATTTGGAAGTACCTTGGGACCAGATGGCCTTTTCCATGTCACTTGTACCCTTGTCATCTCACCTTGTCCTTTGGAAACTTCACCCACCACATAGAAATATGTGAGGGCTTGTGAGTCCTCAAATCATCATACCCCTCCATCTTGACCATGGTGGCTCAATCTTGACTGTTGAATCCTCTAGAGAATTCAAAATCTTCTATAAATATCCCCATCTACCTTCATTAAAGGATCTTATAATTTATGAGAATTTAGATCTTAGAACTTGTGATTTTTGTGCATTCAAGCCTTTTAGCCATTTATTATAGTATCTTATCATTTCCATTTGTATTTTAGCCTCCATTATTTCATCCACCTACCTCCATTAATCCATCAACCACCTTCATTGCAAACATTTCATCTAAGGAGCACATATCAACAATACCATCAAAGGACCAACCAAGGATCAAAACAAACAAAATGTATAATCATTTGTGTTATTATATTCCTTTCATTTTTGTTTAACATAGACCAATCTCGAGGTGTTAGGTGATATTTGGTTCTCTTTCATTCTACTTTGTTTTGTGTTTTTAGACTAGCAGATTTCTCCTAATCATAAAGCAAATATAAGATTCAATTGACATGTTTTATCTCCCACCAAAAATATTCCCAAACTTATGTTCACAACTTCTATTTTTCCATCAATCTAGGGATGATTATCTGAGTTGAATCATAATTATGTGCCCAATTTCTTCCACAATGTACACCAAAAATGATCAGCAAACTTAGTGTCCCTATTTGAGAATTCTTATGGGAAATCCATGCAACCTAACTACCTCCTTGGAAAATAATGTATCTATGTGGGATGCATCACTCACTTTTCGACATGGTTTACAATGAACCATCTTAAAAAATCTATCAACTACCAGAAAATTTTAGTCATTACCTCTATGTGATTGAGGCAATCCCAAAACAAAATACATGCTTATGTACTCCAATGGCCTCTCTAGTATAGGAAATGGTTGATATAGCCTCATGTTTCATTTTTATCCCTTATCATGCTAGAAAAAAATTTTAACCTTGTACCAACCTCTTCACATATGCATCCACACAAAGCAAACAATAACCTTCACTCAACTATGCCAACATCTTGTCCAGTCTAAAATTTCAACTCAAGCCCCCACCATTATTTTCTCTTACGAGATTCTCTCTCATTGAAACCCTAGGTATGCACATCTTTTACCCCGTAAATAGTAAACCATCGTAAATAAAATACTCCAACCATGGAGTCCTATCTTTTTCTACTGGATTTTTACTAGTTGTCCATCTTTCCTTGAAATTGGGATCTTTTAGATACAACTCCTTTATAGCATCAAAACTAACAAAATTGATTCTCAACTCATTCATCAATAAAAATATTCTACTAAGTGCATTTGCTACCCTATTTGACTTACCACTGGGTAAGTGTAGAAAGATGATTCCCAAAAATGGGGTTTAAGTGGCCACTTTTTTCCTAAAATCAAGAAATATTGGCATTGGACGTGAAATTGAGGATCGTTACACTCAAAACTTTGAGATGGAAGAAAAACAAGGATCGAAGTGCTCCAATTCTACTTTCTAAACTACTAATTTATTTTGAAAATAGTTGAGATTAAGGGGTTCAAAAAAGGGATGTACACAAATTTGTGTTGTTTTTGTCAGAAAAACATCATATACCAGTTCTTGTACGATCTTAGCATGGCGATCTTCCTTTTATTATTTTTAAAATCACTATGGTCAAAAGCTAGCTAACAATATGTAGTTGATGCACAATTTTTCTGATTTTTTTTTAATGAATATTTGAATTTTTACTAATTTTTGAAGTGTACATTTCTTAAAAAATAAAATTTTGGTCGTGCTATCCCTACAAATTTTGGAAACTAATTGAAAATTTTTAAACAAAATTGTAGAATGGAGTCTAGTTTCTAAAAATGTAATTTATTTGAAATTTTGATGAAAGGTTAATTTATAATGAAAAAAACACCAAACATTGCCTTTTTCCAAAAAATAGACATACAAACAAAATAAATTATGGATGAAAGGATTAAAATTGTCAAAAATTGAAAAAAAATACATCGTTGGATAGCTAATAGAGAACCTAACATTACCCAGATGTTTGATTTGTTTAATATTAAACCACATGCAATTTTGATGGTGAGCACAAACCCGATAATGTGAAATATTGTAGAATTTGCAAAAAACATGTCTCTAATCATTGGCAATGCCCTCCAAGCCTTTGGGTTGGTATTCCAAGGAAAATACCAATCCCAAGGGTTGGGGATTCCCAGAGGAAGATATAACGTGTGCACATTATAATGTGCTCACAGTATATCTCAGTTTTGACATGGTTTTTAGCATTTGTGGGGAACATGTCTAGCAAGACATAACGCGAGTGTGGTATAATGCACTCACATTATATCTTGTTTTATGTTAAATTCTACTCTATTGAATGTATGTTTATATATTTGTATGTTTGTATGTACATGTATGCTTGTATGTCATGTATATATGTCATGTATATATGTATGTATGTATGCCTATATGTATCAATGCATGTATATTGTATGTAAGATTATATCTACACATGTACATGTATGCTTTTATGTATGTAGGATTGTATGTACATATGTATTGTTCTTGTATGTATGTATGTATGTATTTATGTATATCTTTAGAGGGAGGGATAATTTTAAGAGAGAGAGAGAGAGAGAGAGAGTTGTCTAGTTAGGGTGGGAGGGGGAGAGGAAGAGGGAGAGGGAGATGGAGAGAGAGAGTGAGGGAGTCTGGAGAGAGGGAGAGTGGGTGGAAGTGAGAATTTAAGAGAGAGGGAGTGGGAGAGAGAGATTTATTTAGCTAGGTAGGGTGAGAGAGAGAGAGAGAGAGAGAGAGAGAGAGAGAGTGAAAGTTATGTAGGTAGGGTGCCAAAGGGAGAGACTTGAGAGTGTGAGGGGGGTGAGAGGGAGAGACTTGAGAGATAGGTAGTGAGAGGGACTGTGAGAGAGAGAGAGTGAGAAAGAGAGGGAGTGTGAGTGAGAGACCTAAGAGAGGGAGATGTTGTGGGAAGGAGTGACTTGAGAGAGGGAGGGAAAGAGGTGGATGGAGTGAGAGGGACTTATCTAGGTAGGGTGGGAGGGATAGATAGAGAGAGGGGGGAGAGAGAGAGTTACCTAGGTAGGTTGCTAGAGGGAGAGACCTGAGAGAGAGGGAGAGAGAGAGAGGGAGTGGGAGAGAGTGGGAAGGATATAGAGAGATAGCTAGAGGGAGTGAGAGATGGTTGTAGGGATTGATTGAATGAGAGGTACCTAGAAAGAGGGAGACACTAGATAGAGATAATCAGAGAGGGTAGGAGAGAGGGAAGGAGGGAGAGGTGAGATGTATAGATAGAGATAAATTGATAGGGGTTCAGGGTATAGGGTTGAGGTATTAGGGTGGAGGACCTATAGGGTTGATGGTTTCTAGGGTATTAGGGTTTAAGGGTTGAGGGTCGATGGTAGAGGGTATTGGGTTGAGGGTATAGGGTAGAAGGTTTAAGGGTTTAGGGTTCATGATTTAGGGTTGAGGGTAGAGGGTTTAGGGTATAGGTTTGAGGGTATATAGTTGAAGGATTAGGTTGAGGGTACAATGTAAAGGTTAGATGGTATAGGGATTGAGGGTTGAGGGTTTAGGGTTTAAGGATTGAGGGTTGAGGGATTAAGGGTTGAGGGATGAGAATTGAGCGTTGAGGGTTTGATGTATAGGGTAGAGGGTAGAGGGTAGAGGGTTGATTGTTGAGGGTTTAAGGTTGAGGGTAGAGGATTTAAGGTATAGAGTATAGGGTCAAGGGAGTAGGGTTGAGGTTCCAATGTATAGAGTAGAGGGTATAGGGGTTGAGGGATTAGGGTTTAAGGGTAGAGGGTAGAGGGTTTAAGGGTTGAGTTATTAAGGTTTGAGGGTTTAGGGATTAGGGTAGAGAGTTTTCTTGGATTTAAAGTTTTAAGGGTTGAGGGATTAGGGTTTAGGGTAGAGAGTATTGGGTAGAGGGTAGAGGGTAGAGGGTAGAGGGTAGAGGGTTTAGGATTTAAGGATTGAGGGTTGAGGTTTAGGGTTTAGGGTTGAATGTTTAAGGGTTTAGGGGTTGAGAGTTTAGGGTTGAGGGATTAGGGTAGAGAGGGAGGGATGGATGGATAGAAAGATGGAGGGAGAAGTGAGATAGAGAGAAGGAAATAAGAGGAGGGGGGACATATATATGAGGGTTGAGGATCCAATGTATAGGGTAGAGGGTTGAGAATAGAGGGTATAGGTTGACGATCTGTAGGGTTGAGGGATTAGGGTATTGGGTTGAGGGTATAGGGTTGAGAGTACATATGGTTGAAGGATTGGGGTTGAGAGTCCAATGTATAGAGTAGAGGGTA
>CM021100.1:239979275-240013628 GCA_007115665.2 Sequoiadendron giganteum | reverse complement strand
ATGTATAGGGTAAAGGGTATAGGGGTTGAGGGATTAAGGGTCAAGAGGGTTGAGGGATAAGGGTAGAGAGTTTAATAAGTGGGTTTAAGGGTTGCAGGTAGAGGGTAGAGGATTGAGGGTAGAGGGTAGAGGGTTTAAGGGTTTAGGGTTCAAGGGTTGAGCATTTAGGGTTTAGGGGTTAGGGTTGAGTGTTTAAGGTTTTATATGGTAGAGGGTTGAGATTATAAGGTTGGGGGATTAGGTTTGAAGGTCCAATGTCTAGGGTAGAGATTATAGGGGTTGAGGGATTAGGGTATAGAGTTTACTAAGTGGGTTTAAGGGTTTAAGGGTTGAGGGATTAGGGTTTAGGGTAGAGGGCAGAGGGTAGAGTATTGAGGGTAGATGGTAGAGGGTTTAAGGTTTTAGGGTTTAGGGTTTAGGTTTGAGTGTTTAAGGGTATATGGTAGAGGGTTTAAGGGTTTAGGGTTTAGGGTTGAGGGTTTAAGGGTTTATAGGGTAGAGGGTAGAGGGTAGATGGTTTAAGGGTTGAGTGTTTAAGGTTGAGTAATTAGGGTTGAGGGCAGAGGGTATTGGTTTGAGGGTATACAATAGATGGTTTAAGTGTTTAGGGTTTAAGGGTTGAGGGTATAGGGTATTGGGTTGAGGGTATAGGGTAGAAGGTTTAAGGGTTCAGGGTTGAGGGTAGAGGGTTGAGGGTATAGGTTTGAGGGTATATTGTTTAAGGTTTTAAGGTTTAATGGTTGAGGGTTGAGGGTTTAAAATTGAGGGTATAGGGTATAGGGTTGAGGGATTAGGATTAAGGGTCCAATGTATAGGGTAGAGGGTATAGGGGTTGAGGGTTGAGGGTAGAGGGTTTAAGGGTTGATGGATTAAGGGTTTAGGGTTTAGGGTTTAGGGTAGAGAGTTTTATTGGATTTAAGGGTTTAAGGGTTGAGGAATTAGGGTGAAGAGTTTAGGGTTGAGGATAAAGGGTATTAGGTCGAGGGTAGAGGGTTTAAAAGTTGAGGGTTGAGGGTTTAGGGTTGAGTGATTATGGTAGAGAGGGATGGAGGGAGAAGTGAGATAAAGAGGAGAGAAGAGGAGGGAGGGACATAGATATATGAGGGTTGAGGATCTAATGTATAGGGTAGAGGGTTGAGAATAGAGGGTATAGGGTTGACGACCTATAGGGTTGAGAGATTAGGGTATTGGGTTGGATATAACATTGAGGGATTAGGATTGAGGGTACATATGGTTGAAGGATTGGAGTTGAGAGTCTAATGTATAAGGTAGAGGGTATCAAGGTTGAGGGTTTAATTTATAGGGTATAGGGTTAAAGTTTTGAGGGTTGAGGGTATAAGTTTGAGAGTAGAGGATTGAGGGTATAGGGTTGGGGGATTAGGGTTGAGGGTCTAATGTATAGGGTAGAGGGTATATTAGTTGAGGGATTAGGGTTTAAGGGTTGAGGTATTAATGGTCAAGAGGGTTGAGAGATTAGGGTAGAGAGTTTACTAAGTGGGTTTAAGGGTTGAGGGATTAGGGTTGAGGGTAGATGGTAGAGGATTGAGGGTAGAGGGTAGAGGGTTTAAAGATTTAGGGTTTAAGGGTTAAGGGTTTAGGGTTTAGGGTTGAGTGTTTAAGGGTTTATAGGGTAGAGGGTAGAGGGTAGAGGGTTTAAGGGTTGAGGGTTTAAGGTTGAGGGTAGAGGGTTGAGAGTATAGGGTTGGGGGATTAGGGTTGAGGGTTGAGGGTTGAAGGTCCAATGTATAGGGTATAGGGTATAGGGGTTGAGGGAATAGGGTTTAAGGGTTGAGGGATTAGGGTAGAGATTTTACTAAGTGGGTTTAAGGGTTTAAGGGTTTAAGGGTTAGGGTTGAGGGTAGAGGGTATAGGGATTGAGGGATTAGGGTTTAAGGGTTGAGGGATTAGGATAGAGATTTTACTAAGTGGGTTTAAGGGTTTATGGTGTAAGGTTTTATGAGTTTAGGACCTATAGGGTTGATGGTTTAGGGTATTGGGTTAAGGGTAGACTATTTAGGGTTTAGGGTGTAAGGGTTTAGGGTGTAGGGTAGAGGGTTTAGGGTTTAGGGTAATGGTTTGAGGTAAATTTTTGAAGGTTTAGGGTTGATGGTCCAATGTATAGGATGTCAATTTCACCCACTAGCTTGCCAATTTGGTAAAATTGGAAATGTAGTGGCCTATTTAAAAATAATGGGTCCAAGAAATGGGGTCTCCTAGTGATGATCCTATTTTTTGGACCCATTTTTTCAAACAGACCAAGTTAGGTTGCCAATTTCACCCAGTAGCTTTCCAATTCAGTGAAATTGGAAATGTAGTTGCTTTTTTGAAAAATGGGTTGAAGAGATTGGTTAAATCACTAGGAGACCCCATTTCTTCGACCCATTTTTCAAACAGGCCACTACATTGCCAATTTCACCGAATAGGAAATCTAGTGGGTGAAATGGGCAACCTAACTTGAGAGGGATAGAAGGAGTGAGTGAGTGAGTGAATGAGAGATACTTGAGAGAGTGAGAGGAGGTAAGGGTTAAGGGTAGAGGGGAGAGAGATAGGAGTGAGTGAGAGAGAGAAAGTTGAGAGAGGGAGGGAGGGAGTGGGAGAGAGATAGATGGTAGAGGATAGAGGGTAGAGGGGAGAGATATAGAATTAGGGTATAGGGGTTGAGGAGGGGAGATATATATAATTAGGGTATAGGGGTTGACAGTATAAGGGTTAAGGGTGGAGGGTAGAGGGGAGAGAGGAGTGAGTGAATAAGAGAGAGTTGAGAGAGGGAGAGGGGGTAGGAGGGAGAGACTTGAGAGAGAGAGACAGAGGGAGTGGGAGAGAGATAGATGATAGAGGGTATAAGGGTTAAGGGGAGAGGGGAGAGAGATAGAATTAGGGTATAAGGGTTGAGGGTATAAGGGTTAAGGGTAGAGGGGAGAGGGGAGAGAGATAGAAGGATTAAGTGAGTGAGTGAGAGAGAGAGAGTTGAGAGAGGGAGAGGGGGTAGGAGGGAGAGACTTAAGAGAGAGAAACATAGGGAGTGGGAGAGAGATAAAGGGTAGAGGATAGAGGGTATAAGGGTTAAGGATAGAGGGTGGAGGGGAGAGAGATAGAATTAGGGTTTAAGGGTTGAGGGTAGAGGATAGAGAGTATAAGGGTTAAGGGTAGAGGGTAGAGGGGAGAGATAAAATTAGGGTTTAAGGGTAGAGGGTAGATGGGAGAGAGTTAAAAGGAGTGAGTGAGAGAGAGAGAGAGAGAGTTGAAAGAGGGATATGCGGTAGGAGGGAGATACTTGAGAGAGAGAGACAAAGGGAGTGGGAGAGAGATAAAGGGTAGAGGATAAAGGGGAGAGAGATATAATTAGGGTATAGGGGTTGAGGGTATAAGGGTTAAGGATGGAGGGTAGAGGGGAGAGAGATAGAAGGAGTGAGTGAGTGAGAGAGAGAGACGAGAGAGAGGGAGAGGCAGGAGGAGGGAGGGAGAGAGAGAGAGAGAGAGAGAGAGAGAGAGAGGGAGGGTATAAGGGTTAAGAGTAGAGGGTAGAGGGGATAGAGATGTAATTATGGTATAGAGGGTATAGATAAAGAGAGAAAATAAATCTATAAAAAATCCAACTTTCTCATAATGCAAGCATGTTTTGAAAAAGTAGAGATGTGATTGTTTTTAGCAAGAAATAACGTGCCTGCGTTATAACACAAGCATGTTTTGGATTGCTCTAAAAATGGTGTGATTTGGTTATTCAAAATATTCCATTGTATCATTTTATGTCCCTTTTTTGTGAAAATATAGTGTCTGGATATACAAGGCATACCCATAGAGGTTGATGGTTGAAAAAGTAATTTAATCTCTACAAGGACACCTTTCTAATTGGCAACATAGTATTAGTGGTTGAATTTTTAGAGAACTAAACTCTATAGCCACAGTGTGAGGTGAAGTCATAGTATTACAACTCCACATAGGTTTTGATATGTGTGCACTTAACATTCATTCATGCAGGTGATAGTACAAAGGACCAAAGGAAGGTATTGAGAGAGTATCACTTTTATATTAGTGATGATCACAACACATTCTCTAGAGTTCGTGAAAGGTTACTTCCAGATTTTCTATAGTGATTTGGCTTAGAGGGGCATAGCATACAGTCGACATATAATATGGTCGGATAACTATGCAACACAATTCAAGAACTCATGCATGTTCTACTGGTTGAGCAAGATGCATGTCATTATAGGTTTTCAACATATGTGGAACTTTTGTGAGGCCCAACGTGGAAAGAGGGAGAGTGATGGTGCAGGAGCATGTGTGAAAAGAGTATTAGCATGAGAAGAGTTAAAGTATAAAGATAGTGCAAAGTTGAAAGATGTAAGATAAATTGTTGAGTGGTGCAATGCTTTGATGGGTCTAGGTAATGAAAGTACATCTTCCTTTCATAGATTTTTTTGGTTGATGGATGATACTAACATTGCACCATATGAGGATTGTTGTACACTAACAGGATTGAGTGAGCTACACTCTTTCCTTAGCTCAATTCTAGGTTCATGGAGTATCAATAAATAGAAGATGGCATGATTTTGTTCTTCATGTACAATGCAAGCTTGAAATGATTGTGAGTCAGGGGAGTGGGTTGAAAAATGGTTGAAAAGTTATCTTAGCCCACTTCACTTGTATCATCCTTCAACGACATTGGAACTAACACAGATGGAATGATCAGTCGACTTTAAAGATGTAGAAGATCTAGTTCAACCAGGTAATATATCTACTTGCTTAGTTTTTGAAATTCCTATTGTTATCTTACTTTATAGTGTATTCATAATGTTGACTAGTTTCAAGAGATTTGCCACACATATGAATGCAGGGCATGTTTATGCAGTTATTGTAGATGAAGACAATGAAGAGAGAACAAAATATTAATTGTGTCATTTTGTTGAGGCCAAAAATAAATTGGAGGCCCTAGTTATAGATGGAGAAAACATTGAATACCCTATAGGCTCAATTGTTGTTATTGGAATGTGTCTTAGAAGGCACCCACATAAGAGTGTTAAACATTGGTTTTTTCAGGACTTTGACACACATCATAATATTCTTCATTACTCAAACCTTGTCATGGCATCCAATGTTCATTTGACCAAATATGGGGATAGACCTTTGAACAAGACCTTGTGGAAAGTCTATGAGTCTGACCATGAAGAAATACTTGACACAAAAAAGAGTAGAGCAGACCCGGATGGTTCATTGGATTAATTTGTAAGTATGCACATTGGTTCTTATTAATTTATACTTGTATACACATGATTTTTTTTTATGTCAATGCTATCATCTTCTTTTACTTTTCCTATTTGTAAGTAACCTACTAAAAATTTATTGGAGTTCCCTTGTAGAAAAATGCAGATTTATGAGCCATCCAAGAGAATTTCAACTAGAAAATCAATGCAACATCCTTATTTTTATGATCTTGACAAATCTCAATTATGATTTTAACCCATTGCAAAAGTGTTTGCCAAGCTTGGTGAGGGAATTTCAAGTTATTTATTTGAAGTTAACCTTATCATGAGCACCTATGATGTAGATATTATAAGAGTATCTCAAATTTCAAGTTATTCTATTCATGAGAGGTGTTGTGTGCAATAGGCATCTTGGAACTCCTAGTGAAGATGTATAACCAGGAGTGACTAAGTTGAGATACTAGCATGCATGTCCTCAATGGAAGCATCAGGATTTATGCTTTGTTGTTCCTGAGTTGGAACCAAATGGTGTGGATTTGTTGTCTGTAAGTGCCTTCCATCTATTTTAATTTCATTTCCATTTTGGATGCTCTTTCTTTTTCTTCTTTTACTTTGCATATTTTAAAGTAAACTAATAAAAATTGATTGGCCTCTCCTTGCATAAAATACTAATTTATGAGCCATCAAAGAGAATCTCAGCCAAAAAATCAATGCAACATCCTTATTTTGGTGATCTTAACAAATCTCAATTATGATTTTAAGCCATTAAAAAAGTGTGTGTGAAGCTTAGTGAGGGAATTTCAAGTTATTCATTTGAATTTAACCTTATCATGAGCACCTATGTTGTAGAAATTATAAGAGCATCTCGAATTTCAAGTTATTCTATTCATGAGAGGTGTTGTGTGCAATAGGTATCTTGGAACTCTTAGTGAAGATGTATGACCAGAAGTGACTAAGTTGGGAGACTGGCATGCCTATCCTCAATGGAAGAATCGAGATTTATTCCTTTTTGTTCCTGAGTTGGAACCAAATGGTGTGTATTTTTTGTCTATATGTGCCTTCCATATATTTTTATTTCATTTTTCATTTTGGATACTCTTTCTTTTTCTTTTTTTACTTTGTGTATTTATAAGTAAACTACTAAAAATTGAGTGGTCTCTCCTTGCAGAAAATGTTGATTTATGAGCCATCAAAGAGAATCTCAGCCAAAAAATCAATACAACATCCTTATTTTGACGATCTTGACAAATCTCAATTCTAATTTGAAGCCATTATAAAAGAGCGTGTTAAGCTTAGCGAGGGAATCTCAAGTGACTTATTTGAAGTTAACCTAATCATGAGCACCTATGATGTAGAAATTATAAGATAATATCAAATGTATGAGTGAAATTGTAAAAGATATGTGATAACATAGTACCTAAGGTGTTGTAATGAGATTTACTTGTAATAAGATTTACTCAAATATTGAAATTTAGTGCAGGGGCACCAAGGTTATTGAGCAAATTTGGTTCATGGAAGTCTTAAGTTAGTTTTGTTTTTTTATTTTTGTCAATTGAATAAGGTCATATTAGACCAATTTATAATGTAATAAGTCGTGCTAGTTGGTTTTGGGTCATTTTGGAGTTCATGTTGCATATTTGTCAAAATGATGTAAAATTACAAACATTAAAAAGTTGTTAATGTGAAAAAAGTACAAAAAAATGTAAACTTGAAGAAGACCAACAGTCATTGGAATTCAAAGGGTAGTTAGAGCCATTTACATAGGTTATTTAAGGTTTAAATATGTTGGGAATTCAAAGGAAGAGGTTTGTTGTGCAATTTTTGCACACACGCCCCACAAAATGTGGACCCTCTTTCTTTTCAGTTTTTGGTGTTCTGGTCCCTCTTTCTGAGGGTGTTGCTTGCTTGAGTTTGTGCCTTAACGTCCTATTTTTCCAATTGAAGTGGTATCCTTTTAAGCCATATTGAAAATCTAAGATTTCAGCTTTATCTTGGGTTTTTCAATGTTTTCGAGAAAATCCGCCTAGGCCGGATTCTCTCTGTTTCCCTTGATTGTCCGAAATTGACTTTTTGCACTGTCTTCGGGAAAATCCGTTCATTCTGGATTTCCCCAAAATCCTTACCGGAGTCGAATCCCCAAAATCCATCCTTGAGTTGAATCCCTGAAATTCCTCGTGGTTGCGACTGTCTTGTCAAATGCATTAATGGCGTTTGTACGAAGGTAGGAGGCTTTGATATATTGATGGTTTGGGAAATAATTGATCACTTTAAGTTGTGCATTTGCTATCGTTTGAGCTTGTGTGAGTGAGGTTTTCAATTTTTTGCTAATATTTTGATCTTCGAAATTACTTGAGCTGTGCATTTGTTTTTGGAGTGCGTGGGTATCTAGTCTGCATCAGGTAGTTACTTATCATTTCCTTCATCACAACCTTGACGCTTCCATGGTATGTATATGCGCTCTATCCTTTGTTGATTTCAATTTGCTTCTCACACATTTTGGGAGTCTTTTGTAGTTCTCTAGCATTTCTGGTTGTGCATCATCATCGCGCATGTTGGGGGGGTTTTGGTTTGATACACCAGTTCGTTTTGGATCAATTAATCGTTATGCTTAGTCTGGTGTTGGTTCTTGATTAGGCTTTGGTCCACTATGACTTTGGTTTTTTCTATTTTGGTGAATTGTTGAGTCATCTGTGCTTTCATGGTGGACATTTAGGGTTCCCAACCTAGGGCATGGTCGTTTGTCTTTGAAATTGCTAGGAAATGGGTCATTCATTCATGTTTTGTTCATTAAAATCCTAGGTCATTTTGGTTTCGGATTTTTGGCTTGGATCCAGAAGGATTTGAGTTCATATGATAGAGCACTGAGGATGTGAACAGGGTTTGGGTTTTCGAGGTCTTCAAGGAATTTCGCTCTCCCCGAATTTTCCTGAATTTCTTGCTTTTTCCTTTGTTTTCACTTTAATCTGGATTTCCTTTGGTTTCGCCAAAATCCGTTCCATCGGGATTCTCCCGAAGTCCGCGGTCGGGTCGTTTTCCCGATTTTAAGCTTAGATATTGTCATACCTTTGGTTTCGCCAAAATCCATCCCATCTGGATTCTCCTGAGAATCTGTCCCCTTTCATTTTCCCCGAGTCTGTCGTAAAACTGTCAATTTTGCCAGAATCCGTCTCTGGCGGATTCTTCTGGGTGTTTTGGAAAAATGATTGAATTTGATGAATGTGGATTAGGGGTATCTTGATGATGCATCTGATTAACTTAGGAGGCTTATCATAAATTTTCTTAGTGCTTTTCCTGGGTTGAATTGAGGATTTAAATGGTATTATGGGATTTAGTATGTTCGGTTCGCTGGAATCCGCCTGGTCCGAATTTTCTCGAAAATCCTTCCCAGCGCAGAATCCACGAAGGGGGCTAAATCTTGAACTTTGAGATAATGATATTTTCGCACTCATTGCTTTTAATGGATCTAATTTTATGGTGTCCTTGTGTGTTTACAAGCAGGATTAGGACAAAATGTTGCTGTTAAGGGCAAAGGAAAGGCAACTAATCCTACTACTGAGGCCTCTGCTATTTCAGATGCGAAAAAGGTTAAATTGGACATCAAGAGCAGAGTCCCTGATAGCAAGATGACCTCAATTTGGTCAGGCATAACGAATACCAATGTAGGAATGTGGGATTATGAGGAGTTCAAAGCTGAGATGTCAGCACCGAATCCTCCTCTGCTGGAAATAGGTATGGTAAAATCCGGATTAGCTCATGTGGCAGGTTTCCCTCCTGCAGTACAATGTTATGAGTTAGTATTGGAATGTGCAAAGAACTATGATAGAGAGACATAGAGGATAGTAGGTTCCCAAGGAAGGATTATTCTTAGCTTCATTCCTGTGGCGATTGCTACAACCTTTGACATGCCTGACAGATCCCATGTGGTGGGTTTTAATATGACTGATTCTAGAAAATACTATGAGGATGACATGGTTAAATCACAACAGGTGATTAATTCTTGGTTGGAGAAGCCTAAATCCCATTTCTCTAAGTTTCCCAAATAGTTGTCCCGACTTAAGTTCAAGAAGGAATATTATAATGCTATCACCCTTCTTAGCAGGTTGGTGGGATTGAAAAGTGCAAATTTGTTTGAGACATGGATGTTCAATACAATTGACAAGATGGAGCAGGGAATTGACTATCATTGGGTAGGTGTCATCAGTGATGAAATTCATCATCAGTTGTGTAATGTCTTGCAGACCAAGACTTTCACCATGACTTCTTACCTGGTTTACTCATTGGCCAAGCTTTATCCATACAAGGGATTGAGTACCAGAGGTGTCTTTGGGCAGGATGTTATTTACGAGGTGTACCCACAATTGCACTTAATTGGTGGGAGTTACAGAAGATCAAATGATGCCTTCACCATGTATATCACCAGGCTACTCTAGGGTGCAGAGCATGTGAGAATTTCTGACAAGGCAAAGGAATTGGTGAAAAAATATGGAGCATGGTTTATCCAGTTCCCTACCTTTTCATACATTTGAATTGATGGTTTTCAAAGGGCTCCTTATAGATTTCCAAGGTATCCCACAGATCACATCATTTTGTTGGAAGTTGTGAGACAAATCTGTGATTTTGACAGCGTTATAAAGGGAGAAATGCATAAGACTGGGTTTGGGAATGATTTCCCTATGAAGATTGGAATGGGAGAAGTTTGTGCTTCTATTCAGAGTGCCCATGCTGCTGAGGAGGAAATGAGTTCTTTTGGACTTCCTTTCCACACTAAAAGGGAAAGGTTTGATATCATAGGCGAAGCACAGAAGAAGGCTAATAGGGATTATATCCACAAGGCTCATATTGAGGACTATTGGGAAAACCTTGTTCATGAGTTTGAGGTAAGAGAGAAGAAGTTTTCTAGGCTGCCAGTGGGTCTGGTAAGATTGTATAACATGAGGGCCATCCCGGACCAGATAGAGGAAGATGGAAATGTGATTCAGGGCCATGTCTATGAGGCAGTAAAAGATAAATCAGTAGGGGAGGTCGATTGGTTGGAAGAGGAAAAGACTGACCTGGATTAGGTTATGACCCCAGTGATTAAATTCACTAAAATGTGGTTAAAACACAAGATGCTAGAGCTCGAGAGCGAAGGTGTTCCATGCACCTATGACCTAATGGGAGACCTGGAGTCCCATTCTACTTCTAAAGCTTCTATTGAACTAGACCAGAAGGGTAAGGAGAAGGTGGGCTCTCCTTTTAGAATTCAAGTAAGAGATGTTCAGGCTGAGAAAGTTGCAGAGTTGGGGAAACAGAGAAAGCCTGTTGCTAAGAAGAGGAAGCATGCCTCTAAAAAGGAAGTTGAAAAGAATCAGGGAGAAGAAGAAGAGGTGGAGAGTGTCCATGCATTGATGAAAAAGAAAAGGACTACAAGGACATCACACAAACTGGAGGAGGTTCCTAGGGTTGACAAGAAAGCTGAGCCACCAATGGTAGAAGTGGAAAGCTCTAGGGAAAAGACACAAGTTTACATGAGGAGATCCATGACTCCTTCCCCAAGGGATTTTGTGGCCAAGGAGGGTGTGTCGTTAAGTGTCCCTATTATTGAGCAGGTTAGCTCCTCTATTCCTCATGATGCTGGTAGTATAGAAGGAGAATCAAAATAGGATGAAGATCCTAAGGAGCTGGATGGAGAAGAGTTTGAAGAGGGAGACCTCTTCAATGCAGAGGCAGAGATAAACAGGGCGATTCAATCTCCCTTGGTGGCACATGTGGATTCTCTTGCAAAAGAATAGGATAAGTCTTCCCAAAGGTAGGAAGAGACACCGGCTAGGACTCCCTCACTAGTGAAAGTTGTTGTAGAAGAACAAATACAGCAAGAGGAAGACCCAACAGTGGATGTTCCCAAAAGTCCACATGTTGAAGAGAATGTTACTGATGATCAATAGGAGAAGGAGTAGGGTAAGCAGAGCACTGTACCCATCGAGTTCACTGTCCCTGACTGGCTCGAGAAGGAATTGAAAAGTAAAATGGTGATTGTTGAGGATGCTCCTCCTAATTGGAGTGCCCTCATGGTGAATGTGGAGAAGCAGAGAGGTAAAAAGAAAGCAAGGGTTATCTCTCGGATTGAAAGAGATGGATCAGGTAATTGGGTGGCCCACATTGCTACTCCTACTTCGGACAAAGAAAGGGACAATGTAATTGCCTAGGATTATGATGTGCAAACTATTGATTTGGGGCATGCTACTGTTGAGCAAGATATTGAGGAATATGAAGGTTCCAGTGCGGTTATTGTGGGACGATTGAAGAAGGCAATACAAACCAGGCATGAGCTAGAGAGGGAAAATGAAACTCTGAGAAAATACTTGTAGGATTTGATGAAACCCTTGTAGGCAATTGGCTCCTCCTCTTCTACTACAGGATTCATTCCCCAGGAGACCATTTCTGAGCTGGAGAAGATGAAGACTACCTCCAATGCTGCAATGACTTGGTTGAAAGGTGTCCAAGATAAAGGAGATGATGCCATTAAGGGCATATTGTCCACTGGAGGGGAAGCATTGAGATTGATTGATCAGTTGAAGGTGGCATTAGCACAAGATAATGTGGACACTGACCTCTTGCTGCAGAAAGTTACAGATATCATGGGATTCACTGAGGATAGATTGGTTAAATGCGGGATTCTTCCTTTTCCTAAGGTTTCTGAACCTTGGGAATGGTTCGAGATTCTGTAAATGAGGTAGAAGGTCTTAAAGAAAATCCATAAGTAGGCAAAGCTGGTTGAGGATGCCCTAACTGATGTTCATGGGAGATGCATCTCTTTCTTTGAAATCATGACTGGGAGGAAGAACTTTGCTCCAAAGCATCTCAGTTTGGAGCAACCTAGAAAATGGTGGAGGGATGTATATTCTCCAGTCAGTGAAGGACCAATTACTGAACATCAACTAGATGATGCTGCAACCTATATTGCAGTCATTGATAGATATTTGACCAACAAGGTTGATTGGGATGGTACAATTTGACAGGCAAAGGAGGATGTTGTAACCCTTGAGCGAAAGATCAGAGTTTTGCCTGTGCCACCTGTTGTAGAGCTGGATAGGGTCTTGTTGGCCGTACATGGAGAGTTGGATAAAACAAAAGATAAGGATGGGAAGTAAATATATTGAATCTCATTAATATTTGTGCTTCCCATTTTATTCACATGTATTGGGCCAACCTTCTTGGGTGTTTTGGCGGTTGAGAATGAAATTGGTGCTATGGCACATTTCATATGTCTGACTTTAGTCTTTGGGGCCAACCTCTTGTAGGTTAGGGTTTTATTATGAAGTTGTAATTTGGGCCGACCTATCATGTTTTCTATATAGTGGGCATGTTGCCTCATTTTGGGCAGATAGATAGACATAAAAAATTGAGAAGGAATTAGAAATAGAAGTGCGAGGACAAGTAAGAGCAAATTAGGGTTTTATTTTCAATCAAATATTGTAACAAAAAATTGGAATTGTTGCCATTTTTGGATGATTTAATATAAGGAGGATATTGTGTCTGGTATCCATCTTCTAGAATTTCATCTGGCATGGTTCTTGTTGTTCTATCTTTCAAATTGCTTATAGTTTATGGTTAAATGATTTGATAATGCTTAGGGTTTCATGTTTGGAATGTTTGTAGTGATCTCTAGTCCATACTTTTTGTAGTTAGTTGATTGTTAGCTGCTTTGCAAAGTTAGCCTAGACTTATATTTTGTGCTTAGTTCAATTGTGAAAGTTTGTTCAATATAGTTTCTATGGAATTATCTGAATGAATGCTTATGATTTGAAAATCTTTCAACACCTTAGAAGATTGCACTATTTCTGTGGAATTGCAGATTTATCTGGGTCAAGCAGAAGATAGTTTATGAGAGATCGGTCCATTCTAAATATTTTATCCTTTCATATTCCAGTTTTAGGGTTAATAATAGTTTTAAGATTACTTCTGAAGCCTTTATCTTTTTTTATTTCTTTATCATTTCAGGTTCTAATCGGGTTTAAAAGTATCATTTTAGTGTTCATATATGATAAGATCCGATATCCAGTATTGCTCGTAGTAAGGTCCCATTGTGATTACCAGCATTTTCACATTTATCACTGAGTTGTTTACTGCATTGTCAAGACCTGACATTAGAGACCTTGGGGTTATCTCTTTTTCCATAGAGATTTACCTTTCAAGAGAGATAGAATATCATATTCTGTCTGAGTTGTTGCTGTGCAGAAAACACCATCAACAAGGTTGTTGAAGGTTTTTGTGAAGGAAACACAATAAAAATCCCCCTGATTTCTCTTATAATTATGTGTGTTTCATTGAATTATTTTGTTGTAGACTATTATACTTGGTCATATGGAAGTATTATGTCTTGAAATATTTTAAAATTGGTAGAGATAGGTGTTAGATATGTTTTGGATTTGGAGTGAAGTAAATTCATTGAGATTTAAGAATTTGATTGTCAAATTACTGACTACGGGTCTGTACAGCCAGCCATAAGGGTTTAAAGACTAATAATGAATAAATGACTCATTCCACCTATCGTTTCTCTTTGTATCTTGTTTAAATGAGTAAAATATGGTAGGATTATATGTAGGAATAAGATTTAGGAGTAGGGAAAATGTTTAGGAGTTTTTTTGGTTGCTATCCCAGAGGAAATTAGGTGAATTTGGCTTAAAACTGGAGTTTCGATGTTTGGTTTTGGTGAAATTATATTAGGAAAGATTGGGAGATGATTGATTTGGCATGAGCAGACATATATTGAAGTTTTTGAAGATTTGTAAGGGCAAGGAAGGTGATTTTAGTGCTTAGGTATGATGCCCTAATTATCAAACTATGTATTTTGAGTGAAATTTGATGGTTAAAGGAAGGAAGTTTTAGAAACTATTGGGGGAAGTAGATTTTGATGAACCTTAAAGAATTTTCAAACATAAATAAATGTGTTTGAGGCCTTGGTTGGATATTTAGAAGCTTGGAATAGTGTTTTTCAATAAACCACTTTGGAATGGCATAAAGTGAGGGTTTCATGTTTTGGTGTCATAGGAAATGATTCTTTGATAAAAAATTGTGCATTTGGAGGTTTTGTAGACTAGTAAGTGACTATCCATGAAGATTTAGGGTTGGAAAGGCATTTGAGTGGGTGATGCTTTGTTAAAGTGACCTAATTGAGGTCTAGAACATCATAGTTGCATGATTTGGAGAAGTTGGTCGAAAGTGACCTACGTTGCTTTTGAGATATGATTTGTAAGATGTTAAAGGGTGTTTGAAAATAGAATTGGTTAGTGGATTTGAGATTAGATCTAAGATTTTTGGTCTAGAAACTAGATTTGCAAACTACAATGGAATTTGAGTGAATTTGTGAAGAGTTGAACAAATAGGTTTAAAAGGGTTGCAAAGTTGTTTCTAAAGGCCTAAATTGTGATTGTAAGTTGATTGCATCCCTACTTTACATAGAAATTTATTGCTTCCCTCAAAAATTTATAATTCAAGCAACGTAATCCCTTGACAGTCCAAATTGCAAAAGGGAAACAATCTTTGATGACCTATTACCTAGATATCGTGTTGGTTACAAAAAAAAATTCTAAGGCATTGGGATCATGTAGGGAACCTCTAAAACAACCTCTCTCAGTTTTTGTTATTTCAGAGTCATTTTTTGTGGTGTCCAATTTTGACTTGATGAAAAAAATGTCAATTGCAAAGTGGTGCAACTTTCATTCTGCAACTCATGTGACCAAATGGATTGTTCCAAAATTTATGAATAGGTATTTTTATGCTACGAATGGTCCTCTTTCAAACCCAAACACGTAGAATCGCTATGAGCTATGTTCAACCAAATTGATCCCTGAAGAGTCTGAAGTGCAAAATGGCTGTAAACTTCAGCATATTGTGACTCAGATACCGTGACACTTAGAAAATTATTATTTAATCCTATGTGATAATGCTGGTCCCCTCTACAATAACCTTTCTTGGTTTTTTCTATCTTAGAGAAATTTTCCCGTGGTGAAAAATTTTCACTTGGGGAAAAAGTAATCAAATGCAAGTAGTTGAAAGATGCAAAGTGGTGCAACTTCCGTTTGCAACTTGTGTGACCAAAAAGACTATTCCAACGCATCCGAATAGGTATTTTTTACACTAGGAATGTTCCTCTTTCACACCCAAACATGTGTAATCGCTTCGAGCTACGTTCAACCAAATCGATCCCTTAAGAGTCCAAAGTGCAAAATGGTTGCAAACTTTAGCATGTTGTTACTCAGATACTGTGATGCTTAGAAAATTCACATTTGATCCTATGGGATTGTGTTGGAACTGTAATGCCCTACCACGCAACCCTAGAGAAAGTTTCAATTCACTAAACAAGCGTACTAAAATTTTTTTTTTAAAAGAAGTAAAAGAAGTGAATTAAACCCACATGTTCAACTAAATTGACAACCTCCCCTAGGGTTACATAACTGAGATTACTTAAACCCCAATAACATACATTATTTAAAATACATTGAAAGTAAATAACCCAAGTAAAACATTCAACATCATAGAAAGAAATGAGATATGATAAAGCATTCATTTACATAAATCAATTACAAAGGATCTATTACAATCCTCATTCCCGGAATGAGTACAAATACATAAGCCTGATTATTACAAGGTCCACCTCATACACAAGAGGGGTAAAACAATATCATTACATTATGAGATACAAAATACAAGAATCCGAAAGCAAGACAAGTGAGATGTCCATCAAGAAGTCTCGCCACCAAGTGCTGAAGATCAAGGGGACCCAACGGTTATGGTGCATGTTCCACCCAACCATGTGGTACCCGAAGGACCAACCCCCATGCTAGGAGATAGTAACCAAGTAACATGGACGAGAAACCTACCACCTCAAACCAAAGGCAAACTCATACTGATATAAACTGACTCAACCACACATATGCACAATAAATTCAAAACTCTAATCGTGGTTACATTGCTTCCAGACATAATATAATCAAGTGTGCTAAAGAAAACATACGCACAACATAAACACGGTGTTATCCTAGACAGAGTGTCATCGCAAGGTTTGTCATGAGATATCCTCTGGGCATTCTTCATAGGCTCCGGAAATCTTGGTGGCCTCAACCGAATCCTGGCACTCATACTAACTCAAGCGGAATCAACTACCTCTCATAGGGACGAGATAGTGATCTTGCCATTCCAGGCCTTCTCACCCACCCCAAGTCTAAAAAAACCCTTGTGCATGTGAGTGAGGTTAACTTATCTTGGTTAATGTGAACTACATCCTAATTTGCTAAGTATATTTACTTTAGTTCTCAGTTGTTAAAATCACTTCTGAAGGTTTCCCAGTTTACCTCTTTGGGCTCCAGCCCCTAACAAAAGCCACTCTTCTAATTGGATAACACACTACAAAAACTAACTCCAAGGGTTACTCAAGTGTTATAGAACTGAACCAACATGCTTTCTCCTATCCTAGGAGGCAACCACAAAGAAATCCACTCCAACACTAGGAGGACACAATATAATTGTAACACTACCCAAGGGAAAACAAAACAATACTTTAACAAGGGAATGACCCACGTTTAACTGGAAGACTTTACAATCCAACTACTCAATAATCATTCACAAATACCCATTACAAAATACATCAATGAACTCACGCATTGGAAATGGAAATACTACATTTGGTTATTCTAAAACCATGTTCCTATCTAGTGCGTTTCGCAGCAAATAAAATAATGTCATTCTAAGTTTACATTTGAAACAATAATTTTCCCATAAAATAACTATTTTTCACAACATATTCTAATCATGAGTAATACTAGACCTAACCAAAATTGTTTATCCACATTATTACGCAATCCTATTTTAATAAGGTATTAAATCCATATTTACCAAAGAACACCTCATATTAAAATTTACTAAGCACTATTAAAACCAATACTTTTATCTTAACCAGAACGAAATCAATTACACAAGAAGAATCTTTAAATAAAATTAAATATACCATATATATAATATTAAATTAAATTCTCTATATATATACATATGTATATTAAATATTATATATATATATTCATATATAATATAAAAAAAATTACATATAATATATATATAAATTAAATATCATATATATAAAAAAAATCATACTAAAAATAAAATTAAAATTTAAAACCGAATTAAAATAAAACAAAATAAAAAAAATAAAAATGAAAAGTAATAAATTTAATTCATAAAAATTAAAATAAACAAAAAACAAAAATTAAAGAAAAAATTAATGGCGGGTCCGGACGGTACTTCATCCAACGGACGGTACCGCCGGTACCCGCAGACTGTCCGCAGTCCCATCCATCGCCTGAGCCGACTGTACATTACGTACAGCGGCCGGCATACACAACAGGGGGCCGCGGTCTCCATTGGACAGTGCGTCCCCCATGCGGGTGGCGCACTGCCCAGAGGGTACTGCGTACCCACTGTGCAATCCACAAAAAGGTGGGGGGTCGAACCCCCCCCACCACAAAATCAAAAATGTTTTTTTTTCATAAATAAAAATATTCGCATGGAATATTTCGTACGCAGGGTACGATTCTTCTCAGGCCGTACACGGCCAAAATAAAACTATTCAACACAGTTTAAAACTATAAAATTTTTATATATATAATAAATATAAATTGCATATATCATTTCTAGAAATGGTATATGCAATATATATTATTATATATGTAATTTTTTTTTCCAGAAATTCTTTTACTAGAGTAATCGAAGAAATAATATATAAACAACCAGAAAATAATTTCTTTGCAACCATTGAAACCTTTCCAAACAAAGATTAAATTCAGAATAACAAATGAAACCATTCCTTTTCCTTTGTGTTTTCAAAATTCTAAACACAAGAAGATTGATACAATGACCTGGTTTTCTCTTCCCCCATTTTTTCTAAAAGGGTTTGCATTTTAAAAACAATTAAATCTGAAAATCAAACTATTGGAGTTTAACCTAGGGTTTCAAGAAAATCCCCCCATTTGCAAATTTCTTCTCATTTAAACAAAATAGATTAAACTAGGAGCAATAAAACAAGAAAATAAAAGAAAACCTGGTTATTTGCAGCCACCAAGTTTATTGATGCAGACTTTCCTTTGAGCTCTTCACAATTATTTTCCCACAATGCCAAGAAATTTCCAGCAAGCTTCAATCTACTAGCTCCACCTTCTTCACAGAATTTCTCTCCCTTTTCAATTTAATTCCTCAACTAGAAATTACTTTCCTAAACTTTCATCAAAATTTCTCCAACAAATTTCCTGCCTGTCAAAAAAAAATGAAGCAAGAAGAATCCCCAAATTTTTCTGCCCTAAACTTATAAAACAACAATTCCAAACATAACCTAATGTAACCCTAATTCACTTTCAAATGCAAAAGTTGAATTTACAAGTTAATTTCATTTCCCCTTTTTTCAAAGGCCCTAACTTTTGACTTTTAATTAAAATTCTAATTTCTCAATATTCCCTTTTTGATTTAATTTCAACTTTACAATCAAATACAATTACATAATTATTATAACTTATCTAATAACTAAATTCAAACCCAAGAGATTTAAATTTAATTAAATAAACAATTTAACTTTAATTAACTTACAATTCTATATTAATTAAATTTAATCCTTAGAGATTTATATCTAATTAAATAATTATTTCAACAAACTAACATATTTTCAATTATTTAATAATTTAATCCAACTCCATGAGATCTACATTTGGTAAATTAAATAATTCAACTTTAATAAGCCTACTTACAATTATTTAATAATTAAATTTAATCCCTTGAGATTTAAATTTAATTAAATAAATAATTTAAGTTTAATTTCCATAATCTATTTAAATATAACCAAAGAGCATAATATAAAATACTATAAAATAACCATTTCTTCCAGCCAAAGCAATATTCAAAAGACCAATTGAAAGGGTTAACACATTTCGAAACATTACAAAAGCATCCAATAAGATCTAACATGACTCAAACATCAGAGCTGACGACACACTAAGGCTAGGGTGTAGACCTGACACATGTTACCAAGTTACTATCTCCCATTCAACTTAACCGTTGGATCGACACGCTCAAACCTGTGGAACCAGGTGGAGTCGATGTCATGTACCTGCAACCTATAATCAAATAATCAACATAATATATGCAGTATATAATTCACACCGAGAAGAAGAAATCTCGGAATCGCAGGGCGCTCGCAAGCGAGTGATGCAATTCCGTCTCCTTCACCAATACACTCATCAAAGATTGACACTAACATCATAACAATAGTTTCATAAATAATCACATGATAATTCTACTGTTAACATTCATTCATCAAAGCATGTAAAATCAAATCAGATAATCTCATCACAGTAATAGTTTGTCGCTCAAGAGTAGCGATCAAAATATCATAATAAAATATGTCCAGTATCTCAGTAGCTGTAATCCAAGCAAAGCATAAACAACATGAAAATAGAAGCAAAACGGAGGGGTATTACAGGAACCATCTACAATAACCTCTCTCAGTTTTTTCTATCTCAGAGGCATTTTCCCATAGTGGTGAATTTTAACTTGGGAAAAAAGTTATCAAATGCAAGTAGTTGAAAGTTGCAAAGTGGTGCAACTTTCATTTTGCAACTCATGTTACCAAACGAATTGTTCCAACGCACCTGAATAGGTATATTTAGGCTAAGCATGGTCCTCTTTCACACCCAAAGATGTGGAATCACTCTGAGCTATGTTCAACCGGATCGATCATGTAAGAGTCCAAAGTGAAAAATGGTTGCAAAATCCAACATGTTATTACTCGAATAATGTGAGGCTTAAAAAATTATTGTCTAATCCTATGGAATTGCGTTGTGCCCCTCTAAAATAACCTCTCTTATTTTTTTCTATCTTGGAGGCATTTTCTCGTGGTGGAAAATTTTCATTTGGGAAAAAAGTTGTCAAATGCAAGTAGTTGAAAGTTGCAAAGTGGTACAACTTTCATGCTTCAACTCGTGTGACCAAACAGACTATTCCAATGCATCTGTATGGGTAAAAAAATTGATAGGAATGGTCATCTTTTGCACCCAAACACATAGAATCGCTTTGAGCTACGTTCAATCGGATCAATCCCTTAAGGGTCCAAATTGCAAAAGGGAAGTGATCTTTGATGGGCTATTACTTGAAAACCGTGATGCTTACGAACTCTCCATCTAAGCCTATGGGATCACATTGGTCCCCTCTACAATAATCTATCTCGGTTTTTGTAATCTTAGAGCCATTTTACCATGGTTTCCAATTTTCACTTGATGGAAACAATGTCAAATGCAAGCAGTGTAAAGTTGCAAAGTGGTGCAACTTTCGTTTTGCAATTCGTGTGACCAAAAAAATTGCTCCAACATGTCCTGATAGGTATGCTTATTTTAGGCATGGTCCTCTTTCACACTAAAACACTACTTCATGTACTATGAATATTATGTTTTGAACGTTTTGTGAAGATTATGTATCCTTTGCTTAATTGAGTTGTTCCAATCAAAGGATTAAATGTATTGGAATATTTTTATGAATCATTTCATTGAATACCAATTGAAAACGTGTTTTTTTCTTTTAGATAAATCATTTCATGGAACTCTTTAGATTAAACTGAATTGAGATATGTAAGAACAAGGGAGCATTAGGAAATACATTGCTCAAGGATCTTAAATAAGCCTTCTTGGTGCAAGGGCACCAAATGAATTTTGTGTTAATGTTGTCAAAATGAGGTCTTTTGATAGTTTTAGATGTGTTTGATTTTTTTTCAATTCAATAATGTCTTAATAGACCATCTAATAGGTAATTAGGAGTCATTCAGTTTATATTATCAAAAGTGCAATATTGAAAAGTTGTAAAGGTGCAAAAAAATGTAAGAGGAAGCCCAATGGTCATGGGAATTCAAAGAGAAGTTATAAAAATTATAATAGGTTTGTTAAGGTTTAAAATATGTTGGAAACTCGATGGATGAAGGTTGTTGGAGGTTTTCTGAAAGATTGAATAATAAAGCTCTTGTTTTCATTGAAATTATGTATCTTTTCTATTGAATATTGTTGTTACAGAGTAGTTGCACGACTTGTACAACCTAATGGTGACTCCAAACTGATTTTAATTGTTTTTTTAGTGTCCTATATATAATTTTGACTAATTTTGATGCCTTCCCATTGGGGTTAAAGAATCTTGTTTAGTTTTCCCTGTAGGTAGGTCTGAAACTCCAATTTTAAGGTTTTAAAGACATAAAAATGTGATTATGGCCCATTCCACTGACTGCAACTCTTTTAGTTGAGTGTAATGGGGACAATATGGTAGGATTTAGTTTATTTAATGGTTTTTGGAGAAGGATAAGTCATTTGAGGGTTTGGGCATGATGCCCTAGTTGTCAAATTTGAATGTTTTGAGTGAAATTTGATGGTTAAAGGTGGGTGGGTGAGGAAACATCTTGGGGAAGAAAATTTTGGTGATAGATTAAGCATGCAAAGGCCGGTTGAAGCATGTTTGATGCATTGGTGAAGTGTAAAGAATTTGGGAAGTGGGATTTTCAGTAAACCCCTTTGTAACTTGCTAAAAATGAGGGTTTTGTATAAAGAGGACTTAATGAGCAGTTCATTGGCTAAAATTTGTAGATTTGGTAGTTTATAGACTGGTAAATGATTTTCCATAGGTATTTGGGGTTGAAAAATTGTTTAGATAAGAGTTTCTTTGTAAATTAGGCTTATTTGGCTTAAGGGGACAATGTAGAAGCATCAATTTGAGGGATTTGTTCCAAAAGAGTTATATGAGATTTTGAGATATGTTTTGGTATGCCTTAAAGGGTGTCTAATAATATAATTGGTTAATGGATTTGAGATTGGAGTTGTGAGATAGGTCCAAGAAACTAGGTCTACAGACCTACAAGGCAAATAGTGAAGTTGTGAAGGGACTCACTCTAGTTAAGGTTTTGGAGATTGAAGGCTTGTTGAAATCAATTAAATTTGTGATTGGTAATTGAAGGCCTCCCTGCTCTACATCACTTCACTCCCATTGCAATTTTGGGTGGATTATTACTTTCAAAGTATTGGGAATGCTTTGCCTATTTTCTAGTTGGCAGTTGCCATTCTAGAAGGCTCATCTCTTGATATATTTTATACTCATTCTTAATCAATTATAAAGTTAATAATCAATGCATTTATTTAAAATTAATGTTTTCTTTTCAATGTGTGCAATTTGGGAATTTGTAACTCTACTAGTATTCCTAGAAATATTGAAGTTGTTTAGCATCAACTAATAAAGTTGTTTGGCATTAATCAATTAATATTCAAGAAAAACCACGAAGGACAAAAATGATCAATGCAAGGGCTAACCAATTAATAAGTATACATGTGAATAATTCAAGCATGTACATGTATGCAAAAACACGTAAGCCTTGAAGTATACACACGAATACATAGTATACACAAATTAATACAAAGTATATGCATGAATACAAGGTATACACATGAAAAAACATAAGTCACAAAGTATACATTGGAATACACGTAAGTTGTAAATTATACACTTTAATACACATAACCCATATCTATTGAACCATGGATTTATAATTCAAATATGGACACCATCGATAAAAAATATTTGTACTAACCAAATATCCATGTAGGCATACATCAATATATGTCGATATAAGTATAAACTATCGGTACAAAATAGCCATCTAGTCTTATGAAGATTCCATATAGACATACAATGTCAAATATATCCAATACAAAATGTGTACCAAAATGCCATATAGGCATACAACAAAGGGCTCTAGAATCAAAAGTCATCTCTCTCAATACCCTCAAAATAAACTTGTGTCCTTTATGTGTTGATTGGATGGTGATACGTCTATCACTCATTTATGTTGTAGCCAAGGAGTGCTCCTGGTGCTCCTCCTAGTGTTTAGTTCTTGGTGAAGTCTTATTTGTTACAATAAGAAGTAAATACATTAATATATAGAAATTACATTAAAAAAATGATATATTTAACAAAATAATCACTTACCACCATCTAATGATCACTCTCCATGAGGGAAATATTCAAATGCCCATGTTGAGGCATGCTAAAGCCCTGTATAAACCATCCAAATAGAAATTAAACTAAAAATCAATAATGGTTTGATTTTTCACTAACTAACATCTATAACAACAAATGTAAATTGAAACTTAGTA
Source organism: Sequoiadendron giganteum (assembly GCA_007115665.2). NCBI lineage: Eukaryota > Viridiplantae > Streptophyta > Pinopsida > Cupressales > Cupressaceae > Sequoiadendron > Sequoiadendron giganteum. Next base: position 239,990,230 of record CM021100.1, on the reverse strand, counting down.
ATTTGCCTCATACCTCCCATGTTAGAGCCATCGAGGATTCTATAGCAAATGAAACACTAACATCCATTTCCATCTGAACATTCTGAGGCTTTTTCGCTTCCAACATCTGAAAATAAAACAACAAATTATTCAATCACAAAAACTACAATAGTGATCCACGTCATGAATTATAATATATGAGATAATGAACAAAAATTTGAGTACTTATTAAACTATAGATTTATGACTATCATGCTTACTATTTTCCCTATCCATATCTTGTTCAAAAGCACATTCTTTTAGGCTTTTACCCATAGTAGCAAGCCTGTGAACCATTTGATAAAATGCTTTCATAGACATGTACGATCATTGTGGTGGTAGAGAGAAGGTAGTGAACTATTTGAAAAAATGCCTCAAAGAAATGGGGTCTCATGGTTTTGGAATGCCATTGAAAAAAATGCACATCATGGCATTCCATCACCATAAGACCACATTTATTTTAGGAATTTTTTCCAACAGTTCATTGCCTTCTCTATGGTATTATTGCTTACTATTATGCTTTGATATAAATTTTTCCAAGCATTCATAGTTTGTTGGAAAGCACCTATTTTAGGCTTTTAGCTATAGCAGCAAGGAAGTGAGCAGTTTGATCAAATGCTTTGATACACATGTATGGAAAATGTGGTATCATAGAAAAGGTGGTGAGTTTTTTGAAGATATTCCTCGAAGAAATGTGGTCTCATGGTGATGGAATCGTATTCCATCACCATGAGACCACATTTCTTCGAGGCATTTTTTCAAACTACTAACTACCTTGTCTATGCTATTGCTTACTATTATGCTTTGATAGTTTTTTTTCAAGCATCCATCGTTTGTTGGAAAGCACCTTTTTTAAGCTTTTAGCCATAATAGTGAAGAAATGGATTGTTTGATCAAATTCTTTGGTAGACATGTATTGAAAATGTGGTAGCATATAAAAGGTGGTGAGCTATTTGAAAAAGTGCCTCAAAGAAATTGGGTCTCATGGTGATGGACATCACCATCAGACCACATTTCTTCGAGGCATTTTTTTCAAACAACTCATTGCCTTGTCTATGCTATTTCTTACTATTATTATTTCATATATTCCTTCCATGCATCTATAGGATAGACAAGGCAGTGAACTATTTGAAAAGATGCCTCAGTAAAAAGTGGTCTCATGGAATGCCATGACAAGAAAATGCAATTGAAAGTTGCTCCTACTTATTACTTATGCTATGTGAAGTAGTTGCATCACTGCTTATGTTGACTTTCTAAACAACTATATTGTAGTTGAAATTTTATCATCTATCAACATCTAGTTATTAGTTATGGAATGTCAAGTAATGCTTTGAGTTTGAAAGATGTACAATGCAACGTAATCAACGATATGAATATAAACTACATAAATGTTTTAAGTAAAATTCATTAGTTAAAATATTTATTCTATTACCTACATATAGGTTTGACTAGATCCACTAGTACTGGGAGGTGTTCCCTCAAAATCTCCAATATTAGCCTATTCAACATCCAAAATCACATATTAAAATACAATTCATAAAACAATTCTATTAACATGTAATAAATTTCTAATTGTTTTCTAGTTACATAACTCAGTGGTAGGTGCAGTGGATAAATAAGTAGGTGTAGGGCCGGTGTATTCAATATCAACACTGTGACCCTCCAATTTTATTAAAATCATAAAATTGAATTAGTTAATCTTTTCAAAATCAAAATTTAATAAATTAAATTCAATGAACATGCTAAATTTTAGCTGAGTATCAATGCCATAGGCCTCATGTCAAATTCTAGCTGCCCTTGCCATCTCCATACTTGTAGACGAATCCTTCGTAGTAGCCTCCTGAGTGTCGATGGAGTCAGATGAACAAGTCACCTCGCAAGATTGACACAAATGGGATCAAAGCCCACCACTCGAAGACTCCCATGGATGGTGTTTTAGAATAGGGATGGTGTTGATGGTGTTTTTATGCACTTCACAACATAGGTAATACGTAGGTGCACTACCTCTCTTGAAAGAAAATCTTCCACAATCAAATTGTAGAGCAATATCCCAAGGTCTCTCGAATGTCAGGTCATGATGATGCTTGGAATATATCAGTTGTTTGATGTGATTTTCTAGAATCACAAGGCGGTCTTATGTGAGTTAAAGTTGTAGGAGAATCACGTCAATGAATGGAGTTCTTCAAATATGAAATTACTGCACTTTGCTACAGGCTCAAACAATAGTCTCAAACTCCATGGTCTCGTCAGATTTGGATTTACAATGTGCAATGAACCTTAGCATAGGTTGTTTCTTAAAAAAAAAGGAAAAGAGGTATGGAAGAAGGAAGTTTCCTGGATCTGCAACTACCGATGAATAGTGATCATGGAGGTTCCTGCTATGGATAATTTCCTTAAATAGGATTTCACTTAAGCATAATTCTCACAGTATCATGAAATATATGCTATCTTCTAAGGAGAGCAGATATTCATCATTCATTCACCATGTAAATGAGAACAAAGACAAATTTTAAGGGGCAACAATGGAATTATAGTCCAGACTAACTTTACACAACCATCTACTAGCAACAAATGACCAAAATCATGGACAAGGAAAGCATACACATAGTAGAAAACTTCATAACCAGAGACAACATGCTAAATCTACCAAAGTCAGTTAAAGGAAACTAGAATAGCAAGATGACTTTAAACTATAATTTTAACTAAAGGGAGAAGAATCATGCACCATGGGAAGAAATCCATAAATGCACCAAGTCAATGTATTTCTATTAAAATTTCTACAACATGCCTTTACAACAACTCAACTCTCTTAAAATGAGAGGAGGAGAGCCCTATTTATATTTTCCAAAAAGCAAAATGAGTGGCCAATATTCAATTCTATTGTGTGGCCAAGATTCACTTTACACCAAGGTTTCACCTACCCCCAAATATATTACATTTTAAAACACTTTTGTCTTTTCCCTATTTCATCATCTAGTGACAACACTGTAGCAATTTTTTCTTTTGTTGTTTTCCCTTTGCTATAGCTACTCTTTTAGGAGCTCTTCATCGATGATAGGGTTTCCCTCGTTCTTCTTCAAAGATGCATACTCCACGAAGCTCAAGATCATTGGTTGAAGCTTTTCCACCTCCATAATATCTGATCGTAACACCTGGTACCTCCATTCTTGGGAGTTGTTAATGAGCTTCTTCTAGTCATCATCATATTTGGTATCATTGCTTCTAAAAATCTCAGACTGGGCGAAGGCTCGAGTAGAAAAACTCATGAAATCCATGATGACTTCAGTCGACATCCCATCTTCCATGTTCTTTAAGAAGTGTGGCTTTATGCTCTCTGGATTAATTTCAATAGTGGGCAGCTCGTACCCCATCATTAGCTTAAGGTACCAAGGGAAATCCTCTCTGGCCTCCTTGGCCCATTCGATACCCAGAATTACTCGTTCCAAAATCTACTCCAACTTTCCCCTTCGATGATCAAAATCTTGTTTCCATACATCCACTAACCAGTGGTCATCATCTTTGAGGGCAAGGTCCTTCCCCCAAACCTCGCTTGGAAATGCGAGTATGGCCTCAATTTTTGGGTAGGCTGCTTTATAATTCCTTGGGAACTCCTCCCAGACCTGCCTCGTGCCCTCAAGAGGCCTCTGCACTTCTAAGAACTTATTTTTTGTTCAGACAACCAAGTTGATGCATGTGTTTCCCATGTCTAAGACCTGTCAGAACCAGTTTTCTGTAGTCTTATCTAGGTTCCTTCTCTTTTCCAATTTATTGATCTACTCCTGAGACAACAACTGAGGTGGGGCCAATGATGTGGTGGGTTTCTCATCCGAGGACCACCATTGTTGGATATAGGTCGTCAGATCAGCCACCTATGCCTTGAGTTCTTCCTTTGAAACTGTATCTTGTTGGATAAGGGACACCCTTGTGGCGACTGATTCCTGGAGGTGGTCAACCTTCTACTCTCTCGTGGCCACCCCCAAATCGATAGTGGAGATGTTATAAGTCACTCTTTGTTCTCCAACTACTGGTGTTGCTATTTGTACTACCTTGGATCTAGAGGCATCCATGGTTACTTTTGATCTAATCTTTGGTCTTTTTCTATTTCTTGGCGCTTATATGTGCTCTGGCCAATATGGCTTCCAGCCTTGCCTTGGGATCCTTTAGGGTGGGAGTCCTTTTCTTAAGTTGTTTCCCTAGCCAATCAGGCATTTGGAGCTCTCCCCTGGGTGCTTCACCTTGGTCCTTGTTCCCTTCCACCTCAAGTTCAATGGATCTGATGACAAGCGCCTTCTTCTCAGTTCTTGCATCCTCTTTCTCCTCGTCAGAGTCCTGTATGATCATCATATGCTTGGCAAGAGACTTGGGCAATTATTTGTTGAAGGGATCCTCTCTTTCAATATTCTTCTCCTCTTTATCTTGATCGTGTTCATGTTCCTCAAGCCTATCCTCTTGCTCATTCACATGGGGAGATGTCTCTTCATGCTCCGGAGTTTTACCCTGTCTTTTAGCTAGAGACCCACTAGCCTCAGTCTCTAGAGCAGTAATTTCTTCTTCGACCGTAAGTCGATCTTCAGCTTCTTTATCCTTGAATTCCTTAAGTTTATTGCTCCATTCGGCGTCGAGCTCTGGATCATGCATTTCTTAGATTAACTCAGTGTCTATCTCCTTGTTGCTTTCATCAGAGGATTTATGTGGCACCTCGTCGATCTCTCGGTGCTCGAACATCGGATGCTCATGATATTCAAATTCTTCATCCTTGGGCCCCTTTGCAACCTCTTGTTGTTGTCGCTCAAGCTCGTCAGATATTTGCATTGTCACCTCCATTCTTGGTGGTTCGGTTAGGGGAGGGAGAGCTGGAGCATTAGCCATACCCTGGGCTATTGCAACTTGCACTATTGGACTAGTAAGCATCCTTGAAAGCTCAGATGGCATGTTCTGCATGTATTTTACGAAGGATTCTGAGAGACCGAGGGCAGGCATTGTAGCAGTGGAGGCGGACGGATGGGACAGAGACATAGAAGAAGAAGAGACCGACAAGGTCATGGTGGAGGACGAATCCACTAATATGACCTACATGATTGGAGAAGTTGAGGCAAGGTGGATAGAGATGTCCACGACAAGAGGGAAGAAGCAAAAAATACAAGCGAAGTAGGTGGGACAACGGTAATAGCAACAATAATCATAGCAGATAGAGACCTTGGTGGGTCAGACTCTTCCTCTCTACCCTCGAGGAGTGGATCTTCAGGTATGATCGGCATCTCAACAACCCCAAGTTTTTTCTTTTTTCATGCGTAAACCTTTGGGTTAGGCCCCTCCTTGGGAACTTCCTTTCTTTTTTTGGTTTTGATAGATGGTGGGGATTTGGAATTTTCCCCAATTGTCACAGCAAGAACCCCACCATCAGAGCCACTTGGCTCACTTTCAAGTCCCTTGAATGTTAAGGTGACTCCTTGTTGTTTTAGTCATGCCACTTGCTGGTTGATCCATTCTTTTGTTCTGATTTCCACAAGCTTGGTGAGTATGTCAAGGTTATCAACCTACTACTCATCCGAATTGATCATAGGCAGTGATAGGTTGGCAATCACACTATATCCTGGGTCGATCATCATGCTTTCATCTTCTTCAAGTTTGTCTGGAACCATGCACAAGTTCACTCTTCGCACGTAGAGGGTAGTCATGCGCATATAGTGCCGCAACCGCACCTCAAGATCATCCTTGCAATTGACCAAGAAATCCTCGACATTGTGGAGGTAGGCATATTTGGGTCCCAATGCTTTTTTAATATGACCGTAAGGGTCCATTCACGACCGAGTTGTATACTATCAAAAGTGGTACTCAACCAACTTTTTTTCTGAATTCCCTACACATTGGGAGGTATGGATCTTATAAATCCCCTGGACGAGGCCGATAGGGTAAGGTTTCCCTGCTAGATGTTTGCTAGTTAGAATATTATGAATGTTGTGCAACTTCCAGGTCATCTCTAATAGTATGATCCGGTCATTGGGATACCGGGAAGGCTTGTTCAGCCTTTCCGTGAATTCTTTGGCATGAATGTATGTGAACTTGGGGAATTTTATGTATAAGAAGGTGTACTACTTGAGGAGGGCTCTGGCACTATGGGATACTTTTCTGTGAAAATCCCCTCCAAGCAGTCGGATAATGTAGACAATGAAGGCGTCATTCACCCTACAATAATCCCTCTTGAAGTTTTTGTATTGAAACTGAGGGTATCTTTCATAAGGCTTGAGCTCCCTCCCTGGCACCGCATTTGGCATCACGTTGATTCCATGATAATGTTGTCGGTTGGAAAGAAAATAAACCAGGTAGGACGTCATGTAGAATTGAGAGGTCTTCTTCACTTTGATAAATTGCTCGTGGAAGCAATTGCTGATTATTTCTCCCCAATCAAAGGCAACGTCACCATGGATAATTTTCTCCATAAAGTAAAACATTCTTTCTTGGAAGAAGGCTAAAGTAGGAAGACCCATTACTCTTCTTAGCAAGGTGACAAGGTGATGGTAATCCTCGAAGAAATCACTATGAAAGAGATCCTGCGGGACCTTGCCAGCACTGGCCCACTTATCCTTCAACCAGTATTGGTTGATCAATTTTTTGCACCTCATAGGATCTTGTTCCTATAATGCCTTGCATTCCTCCATAGTTGGTGTCTCCATGGTCTCGAAGGCGGGGATGTGGAAAGTTGCAGCTATCCCAAGAGGGGACATGTCTGCAAGAATATTTCCATCCCTGTCCACTATGGTTCTGGTTCGGGGTTGGTATGCTTCTCGACATGTCAATACCAACTCGAGGGCAACCAAAGCTGGCGGGAAGCCTGTAGTTTTAGCGAGTCAGCTGCTCTTGATTAGTTTTGCATTCTCTATTTCAAGGTTCACCCTGACCCTCCATGTGAATTCATCAATATCGACATGCCCGATATTAGTATCTGCGACATCCCTCCAAAGAGTGGTGATTCTAGAGTGCAATGAAACCCCTTGGAACTTGAACTTCATTTGATACTTGTCCTCCTTTCCTCGAGGTGCTTTGGCAATTCCCTTTTCCTTTTCCTTGGTGGCACCAGAGGTTTCTACACCAGATTTCATAAATCCTAAACAAAGAGACGTGAACTAGTAACATTAAACATGGGAAAATGACCTCTGACATCTCCCTGCACATCAAGGTTAGTTCCATAATTGTCATCCACATTTGATAAACAACTAACACTTGATAAAACTTCATAAGGAAGAAAAATAAGCAATCCGGGTTCCTAGGGCTGGAAATCCCTTGCCAGATTGTCATTTGGAAGGGAAAACGAGGCATGGAACTCCCAATGACATTTATGGTCATGTATTTGATCAATGAAGGGCTGGCATGAAAGAAGACCAAATTTTAGGAAGTGGGTTGAAGTTCAAATTCAATTTGGAAGTCATATGAGCTCTCATTGAGGCATCCAGGCTTCAGTTGCAAGAAAGCCATTTGGAATGGCATAGGGAAGATGACATTCTAGGCACCGGGTTCTAGAGTTTGGTTTGTCATTATCCAGAAGTTGTCACAGGACATCCATGTAAAATGGTGAAATGTAGGTGGCAATCTGGGGATGAAATTCTGGAGGGTAATCCTCGGAGACAAATTCGAGAGTTGGGAAAGCCCGGCGGTGAGCCAAGGGTCGGGACTCCGAGGTCGAAAAGATAGATGGAGTCTTCTATTTGAAATGGTGACAGGGAAATGGAATCCTGGAGATGGAATTCTAATGTCCGGAGTCTGAAAGGAGTTTGGACATTAGTTCTCCACTTAGATTTTACACTTGGCAAAAGGGGGACTGGGGTTTGGGAGTCGGAAAGACGTTCTGGGATGGCTGTTCGGAACGACAAAAGTGACACAGAATTTTGTGGACAAAATTTTGGAGGTCGGGGTCTGAGAATACTTTTGACACTCGATTTTTCTAATAAGTTTTGATACAGAGATTGCAGAGATTGGGTCCGAGGTCCGGAAAGATGGACAGAGTCCACCATTGACAACAGCGAAACGAACACAGAAATATGAGGATGGATATCTGAACGGTGGAGTCTAAGGTGAGTTTGGTCGGTTTGATTTTCCTTTGCAAGTTCTAAATGGACTTTATGCGCCCAGGGTCTAAGAGTTGGGAAGACACTCAAGATAGGTCGTTCGAAACAGTGGGGCAGAATGGAAACCTGAGAGGGGAAATCCGGAGGTCGAGACTTGGGGCAAGTTCGTTCGTTGTTGCTTTTTAGAGTTCAAATTTGTGTTTTGTGCGGATGGCCGCAGGCAGGTCCGGGCTTGAGAGGCACCGACGATTGTTCCGAAGAGCAGTGGTCGCGGGGTTAAGTTCCGAAGGTGGATTCTAATGGTTTCACATGGTGTTCATTGATTTTAATTGGTGGGTTTTGAGCCAGGGGTACTACACTATCAATTTTCTTAATTCATTTCACCCTTGGTTGACTTTGACATTTAAATTCTTCAAAAAAATTTGAAGGCAAGGGCAGCAGGCCTACCTTGAACTCCCGAAAAATCTCGATGATGGATTTCATGAGGAACAACAAAGTGAGATTTCAGGCGTGGAGGCGGAAGATGTTGGGTGTCGCTGGGCTTTCAAATATTTCACTTACATGTGAAAATGATAGGTGAAAACATGTTTATATAGCCCTAAACGCAATTAATGTCGTAATTACATGCATCGTATGGAGAAAGGCGGGGTTGGTGAATTCAAATTTCCTAGACGGCGACGGGGAATCCAAAGTTTGGTGGTTGGGAAGACATTGTGCCATGGCTGCTTTAGAATCTGTGAAGAGTTAAGTTGAATGACGGACAAGGACCCAAGTTCCGAGGTCCAGAAGGACATTGACCCACGACCAGTTAAAATAGCAACATTCAAATGGAAATCTAGACACGAAAAAATTGGAGGCCAGGACCTGGAGTCTGGAGGGACATTGGACATCGTCTGTCTACAATGACAATGCTGGAACGAAAACCCGAAAGGTGAAACCCGAGGGTCCAGACCCGAGGGGGGCCACAGACGTGAGAGGGGCTAATAGATAAGGGAAACCCAAAAAGGCTTAGGATTTATCATTTTCAAAGGGGCCAAGTTTGGTCAAGCTTAAAATGTGACTTTTGAGAATAGGTTGACCCTTTAGGACCCAAAAAATGGGCATGCAAATCAAGGCAAAGCAAAAAGGACTCGACAAGAAAAAGAAGGAAGAGAGGGTCCTCATTCCGAATAGGGCGTGTGTGCAACAAGAAGAACAAATGGCGACTCCATTGGGAGAATGCTTCTGACGTTCTAGAGATAAATATTCATTCTGAACCCATCATCTCTAGTTTCGCATACCAAAGTTGATTTTCAAAGCTGAACTGAGAACACATTAAGGAAGGCAAGGTTGAATCATACTGCAACATCATCATAGGGGTGTGTGCATGGTGAATTCATTTACTTTCTTTGGAGATAGCATGGACAACGATTGATTGGGAGAGATAAGCTACATAGTTCTCCTGACCCCAAAAGTAACCTAGACATTGCTCCACTGCCAGTCAAGCATCCATAGCCTCGACGGAGTTGTCGTTGTGACCCCATGAACACAACTCTACTGCTAGCCAAGCATCCATAGCCCCAATAGAGATATTCGTACACCCATATGGTTGTTGTTTTCACTTTGTTCATTCCTTTTATTTGATATTTCTTTGCAATATTTTCTCCTTTTCTTTCATGTTCAACCGTGTGAGCAATGAAACTCACCATGGGCTTGGGAATCACAGTGGTCACTAGAGCAGACTTCAGATTTTTCACTTGTCCCTTCTTCTCAGTAATCACCATACCATTCTTTGGTAATTTTTAAATATGTTTTTGTGTATTCCATGATAAACGTAGGGAACACAAGCAGATAGCCATCCTAGGTTAGTTCAGAGTTCGAAAGTTGAAAACCAATGCTTAGCGGCTTTTAGAGGTTAGCAGTAGGGAATGAAGCTTTATCTAGAGAACATCACAAGAGTGGGCAGCAGGGCGAACCATTTATTGAGCCAAGGATGACCACCATAGCGAAACGGGAAGACTCTTTCAAGGTCAAGATGAAATAGCCAGGACAACGAGCAAAATCGAAGGACAAAGCAGGAAACCTATCCTAGCCTATGTACACGTATCTACAAAAAAAACTCTGGAAGAGCTCAGGCCTGAAAGTAATGCTTAAGGTATTGTCCGTTGATAGGCAACGAAACATCTTCACCAGTCAAAGTGTTTAAGTGGAAAACATTATCTCCAAGGATCTTAGCAATTTGAAATGGGCTAAGCTAGAGCTTGTCGAATTTGTTGTGTCCCCCTTTCTTTTCATGGGCCTTGTCCTAGTAAAGGACTACATTAGAAATGCGGAAGGCCTTAATTTTGGCTCGGTGGTCGAACCATATTTTGACTACACCCTAATGTTTGGAAAAAAATTCTATTGCACGGACTCGTGCTTCTTCAAGGTACAACATCTTGGTGAGGTGAGCTTCTCTGCGGTCCCCTCCTTCATAAAAATCATTAATGAATTGGAGGGTAGGGATTTTCAAGTGTACGGGAAAGATTGGATCCAAGCCATAAATGAGATGATACATGGAATCTTTGAGGGCAGCCTTGTGTTGGGTGCAATCCTCCCAAAGGGAAAAATGAAGTTGGGTATGCCAATCCTTAGGATTCCTATCTAGCAGCTTCTTGATCACAGTGATCAAGTTCTTGTTGGTTGAGTCAGCAAGTCCATTTCCTTGAGGGTAATAATTAGATAAAAATTTAAGGGTGATCCCATAGTCAAAGGCCCAACTTGTGAATTTTAATGAAGCAAACGTAGGGCTTTTATCGCACACTAGAGCATAAGGACAACCAAAGCGATTTAAAATAAAACTTTTCAAAAAATTAGTTACCACTTCAATCGTACATTTCCTATCAGTTATTTCCT